>CM069139.1:86362540-86688230 GCA_035221665.1 Okamejei kenojei
CCGTGCCGACCATTTGTTTTCCCCTAGTCCCATCTACCTAGTCCCATAGTCCCCTCCATTCCCTTCACGTCCATATACCTATCCACTTTACTTTTTAAATGTTAAAATCGATCCTGCCTCCACCACCTCTGCTGGAAGCTCATTCCACACAGCCACCACCCTCTGAGTAAAGAAGTTCCCCCTCACGTTACCCCTAAACTTCTGTCCCTTAATTCGCATGTCTAGCCTTTCTCCAATCAAAAATCTCCACCCTAGGTCCAGTTCTGACTCTCTCCATAATTATATTGAAACTAATGGTATTGTGATCACTGGTCCCGAAGTGCTCACCAACGCATACCTCCGTCACCTGAACTGCCTCATTTCCTAACAGGAGGTCCAGCACTGCCCCTGCTCTGGTCGATACCTCTATGTACTGCTGCAAAAAACTATCCTGCACACATTTTACAAACTCTAAACCATCCAGCCCATTTACAGAATGTGTTTCCCAGTCTATTTTTGGAAAATTGAAATCTCCCACAATCACTACCTTGTGCTTGCTACTAATATCTGCTATCTCCTTACATATTTGCTCTTCCAATTCTCGCTCCCCATTTGGCGGTCTATAATACACCCCTAAAAGTGTTGCTACACCGTTCCCACTTCTCAGTTCCACCCAAATAGCCTCCCTAGACGAGCCCTCTAATCTATCCTGCCAAAGCACTGCTGTAAATATCCTCTCTGACAAGCAATGCAACGCCTCCCCTTCTGGTCCCTCCAATTCTATCACACCTGAAGCAACGAAATCCTGGAATATTTAGTTTCCAATCACAGCCCTCCTGCAACCATGTTTCACTGATTGCCACAACATCATATTTCCAGGTGTCAATCCAGGCTCTAAGTTCATCCACCTTACTTACAATGCTCCTAGCATTAAAATATACACAGTTTAGAAACCCACCATCCCTTATTCTCTGTCTATTATCTTTTTCATCTTTCTCGCCTACATTTTTGGTCCGAGTGCTTCCCTTCTCTGCCTCTTGCCCCACACCCTGACCCCTAGCCCCCTCTACCCGAGTCCCTCCCCCCAGACTTTCTAGTTTAAAGTCTCCCCAGTAGCCTTTGCAAATCTCCCTGCCAGGATATTGGTCCCCCTCGGGTTCAAGTGCAACCCGTCCTTTGTGTACAGATCATGCCTTCCCCAAAAGAGGTCCCAGTGATCAAGAAACTTGAATCCCTGCCCACTGCACCAGTCCCTCAGCCACGCATTTATCCTCCACCTCATTTCATTCCTACTCTCACTGTCACACGGCACAGGCAGTAATCCTGAAATCGTTACCCTTTTGATCCTTCTCCTTAACTTTCCCCCCAACTCCCTAAATTCTCCCTTCAGGACCTCATCACTTTTTCTGCCTATGTCATTGGTACCTTGTGTGTACCACAACATCAGGCTCCTCTCCTTATCAGAATCTTTTGGACACGTTCTGACACATGCGAGACCCTGGCACCAGGGAGGCAAACTACCATCCGGGTCTCCCGACTGCGTCCACAGAATCGCCTATCCGACCCTCTAACTATAGAGTCCCCTATTACAATTGCCCTCCTCTTTTTGCTACCCTTCTGAGCATCAGGGCCGGTCTCTGTGCCGGAGGCCCGGCCGCTGTTGCTGCCCCCTCCAATCGTACTCAAACCCGAGTACCTATTTTCCAGGTGTACGGTCACAGGGGTACTCTCTAGCCCCTGCCTCTGCCTCTTGCCCTTCCTAACTGTGACCCACTTGTCTGCCTCCTGTGGTCTGGGAGTGACTACCTCCCTGTAGCTCCTCTCTATGACCTCCTCACTCTCCCTGACCAGACGGAGGTCATCGAGCTGCTGCTCCAGGTTCCTAACACAGTCCTTTAGGAGCCCCATCTCTACACACCTGGTGCAGATGTGGATGTCTGGAGGGCTATCAGATTCCCTGACCTCCCACATCTGACATCCAGAACAGTACACTGCCCTGGCCTTCATACTCCCCCCTTACACAGGATACAATATCAACACAATACAAAGTACACAACAAACTGCTGGAATCTGACTGCCAATCAGCTGCTTACCCTAGTCCACTTCCCACCAATCAGCGGCTTCCTCAAAAAAAAAAACCCACTTCTCTAAATGGAATGTTATGGATTTCGGCAAAAACAAGCCCCGCGCTGGATTTTAAAGCTTACCGGTCGGGTGTCGCTCCTCCCCCTCCTCCTCTTCCAACGGCTCCTGTGGGCCTCTTGGCAGGACAAATCAAAATAGGACGTACATGGTAAATGGTAGGGAATTGAGGAATGTTGTGGAACAGAGAGATCTAGGAATAACTGTGCATAGTTCCCTGAAGGTGGAATCGCATGTATATGGGGTGGTAAAGAAAGCCTTTGGTGTGCTAGCCTTTATAAATCAGAGCATTGAATATAGGAGCAGGGAAGTATTGTTAAAATTGTACAAGGCATTGGTGAGACCAATTCTGGAGTATGGTGTACAATTTTGGTTGCCTAATTATAGGAAGGATGTCAACAAAATAGAGAGTACAGAGGAGATTTGCTAGAATGTTGCCTGGGATCCAGCAACTATGTTACAGAGAAAAGTTGACAAGTTATGTCTTTATTCTTTGGTGCGCAGAAGGTTAAGGGGGGACTTGATTGAGGTCTTTAAAATGATGAAAGGGATAGACAGAGTTGACGTGGATAAGCTTTTCCCATTAAGGGTAGGGAAGATTCAAACAAGAGGGCATGACATGAGAATTAAGGGACAGAAGTTTAGGGGTAACGTGAGGGGGAACTTCTTTACTCAGAGGGTGGTGGCTGTGTGGAATGAGCTTCCAGCAGAAGTGGTGGAGGCAGGATCGATTTCAACATTTAAAAGTAAAGTGGATAGGTATATGGACAGGAAGGGAATGGAGGGGTATGGTCTGAGTGCAGGTAGATGGGACTAGGGGAAAACAAGTGATCGGCACGGACTGGAAGGGCCGAGAGGGCCTGTTTCCGTGCTGTAATTGTTAATTGTTATATATGTATGGAAATCAGATTATAATCAACCACTTGGCCCATGTTGACCAACCTGGGCCTCACTGCATGCCTGGTACTACTCCTGACACTGATTCCAGTTGCATACCTTTTCTCAATCCTGACCCGGAGTCCAGCATTACACCTGGTCCCAGCTTTGACTGCACATCTAGTACTATTCCAGACCTTGACTCTGGATGCACACTTGGCTTTGCTCCTAGCCCCTCTGCACTGACAATATATCTGGCTCACACATAAAGCCCCTTATCTGACCCCCTGGACTTAAACTATTACGTTCAAGTCCACAGGTGCTAATCTATTGCGGTAATCTTTTATGGGGCACTTCACAGACCAAATTATGTATAACAAAATTTGCTACATCCATTGGCTTCCTTGTTATCTAACATGCCAGTTACTTTGTCAAAGAAGTCATCAATTGGTTGAACACAATTTCTCATCCATAAAATTATACTCACTCAGCTGCATAAGTATTTTGTTACAATTTCTTTCATTTTCCAAACAAACTGTCCTGAAGTCATTTTCACCCCCAATATTTTCAGTATTTTGCTGTCTTCCTCTCAGCTGGGACTTTTCCGAAATGCAAAGTCGAATAATTATATATTTAACCAATACTATTCTATTAAATGTGATCTTGAGAGTACATCATATTTTCTGTGGTGTTTATAACACAACAATGATAAAAAATATATTTGTTTTGATTGCACCTACCAACATGCATGCATTATTATATAACAATCTGTACCGATGGCAAATTTTTGTTCCAATGCTCCCCATTCCCAATTACGTTTACATTGAAATGATTGAAATCCAAGTGATGTTTAAATGGCATCATAAAAGTAAAACCTCCGGAATGCATGATATTCATTATGTGGTTGGTTGGGGGTCAGTATCAGCACAATTACTATATTAAACTTTGAATCTTCAGATGTCCTGGTTCAAGCTAATACCAAAGACAAATAATAATCTCCTCACACATTCCCCTGCAAGTATCTCTGTCACTCCTTTAAAATATGCCCCTTCTTTGAACAAGCTCTTAAATATCGCATCTGAATCAGTTTCCATCTGATTACACATCTTGAGGATGTTTATCTATGTGTTCAATTAATAAAACAACGAGATTAGGGACATTTCTATTCAACCTGTCAAAGGAATTGGATGGCGTTTAGGAATAGTCAGTGAGATAAACAAACATAATAGTTGAGTGGCAAATGACAATAGTGCTACCTTCCCAATATTTAACTGAAGGAAATAATGGGTTAATGTTATGATATGTTGTATGTTGCTGTGTATGTTGTGATAGACAGTCGGACACCTTGCATGTCATTTTAATATTGCACTTATCCCACCCCCCCTGGATATTCCAGATGAATAAATTAAGGTTTTGTCAACTAATTACAAAGCGGGCTAATTACAAATCAATAACATTAGCCAACTTCGAAACATGATGCGCTAAGCATTGGGATCCAGACATCACGGACAACTGGCCTCAGTTTCCCGCTCACATCTGCAGTGTTCCCTGTCTGAACCAGGGACCGCGGAGCGTTTTTCAAAGTGGGGAGGATGAGCCTGGAGAGGGAGTTGAGCAACCAAATGGGGAGAGGGTGTGGAAGTGGTGTGTCCCCCCTCCCAGGGTAGGGACGTTTTTTTAATTTGATGTATTAAAATCATGTTTTAGTGCATTGCAGAAGTATGATTTCAATGTTTTTTGTATGAAGTATTTTTAAGAGGTAACTTTTTCGACACAAATGGTGGTGGGTGTATGGAACAAGCTGCCAGAGGAGGTAGTTGAGGCAGGGACCATCCCAACATTTAAGAAACAGTTAGACTGATACATGGATAGGACAGGTTTGGAAGTATGGACCAAAAGCAGGTAGTGTAGCTGGGACATGTTGGTGGGTGTGGGCAAGTTGTGCCGAAGGGCCTGTTTTCACACTGTATCACTCTGTGACTACATTATACCTCCACCATGCATGAATACTTCAAAATCAAGTGATCGAGTTTTATTGCCATATACTCAAGCATAGAAACATAGAATGTTTAAGAAGGAACTGCAGATGCTGGAAAATCGAAGGTACACAAAAATTCTGGAGAAACTCAGTGGGTGTAGCAGCATCTATTGAGTGAAGGAAATAAATAGGCAACGTTTCGGCCCGCAAGGTTGCCTATCTCCTTTGCTCCATAGATGCTGCTGCACCCGCTGAGTTTCTCCAGCATTTTTGTGTACCTTAGAAACATAGAAAACAGGTGCAGGAATAGGCCATTCGGCCCTTCGAGCCAGCACTGCCATTCAATATGATCATGGCTATTCATCTTAAATCAGTACCTCTTTCCTGTTTTTATTCCCCATATCCCTTGATTTCTTTAGCCCCAAGAACTAAATGTAACTCTCTCTTGCAAATATCCAGTGAATTGGCCTGCACTGCCTTCTGTGGCAGAGAATCCACAGATTCACAACTCTCTGCGTGAAGAAAGTTTGTCCTCGTCTTAGTCCTAACTGGCCTAGCCTTTATTCTTAAACCGTGACCCCTGGTTCTGAACTCCCCCAACATATGGAACATTTTTCCTGCAGTTACAGTAAGTGAAAATCTAGCAGGCAAGCAGGATGCTTTCTCCAACCACCCCCATTTAAAGTCGACTCTTCCACCGTATATATGTGCTGTGTGTGTGTATGTGCTGTGTTTGTATGTGTGCTGTGTGTGTATGTGTGCTGTGTGTGTGTATGTGTGCTGTGTGTGTGTATGTGTGCTGTGTGTGTATGTGCTGTGTGTATATATGTGAGGGATAAAGTGATTAAACCCTATTAAAGAAAGGAGTTTTAAAGAGAATTCAAACAGAGAGGGGCTGGAGAGAAGATTCTGACACAGCAGTGTCTGAAGGTTGCCAGACCCATCCTTGAGTCCTTGAGTAAGAAGTGATAGCATTGTATAGCAGTAGAAGGGAGTGATGTAGAGAGATCCCTATCAGTGGAAGGGAGTGATAGATGGGACCCTTGTCACTATAGCTTAGCTTTAGTACTGATATAGGAAAACTGAGAGGGTTCACTAGGAGGTGAGTAAAACTGGGCCAGGTCATGAGCAACTGAGCATACTTAAATAGAATAAATGAATATTACAACACACCCCTGGTCAAGAAATTGCTCATTACCATGAACATGTTTTGAACATGCAATGTATGATATGGGGGGGTGCGAGGGGATGTTACGGTGGGATGTACCTACAGATTGTGCACCTCCGACCCTGATTGGAGAAGGGTCCGGAGGGGAGGTTGAATGTAAGATTCTGTGTATAAAGGGGGATGATTGCTCTGGCTTCGGTGTGTCTCGACTTGGAGAGGTACCCGTCTGCAGACTCGTAAAATAAAGAAATCTCTTGCTTCCAAGATTTAGTCTTTGAGTATTAATTGTGAGCATAAAGGGTATCTCACAAATTGGGGGCTCGTCCGCGATCGCCACTCCGGCTGCTTGGTGGAGGCAAAGAAGGAGGGGAAGGTGCACCCTGCTGATTTCAGCAGTCTCTGATCTCCTTGCTTCCATCAGCAGTTTGAGCGAGTGATATCCGGTGGGAAAAGACTCGGGAAGCAAGAGGGGGTGTAAGGTAAATACGTTACGGGACGGTCGAGCGATTCTTGTGCACAGGACCCAGGTAAGAAAAAACGACTATTAAGTATTACCTGGGCGAACCGGGGTCTGTCGGACGGGAATAGTCCGACGAGATAATGGGAAACCGGAACGGGAGAAGTAAGGGTCCGGGGAACCGGGATGAGGCTCATACTGATATGGAGCCTAACATTCCGCCCGATAGTCCGTTGGGGCGAATGTTGGATGGGGTGAAGGGAACACCCGGGGTAAGAGTAAGGGAACTATGATAAAGTTTTGTAACTTTGATTTAAAAAGGAAATGAAAAGTTTATTGAAAGACCCCTTGGGACTGGCTGAACAAATAGATCAGTTCCTAGGGCCAAAAAAAATGTTTTTATGAAAAATATTGAGTTGTTTCAAACAATCTCATTGAAGTAAGAATGGAACTAATGTGATGTGTGTAAAAACCGGTTTTGTATGAATGAGGAAGTTTTGTATATGTGATAGGGTTGTTTTGCTGTGGCCACATGTTGTAAAGGTATGTGTGTGTGTTCCTTTAAGAAATTGTAAGCAATGGGGGAGGTTATTGTAAGGTAACGGACAACGCTTTGTAACATCGCAACTTAAAAGGGAAGTTGGAAAATGCAGGTTGCTTGGCTTCTATAGATTTCTTTCAGTAAAGTTAATTTGAAAATTGTTAGCTATGTATTTAAACTAGGAATTGGGAAATTTGGGAATTATAGGGGGAATGGTTTGAACAAAATTAGAATAAGTTCATTGCTGAGCAACAAGCAGCTTTTATGGTTTGTTTAGATAAACATTCTGGTTGGAGAAGGGTAATAAATTAATGGGGCCCAGGGAATAAAAAAGGAGTTGGCAGACAATGATGTCAATAAGGGGAAGTTTGTTTACTTCAGAAGAAAGACAGATGGGTCAGACAGGCAGGAGAAGGGGTTACAGGCTCAAGTGGAGCAGTAAAATATCCATCACTGCCCCGAATTGGAGTAATCAAACAGAGGAAGGAAGAAAAAGTATGAGAGATCTCAGGGAGATAATAATCAAGGGAATTCGAGAAGCCGTTCCCAAGGGACAGAATTTCGAACGGGCTTTTGAAAATCAGCCAGAACACAAGGACGAACCTCCAACAGTGTTTCTTACAAAGATTAAGGAAGAATGTCCAGCAGTATTCGGGGATAGACCCTGATAGAGGGAAGGGGGGGAATAAGAGGGAGGGGGGAAAAAGGATGGAGAGTGGGGAGGGAAAGAGAAGGAGAGTGAGCGAGGGAGGGAGAGGGAGGCTTCCAAAATGGCTTCTACATCATCATCCGATGCTAAAAGCAGGAAGCAGCCGTTCAAACAGAAGTATACAAAGAGATGGCAAATGAATGAGAAAGACTTTTTTCACACAGAGAGTGGTGAGTCTCTGAACTCTCTGCCACAGAGGGTAGTTGAGGCCAGTTCATTGGCTATATTTAAGAGTGAGTTGGATGTGGCCCCTTGTGGCTAAGGGATCAGAGGGTATGGAGAGAAGGCAGGTACGGGATACATGAGTTGGATGATCAGCCATGATCATATTGAATGGCGGTGCAGGCTCGAAGGGCTGAATGGCCTACACCTGCACCTAAATTCTATGTTTCTATGGTTTCTATGATACGACCGCAGATCAGCAGTTGTTTGAAGGTTAATTTTGTAACAAAAAATCATGGCCGGATATTAGAAAGAAATTGGAAAAATTGGAAGATTGGAATGAAAAACCATTGAATCAGTTGTTTAAACAGAGGCTCAAAAGGTATATGTAAGATGGGGATGAGGAGAAACAGAAGGGAAAGGCAAAAATGATGTTGCAAGCAGTAACAGCAAGGAGTACAGAAGGGGAATCGAAGGTGATAGAAAGCTGGGTGCTCGTGGAGACCGGGGAAGAGGAAGCGGTAGTATTAGAGGACGAGGAAGAGGTGAATGGAGGGACCGAAAGTTGGGGTCCCCGGGAAAACAAGGAATAAGGATCAGGAGGGTGGTACACGGGGCCACCACGGTGTTATTATTGTAAAGAGCCGGGTCATTTCAAGAGGAATGTCCCAAGCTACGACAGGAGGTGCAGTCGTACGCACTCATGGAGAAGAATAGGGGAGAGGGGATACGCTCCCTGGTGTGTATGGATACACACGGGAACCTCTGGTAAACTTGAGATTAGACCCCAGGGAGAGGATATGACTATTTATGGTAGATTCGGGAGCAGAAAGATCGAGTGTAACTAAGGCACCAGAAGGAATGAGATTGGGTAAAAAACCAAAGTTTAGAATCTCAGGGTAGAAGGGAAAGTGATGACATTACCCCTGAGTAGAAGGGGTGGTGGTGAAATATTAGAGAATCGGGAAACTACGGAAGATTTTAATCTTGGTACCCCCAGGCAGGGATAAGTTTGATGGGGAGAGACTTACCAATCCGATTAGGAATGGGAACAGCCCCCGTAGGGGACAGATAATATCCAATTGTATAAATTGACCACGGAGGATGAGGGGAAGAGAATAGTCCCGCAGGTGTGGGCCAAGGAAGGAAACCGGGGTGGGCTGCAGATCCCCACCCTTGAAAATAGCTCTGAAAAAAGAAAGTGAGATAGCACAGGGTAGGCAATATCCAATTTCTAATGGAAGGAAGAAGAGGACTTCAGCCAATTATAGAGAACTTACTAAAGGACTATATTAGGTAGCTAATTAGAGAGTTGTATGTCCCCATATAACACCCCCGTACTCCCCGTAAGGAAGACCGACGGGACGTTCAGATTGGTCCAGGATCTCAGGGAAATTAAATAAGGTAGTTAGAACGCGACACCCGGTAGTCCCGAACCCGTATACCATAATGGGACGGATACCCCCGAATCACAAGTGGTTCAGTGTGGTAGATTTAAAAGACGCTTTTTGGAGCTGGTCCCTGGCTGAAGAGAGCAGGGACCTTTTTGCGTTTTGGGAAAACCCAGAGACCCAAAGGAAACAGCAGTATCGGTGGACTGCACTCCCTCAGGGATTTACAGAGTCCCCGAACAGATATTAGAACAAGTATTAGAGGACGTCCCGAGGACTGATGAGACACAGCTGTTGCAGTATGTGGATGATTTATTACTATCAGGGGAAGAAGAGGAGGCAGTTAAGGACACAACAATAGCCCTCCTGAACTTTCTGGGGAAAAGGGGTTGAGAGTGTCTAAAAGTAAATTACAGTTTGTAGAACGAGAATTAAATATCTAGGACAACATGATAAGTGATGGGGGAAAAGGAGAATAAACCCGAAAGGATAGCGGGAATTACCGGACTGCCAATGCCGAAGAATAAGAAGGAGATTAGGAAGTTTCTTGGACTGATTGGATATTGTAAGATTATGGATAGATGACTATACCCGACAGGTTAGGTTTCTATATGATAAATTAGGTGAAAAAGAAAATGATAAAGTAAAAGTGGGAAATCCGGGGACGAACACCCAGTTTAGGAAATTAAAGAACAGTTTAATCACTGCCCCTGTACTGGCTCTCCCGGCAATTGACCAGCCATTCCATCTTTTTGTGAATGCAGAAAATGGAATTGCGCTGGGAGTACTAACCCAAGAGAAAGGAGGGAAGCGGCAGCCCGTCGCTTTCCTCTCCAAACTCTTGGATCCAGTATCGCGGGGATTGGCCAGTATGTATTCAAGCGGTAGCGGCAACAGCATGTTAGTGGAGGAAAGTAGGAAATTGACGTTTGGAGGAACTCTGGTGGTGTCCACTCCCCACACGGTCCGGACGATACTAACTCAGAAGTCCAGTCGGTGGTTGACGGATTCTAGAATATTGAAGTATGAGGTAATACTTATGGAAAAGAATGATTTGACCATAGTAACGGATAAAAAACCTAAATCCCTCTCAGTTTTTGTACTCGGCAGGTGCTGAGCGAAGGAGAGTTATCAGAACATGATTGTAGTGAGATAATAGAACTTCAGACAAAGAGTAGGGAAGATTTAGAAGAACGACCGCTCGAGACAGGGGAAAGATGGTTCATTGATGGTTCTTTCCCGATGCATAGACGGAAAAAGGTAATAGTGGGTATGCTATATAATAACCGGAGAAGGGTTTGAAAAAGTGGAAGCAGGCAGGTTACCAGGAAGTTGGTCCGCGCAAACGTGTGAACTGTATGCATTACTGAGGGCATTGGAACTATTGAAAGGGAAACGAAGGAACTGTGTATATGGATTCCAAGTATGCCTTTGGGGTGGTACACACCTTTGGGAAAATCTGGAAAGAAAGAGGGATGATTACAGCCAGAGGGAAAGAGTTGGCTCATGAACAGTTAATTGAGAAAGCTTTTGGAAGCACTAAATTTGCCAGAAAGAATAGCGGTGGTCCTGTAGCAGGCCACCAGAGAGGGAATTCGCTGGAAGCTAGAGGAAAATAGGGCAGTCGATAGTTCCGCTAAGACAGCAGCGACAGAAGGAACGGTAAAAATGCTGTCTCTGATACCGTTGAGAGAGGGAATAGAGAAGATACCTGTATTCTCGCGGGAGGAGGAAGATAAAATGAATGAGTTGGGTGCCTGGCTCTCCACGGACGGGAAGTGGTGGACGCCGGACAAAAAACAAATAATTACTAAAGGATTGACGAGGGATTTGATTAGACAACTACATTCGCAATCGCACTGGGGAGCTCAGGCTCTGTGCGACACGATCCTACGAACTTATGCTGTAGAGGCATTTATACTTTAGCCAAGCAGGCGGTGTCTGGTTGTGTAGTGTGTCAAAAGGTGAATAAGAAGGTAATGAGAGCTGTCCCCAGGGGGAGGACAACAATTGGCCATTAGACCCTTCCAGAGAATACAGGTAGACTTCACAGAATTACCAAAAGTACAGCAGTGGAAATATCTTCTGGTTATAGTGGATCACTTCACCAGGTGGGTAGAGGCATTTCCCACGATAAATGCCACTGCCCAGGCAGTTACTAAGATACTGCTGGAACAAATCATCCCACGATATGGAGTCATTGAATCCATAGACTCAGATCGAGGAACACATTTTGCTTCCAAGGTGCACCTATTAATTTGTCGCGCCTTGGGAATAAACTGGAAGCTGCATACTCCATGGCACCCCCAGAGTTCGGGGAGAGTGGACGGATGAATGCCACTCTAAAAATACAGATAACTAAATTAATGGAGGAGACGGGGTTACCCTGGACTAAATGTCTACCAATTGCTCTATTGCGAATACGGACGGCACCACGAAAGGATATTGCGGTGTCTCCCTATGAAATGTTGTTTGGATTGCCTTATTTTGGGAAGGTGGAAGGCACACCAACCTTTGAGGGAGGTGATGTATTCTTGAGGAACTATTTACTGGCAGTGTCTCGTTCCCTTACAGAATTAAAAGCGAAAGGATTATTGGCTCAAAGCCCGCCACTTGACTTTCCGATACATGCTGTAAAAGCCGGCGACTGGGTACTGGTCAAAGAATTGGAAGGAGGAGAAACTCCAGCCCAGGTGGACTGGACCGTACCTAGTATTACTGACAACCGAGACAGCAATACGAACAAAAGAAAAAGGGTGGACCCACGCGATCCGGGTTAAAGGACCCGTCGATCCACCCGTTCCTGAGGAGGAGGAACAGTGGACGGTGAAGCCGGGAAGTAAACCCCTAACAGTAATTTTTTTTAAAAAAGCATTTAATGTATAATTGGCAGTATGAAAGGAGCAGTCGGAGTATTGTTTGCTTTTGTATGTAATTGATGTAAAAGGTATTAATAATTGTGATAAATGTTATCATCCTATTCAATAGAGAGGGGTAATAACCAGATCATTTACCTATCATTCCCATGTGAACAAAGTATGCCATGACCGAAAGACTAGAACCATTTGTAAAGAGGGGGGAAAGGAGTATTTGATGACAGGCAATAGGGGGTATATAGGGAAGTTTGGGGGGCCGTTACCTGCCCAAGGGGAGAGAGATGGGTTTGTGTACAGTTAGTTTTCCCTTCTCAGATCGTTAAAATGGGCAATAGATAAGACGAAGGAGGAAGTAATAAAAGAGGTTACTAAGGTAGTAGTCACTAAGCCTCCCCCCCCCCCCACATACTCAGTCTCAAGAGCACCAGACACTGCACGAATTTATAAAGAAGCAGATCGAGATCCCTGAAGAGAAAAAAAACCTGTTTGTGGACTTGGCCACCTGGATAGCTGGGACCCTGAATGTGACTAACTGTTGGGTCTGCGGAGGACCACTGATGAATTCACGTTGGCCGTGGAGGGGATCCATTGTTGAAATATGGGACCTGATGGGGTGGAACCTGACAGTTGGACAAGACCGAGATCCCCAGTTATGGGTCCTGGCAGACTCTCCGGTCGGGACTGAGTGTATCGCTAGGCCCTGGGCAAAGGCTGCCATCCTAGTAGGCAGCAGCCCCTGCCAGCGCATCGTCACCCAGTGGCCAAATCAGTCCCGAGTGTGGTGGCCAGAGGAGCCTAAATGGTATCTAACTAAGAAATATGGGAAAAACTGCAGGGGCACTGGAGATGCTGGCAAAGCAGCAGACGCAGATGAGAGCAGCGATATACCAGAACAGGTTAGCCCTAGATTACCTCCTGGCAGAAGAAGGAGGTGTATGCGGGAAAATTCAAGCTCTCTAATTGCTGTTTGAACATTGATGATAATGGACAGGCAGTGATGGACATATCAGAAGGGATCCGTAAGTTGGCACATGTTCCAATACAAAAGTGGAATTCGATTATGGGAACCCAATGGTGGGATTCCATCCTCGGAGGAACATGGTGGAGAACGGTGGGACTTGTGTTTCTATGTGCAGTGGCTGGACTGATCTTTATCCCCTGTTGTATCCCTTGTTTTAGGGAACTTATTACTAGAAGTATGTCAGATGCAGGCTGTAGTCATGCCTGTGGGAGAGAAAGGGGAAATATAGAAAATAATGATAATGCGGCCAGGGGAAGTTTATGATTTACAGGAGGAGAAGGTTAGGACAATGTTACGTCAGTTCGAGTTGAAGGAACTTAAAATGAGGGTTTAATCAGTGTATGCGTAGCAAAAGAAAAAGGGAGGATTGTGAGGGATAAAGTGATTAAACCCTATTAAAGAAATGAGTTTTAAAAGAGAATTCAAACAGAGAGGGGCTGGAGAGAGGATTCTGACACAGCAGTGTCTGAAGGTTGCCAGACCCATCCTTGAGTCCTTGAGTAAGAAGTGATAGCATTGTATAGCAGTAGAAGGGAGTGATGTAGAGAGATCCCTATCAGTGGAAGGGAGTGATAGATGGGACCCTTGTCACTATAGCTTAGCTTTAGTACTGATATAGGAAAACTGAGAGGTTCACTAGGAGGTGAGTAAAACTGGGCCAGGTCATGAGCAACTGAGCATGCTTAATAGAATAAATGAATATTACAACACACCCCTGGTCAAGAAATTGCTCATTACCATGAACATGTTTGAACATGCAATGTATGATATGGGGGGTGCGAGGGGATGTACGGTGGGATGTACCTACAGATTGTGCACCTCCGACCCTGATTGGAGAAGGGTCCGGAGGGGAGGTTGAATGTAAGATTCTGTGTATAAAGGGGGATGATTGCTCTGGCTTCGGTGTGTCTCGACTTGGAGAGGCACCCGGTCTGCAGACTCTGTAAAATAAAGAAATCTCTTGCTTCCAAGATTTAGTCTTTGAGTATTAATTGTGAGCATAAAGGGTATCTCACATATATGTGCTGTGTGTGTAAATGTGTGTGTGCGTGTGCTGTGCGTGTGTGTGCTGTGTGTGTGCGCTGTGCATGTGTGCATGCATGTGTGTGTGTGCGTGCTGTGTGTGTGCGCATGTGCGTGCTGTGGTTGTGTGCGCGTGCTGTGGTTGTGTGCGTGTGCGCGTGCTGTGGTTGTGTGCGCGTGCTGTGGTTGTGTGCATGTGTGCGTGCATGCGCGCGTGCTGTGCCGTGCGTGCTGTGCGTGTGCGTGCTGTGTGTGCATGCTGTGTGTGTGAGTGCGTGTGCTGTGCCTGTGCGTGCTGTTGTGCCTGTGCGTGCTGTGTGTGCGTGTGCATGCTGTGTGTGTGTGTGCGTCTGTGTGTGTGCGTGTGTGTCTGTGTGTGTGTGTGCGTGTGTGTCTGTGTGTGTGCGTGTGTGTGTGTTTGTGTGTGTATGTGTGTGTCTGTGTTGTGCGTGCGTGCTGTGTCTGTGTGTGCGTGTGTGTCTGTCTGTGTGCGTGTGTGTCTGTGTGTGTGCGTGTGTGTCTGTGTGTGTGTGTGTGTGTGTGTGTGTGTGTGTGTGTGTGCGTGTGTGTGTGTGTGTGTGCGTGTGTGTCTGTGTGTGTCTGTTTGTGTGTGTGTGTGCATGCTGTGTGTGTGTGTGTCTGTGTGTGTGCGTGTGTGTGTGTGTGTGTGTGCGTGTGTGTCTGTGTGTGTGCGTGTGTGTCTGTGTGTGTGTGTGTGTGCTGTGTGTGTGCTGTGTGTCTGTGTGTGCGCGTGTGTGTCTGTTGTGTGTGCATGTGTGTCTGCGTGTGTGTCTGTGTGTGTGCGTGCTGTGTGTGTGCGCGCGTGCGTGCAGTGTGCGCATGTGTGTGTGTGTGTCTGTGTGTGTGTGTGTGAGGCGGGACAGGCAGGGTCAGTGGAGAACACGGATTGGTGACCTTCCAGCTGGGGACACTTCGCCATTGGTCCAGTGGCTGCATAATGAGAGTGTGCTGTGATTGGCGGAGCGGGGCCGGGCCGTGATTGGCGGAGCGGGGCCGGTCAGTGATTGGCGGAGCGGGGCCGGGCGGTGATTGGCGGAGCGGGGCTGGGCGGTGATTGGCTGAGCGGGGCAGGTCAGTGATTGGCGGAGCGGGGCCGTGATTGGCTGAGCGGGGCCGGGCAGTGATTGGCGGAGCGGGCCGGGCAGTGATTGGCGGAGCGGGGCTGGGCGGTGATTGGCGGAGCGGGGCCGGGCCGTGATTGGCGGAGCGGGGCTGACATGCGTGTTGGCGTTCACGGCTCGCGGCCTCCTGAAGCCGTTTCTCAGGGGAAGATGCAGCGCAGCACCGGCACTGGGTGAGGGCGGCCCTGGCACCGGCACTGGGTGAGGCGGCCCCGGCACCGGCACTGGGTGAAGGATCGGAGGGGGTGGATCAATGAGAGAGAAAGATGGTGGACACTGAGGGGGGAGGGGGGGGGGGGGGGGGCTGAGGGACACTGAGGGGGGGGGGGGGCTGAGGGACACTAAGGGGGGGGGCTGAGGGACACTGAGGGGGGGGCTGAGGGACTGAGGGGGGGCTGAGGGACACTGGGGGGGGGCTGAGGGACACTGAGGGGGGGGGCTGAGGGACACTGAGGGGGGGGGGGGCCTGAGGGACACTGAGGGGGGGGCTGAGGGACACTGAGGGGGGGGGCTGAGGGACACTGGGGGGGGGCTGAGGGACACTGAGGGGGGGGGGCTGAGGGACACTGAGGGGGGGGGCTGAGGGACACTGAGGGGGGGGCTGAGGGACACTGAGGGGGGGGGGGGCTGAGGGACACTGGGGGGGGGGGCTGAGGGACACTGGGGGGGGGGCTGAGGGACACTGAGGGGGGGGGGGGCTGAGGGACACTGGGGGGGGGCTGAGGGGACACTGAGGGGGGGGCTGAGGGACACTGAGGGGGGGGGCTGAGGGACACTGAGGGGGGGGGGGGGCTGAGGGACACTGAGGGGGGGGGCTGAGGGACACTGAGGGGGGGGGGGCTGGGACAACCCGGGGGGGGGGGGGCCGAGGGGACACTGAGGGGGGGGAGCTTGGTGGTGATGGGTGAGTGAGTTTATTATGGTCCCATACCGAGTATTGTATCATGTATTGTCACAGGTTTCGGCTTATTATTGTAAAATGCATTGAGGTACAGTGGAAAGCTTTGTTTTCCACGCTAACAGCACACACCAGATCAGATAAAACTGTACAATATATAAATATAATCGTCAAACTCCAGTACAATAGGTTTACTTTTATTGTGCAACAGGCTTGGGTTTATTATTCTCGCGTGTTTTGAGGTACAGTGAAAAGCTTTGTTTTGTATGCTACACAAACAGATCATATAGTAAGATTATATATAAATATAAAAAAGCTACTCAAGTACAATAGGTTTGGGTTTTATTATTATCACATGTACTGAAGTACAGTGAAAAGCTTTGTTTTGCATGTTATTCAAACAGATCAGATAATACTGTGTATAGAGGTGGCACAGCCTCAGAATAAAAGGACATACCTTAAGACAGAAGATGAGGAGGAATCTCTTTAGTCAGTGGATGGTGAATCTGAAATTCATTGTCACAGACGGTGGTGGAGGCCAAGTCATTGGGTATTTTTAAATCTTGGAGATTGATGGGTTCTTGATTAGTAAGGGTATTGGCAAAATATGTCAATATGACCAAGTTAATTGGCACTTGGAAAAATAGGGGTTAATAAGTGAAAAACACCATTATTAAAGACAACAGATGAGGTAATTCTTTTATTTGTAGCGAGGGAGAGGATGAAGAGGGCAACGCGTCTGTCATCCCAACGTGGTGCCTGAAAGAATGGTGGCAGTAGATTAGTTAAGAGATGCAGTGTGGAAACAGGCCATATGGCCCACCGAGTCCGCGCGACCAGTGATCCCCGCACACTAGCACGATCAGACGCACACTGGGGACAATTTACAATTATACCAAGCCAATTAGCCTTCAAACCCACACGTCTTTTGAATGTGGGAGGAAACTTACGCAGTCACATGGAGACCAACTCCATACAGACAGCACCCGCAGTCAGGATAGAACCTGGGTCTCTGCTGCTGCAAGACAGCAACTCTACTGCTGCACCGCCTTGTTATGGTCACAAATTTCAGAAAGGAATTGGGTAAGTATCTGAAAGGGGCTAAATCTCAACTTAAAACGTCACCTATCCATTTTCTCCAGAGATGGTGCCTGACCCGTTAAGTTACTCCAGCACTCTGTGTCCTTTGACTGCCCTGGCAGACCCATTGTCTCTGCCTGTTCGTGCCCCACCGAACACATTTCCACATACCTTGACGCCATCCTATCCCCCTTTGTTAAATCCCTCCCTCCCCACCTATGTTCAAGACACCTCAGACACTCTCCGTCGGCTCCGTGCATTCCATTCCCCAGGCCCCCATCCTCTCATCTTTACCATGGACGTCCTGGTCACTCTACACCTCCATCCCCCACCAGGACGGTCTCAAAGCCCTCCGGTTCTTCCTCGACCAGAGGAGCAACCATACCCGTCCACTGACACCCTCCTCCGCCTAGCAGAGTTGGTCCTCACCCTCAATAACTTCTCTTTGATTCCTCCCATTTCCTCCAAACACAAGGCGTAGCTATGGGCACCACGCATGGGCCCCAGCTACGCTTGCCTCTTTGTTGGGTATGTCGAAACAATCCTTGTTCTCGGCGTACCAGGGCCCCATCCCGACCTCTACCTCCGTTACATCGACGACTGCTTTGGTGTCACCTCCTGCACCCACACACAACTGACTGACTTCATTCATTTCACCACCAACTTCCATCCGGCACTCAAATACACTTGGACCATTTCCGACACTTCCCTACCATTCCTTGACCTCACCATCTCTATTGCAGGTGATACACTCCTGACCGACATCCACTACAAACCTACTGACTCCCCACAGCTACCTGGACTACTCCTCCTCCCACCCTGCTTCCTGTAAGGACTCCATCCCCTATTCCCAATTCCTCCGTCTACGCCGCATCTGCTCCCAGGATGAGGTGTTCCACACCAGGTCATCACAAATGGCCTCATTCTTCAGAGAACGGGGATTCCCCTCCCCCACTATTGATGAGGCTCGCACCAGGGTCTCCTCCATACCCCGCAACACTGCCCTCGCTCCCCATTCCCCCACTCGCAAACAGGGCAGAGTCCCCCTGGTCCTCACCTTTCACCCCCACCAGCCGGCAAATACAACATATAGTCCTCCGCCAGTTTCGCCACCTCCAACGTGACCCCTCCACCCGCCACATCTTCCCATCTCCCCCCCCTGTCTGCCTTCCGCAAAGACCGCTCCCTCCGCAACTCCCTTGTCAATTCTTCCCTCCCCTCCCACTCTCCCCTTCCCCGGGCACTTTCCCTTGCAACCGCAAGAAATGCAACACTTGTCCCTTCACCTCCCCCCTCCACTCCTTTCAGGGACCCAAGCATGTCCTTCCAGGTCCGACAGAGGTTCACCTGCACCTCCTCCAACCTCATCTACTGCATCCGTTGCTCCAGATGCCAGATGATCTATATCGGTGAGACCAAGCGGAGGCTTGGCGATCGCTTCGCCGAACACCTCCGCTCGGTCCGCAATAACCAACCCGACCTCCGGTGGCTCAGCACTTCAACTCCCCCTCCCATTCCACATCCGACCTCTCGGTCCTGGGCCTCCTCCACGGCCAGAGTGAGCAACACCGCAAGCTGGAGGAACAGCACCTCATATTCCGCTTGGGGAGTCTGCATCCTTTGGGCTTGAATATTGAATTTTCTCAATTCTGTTAACCTTGCTGTCTCCTCCCCTTCCCACCTCTCCCTCAGCCCTCGGGCCCTGGCATTCCCTCTATCTCTATCTCCCTCCCCCACCCAAGTCGCACCAGCTTCTCATTTTCACACCACAAACAGCTTACAATGGCTTGTTCCCTTTATCACCGATACTTTTTTGCATATCTTTCACTCATTGTTCCTTATCTCTCCACATCACCGTCTATATCTCTCGTTTCCCTGATCCCTGACCAGTCTGAAGAAGGGTCTCGACCCGAAACGTCGCCTATCTCCTTCGCTCCTTAGATGCTGCTGCACCGCCTGAGTTTCTCCAGCTTTTTGTGTACACTCTGTGTCCTTTTGTGTATTAACTGACATCTGCAGTTCTTTGTTTTTACATTCTAAGTTTCCATTGCAATGAGGACAAGCAGGGAGAGTACAGCTCATTAGTCTTGTTGCCTCAGCTTTCACCGTTGCTGAACCTCTAAAGCCAGAAATATTAGACTTTAGCGATACAGCGTGGAAGCGAGCCCCTCAACCCACCGAATCCACGCCGACCAGTGATCACCGCATACACCAGCACTGCCCTGCACGCTATGGACAATTTCCAATTTTACAGAATTAACTGACAAACCTCCACATTTCTAGAGTGTGTGAGGAGACTGGAGCACCCGGAAAAAACCCACGTATTCACAGGGAGAACGTAGGATCGAACCCGAGTCTCTGGTGCTATGAGTCTGCAGCTCTACCACCGTGCTGGCCGAAATGTTGCTGTGATTCATTTGCATGTGAACAAAATAGTGCCTAAATAGTGTTCTTGTTATTGGTGCTTTACAATACCCGTTCACTTATAATCTGGATTAATTGTAAGTTAGAAAGAAAAAAGGCTGGATTAACTCAGCGGGTCAGGCAGCATCTCTGGAGAACATGGATAGGTGACGTTTCACAGAGTGCTGGAGTAACTCAGCGGGTCAGGCAGCTTCTCTGGAGAACATGGATAGGTGACGTTTCGGGTCGGGACCCTTCATCAGAAACGTCACCTATCCATGTTCTCCCTGCATGCTGCCTGACCTGTTGAGTTATTCTACCTTTTGGTGCCTTTTCTTTGTAAACCAGCATGTGCACTTCCTTGTTTTTACATCATACGTTAGAATATATAGAGGATGAAAAAAAACTCTAAATGAAATGAGAAATATGTTGTTCAGTTATGAGTGCATTTAGGGATCAGGTTTTAGATGACTGAAACCAAACTTGGCGTTTGAGGTTTGCTCAGTATGATCAGCAATTTAAGAGGTACCTTGGTCTACATAATGTGTAGGAAAGAACTGTAGACACTGGTTTAAATCGAAGATAGACACAAAATGCTGGAGTAACTAAGCGGGACAGCTGCAGGCAGGCAGCATCTCTGGGAAGAAGGAATGGGTGACGTTTCGGGTCGAGACCCTTCTTCAGTCTAATTAGAATCCACTATTGAAGTTTTATTTCCTTAGTTTGTGAATTATTTTCTTGTTTACATTGCCTACGTAAGCTTCAAATCTTGCCTGGTATAAATGAAGGGATAAAAGATAGTTTTTTAGTGAGCAATGAAGTGTGAGCTATTTTGGGCCCTAGATCTGAGGAATGATGTGCTGGCACTGGAGAGGGTCCAGAGGAGGTTTACGAGAATGATCCCAGAAATGAGTGGGTTAACATATGATGAGCGTTTGACAACACTGGGCCTGTACTCGCTGGAGTTTAAAAGAATGACGGGGGACCTCATTGAAACATACAGAATAGTGAAAGACTTGGATAGAGTGGATGTGGAGAGGATGTTTCTACTAGTGGGAGAGTCTAGGACTAGAGGTCGTAGCCTCAGAATGAAAGGACTTTCCTTTAGGAAGGTGATGATGAAGAGGAATTTCTTTAATCAGAGGGTGGTGAATCTGTGGAATTCTTTCCAACAGACGGTTGTGGAGGCCAAGTCAATGGATGTTTTTAAGGAGCAGATTTGTGATTAGTACGGGTGTCCGGGTTATGGGGAGAAGGCAGGAGAATGGGACTAGGAGGGAGAGATATATCAGCCACGATTGAATGGTGGAGTAGACTTGATGGGTCGAATGGCCTAATTCTGTGCTTATCACTTTTGTACTTGTGAAGTATATTTGCATGATGCCAATTTTTCTAATCTTGTTCTTTTTTGTTTGTTTTATTTCCATGTGAACAGTGTATTTTGACTGTTATGGCGGTAGATGGGAGATTCTCCAACTTTAAGGAGTTCAGTCCACTGTATTACTTGCTTAACGCGATTCCAGCAAAAGTTCAGAAAGGATTTAGAAATGTGGTTGTGCATCTCACAGCGCTCGATGCCAATAAGGACTTTATCGCGGTGGGCACCAACATCGGCATGCTCTACCTCTACTCCAGACGGATGAACAAGATGACTAAATATAATTTAGAGGTAGGTTTCGCCATCGGCTTCTGACTGCAGTTGTGTGAATCTCCGGTGTCCTCGGGTGGAAAGCCGTGTCTTGGTAGAACTGCAGTGGAGATGGAGACATTGAGGGTAAAGAGTCACCTTGTGATCACCTGGAGTCACCTAGTCATCCTTCCAAGAGGCAGGTTGGGAGGTGGTGTGGCCAAGGTAGCCATCAGGGTTGAAGTGATTGTAATAGACATCCTAGATATCCTGTGTAGGAAAGAATTGCAGATGCTGGTTTAAACCAAAGATAGACACAAAATGCTGGAGTAACTCGGCGGGACAGGCAGCATCTCTGGAGAGAAGGAATGGGTGACGTTTTGGGTCTGAAGAAGGGTCTCGACCCGAAACATCACGCATTCCTTCTCTCCCGAGATGCTGCCTGTCCCGCTGAGTTACTCCAGCTTTTTGCATCTATCCCAGTTTCCCTCTTCCTTCAGCAAACGTGGTTTCACTCCTACACTTGTGGTTGGAGCCCTCACCTGTGTCCTCTCTGTATCCCAGTCTTTTCTTAATCCTACTCCCCTCGTAGGGAACAAGGATATAATTTCCTTGGTCCTCGCCTTTCGCCCTGTCTCCTGCCTTCTCCAATATTTCACCCATCTTCAAAGTGATCGCTTCATCGGTCACTTCTTCCCGTCCCCACTGCATTCTGTACAGGCCGCCCTTTCTGCAACTCCTTGCTTTGCTCATCCCCGACCACCCAACACCCTGGGCACATTTCACAGCAAGTGCAGGACATGGAACATCAGTCCCTATACTTCCAACCAGGGGCAGCAGAGCTTCACATGCATCTCTTCCAACCCCATCCATTAAAACTAGTGTTCTCCATCTGGCCACTAGTGTTCAACGAGACCAAGCGTAGACTAGGTGACTGTTCACGAAACACATGCGTTTGGTTCCCAAAGTCCCTAATTGTGAACGGCACAGTGGCGAGTTGGTAGAGTTGCTGCCTTACAGCACCGGAGACCCGGGTTCCATCCCGACTACAGGTGCTGTCTGTGCAGAGTTCTACGCTCACCCCATTACCTGCGTGGATTTTCTCTGAGATCTCCGGTTTCCTCCCACACTTCAACCACGTACAGGTTTGTGGGCTAATTGACTTGGTATAAGTATAAATTATCCCTCGTATGTTGGATTGTGCAAGTGTGTGGGGATAACTGGTTGGCATGGACTCGGTGGGTTGAAGGTCCTGTTTCTGCACTGTTTTCCTGTTTCTCAAGTTTTATAAATGGCTGCTGGATTTCCCGGTTGCTAACTATTGTAACTCCCCTTCCCATTTCCACACTGACATTTCTGTCCTGGGCCTTTTCCATTGCCAGAATGAGGCCACACAGGAAACTGAAGGAACAACACCTCATGTTCTGCTTGGGCAATTGTATGAACGTTGAATTCTTCAATTTCAAGTAATGCTTCCCTGTTGCAGGTACAATTCTCCCATTGCCCGAGTTGCTCTACTCTTCTCCCCATCTCTGTTAGGTCATCTCCCATTCCGGAGTCCCATATTTGCGTGTTATCCCTCTTCGCACCATACTGTTTTCTACCACCCATATCTCGCCCTTTGGCTTAATATTTCACCCCTCCTCTTCTTATCTGACACCCTTGCGTCGCCTTTTCACCTCTAACCTGTGTCACTTTTCCCACCCATTCACCAATCACACCCCCACTGACCTCCCCTCACCTGTATCCACCTATCACTTGTCAGGCTTTGCCCCACTCCTACCTCTTTTCCAGCCATCAAGTCTACGCCATTCAATCATAGCTGATCTCCTAACCCTCCCTCATAACCCTATTCTCCTGCCTTCTCCCCATAACCTGACACCTAATCAAGAATCTATCTCTGCCGTAAAAATATCCACTGACTTGGCCTCTACAGCCTTCTGTGATGAAGAACTCCACAGATTCACCACCCTCTGACTAAAGAAATTCTTTCTCGTCTCCTTCATAAAAGAACATCCCCCTATTCCATCACTCTGAAGAAGTATCCCATCCCAAAACTCCGCCTGCCCATTCCCTCCACAAGTGCTACTTGTACTGCTGAATCCTGCCACGTTTTTGGCAAGATTCCAGCAAGTGTAGTTTCTTGTATCTACAGTCCATGAGCATATCTTCTTCATCTTCTCTCGTCACCATGTGCTGCAGCTGTTTCTTGGCATCATTGACCCTAGTGTCAGGAAGGGAACGTGCCATTGTAGATAGACACAAAGTGCTGGAGTAACTCAGCGGCCCTGGCAGCATCTCTGGAGAAAAGGAACAGTGACGTTTTAGGTCGGAACCTTCCTGTGGAGTTGTGTATGGAGCCACAGAATTATTAATCATTACTATTTTGGTGGCTGGAACATTACTTCTTGTCATGAATCTGCAGAAATCTGTTGGGCATCTTTGCTGGCTCCAGTTATGTGGTATATTCAGCCTCTTGCATATTTGTGTTGCACCTTGTGTGATTCTTAATTGTGCCTGGAGTTTTAAGATGATGTCACTTGTTAAGGGCCTGCCCCACTTTCACGATCTAATTCACCACCTTTTTTACTAGTGGACATTTTTCATCATGTTGAAAAACGTCCCAACCTACTTGATGTCACGAGTACCTACGTCCAGCATCACGGCCTACCTACGACCTCCTACGACCTTGTGACGACCATGCTGCGAGTATGAGTCAAGGGCAAACTCAGCAGAGGTTGTGAATTAGGTTGTGAAAGTGGGACAGGCCCTTTATTGATTTCACCTCATAGAGAGACTTCTAATGTCCATCTGGAAATAAAAACATTTAAATGCCCCTCAAAACTGCAGTGGATAAATGTACAGTCACGTGTTGAGAGTCAAGAGTGTTTAATGGTAATATGTAACGGCAACAGAACAATGACATTCTCACAACAATTTAACAGGTCTGTTAATGTAAGAACACACACATATTTAATAATAAGAACTTAATACTAGGAAACCATAATAGTGCAAGACCAAACTCTGCAGTGCAACCAGTGACAGCACATAAAAGATCACAGTTGCTGAGGTAGGTTTAGTGATGTGCAGTGTTCAAGAGCCTGATGATTGTTGGAAAGAAGCTGTTCTTGAACCTGGTGGTCATGGTTTTTAGGCTCCTGTGTCGTATTCCCAATGATGGAGACTTGGCCAGGGTGGTGTGGATATTTCATGATGTTGGCTGCATTCCTGAGGCAGCAGCTCTTTTGTATTTTCTTGATGGTGGGGAGGTCAGTACCTGTGAAGGCCAGGCTTTATTTACTACACTCTTTAGTTTTTGTTCCTTGGCCTTTGAGGTGCTGAAGCAGGCCACGATGCAACCAGTCAATATGCTCTCTGCCGTACACCTGTAGTCGTTCAAGAGTATTCATCAACATCCCAAACCACCTCGATCTTATAAAGCAACTGAGACATTCATTGTGATTGCATTGATGTGCTGGTGCCAGGACAGATCTAAGGTATATGCACGCCCAAGAACTTGAAACTAGAATGTAAGTTTATTTATTTTTGCTTGGGATGCTTTTATAAGGTCACCAACCATCTGGTGCTTTGTACTGAGCATTTTTGAGCAAACTTTGCATTAGAAATTTAGGGTCTGTGCTCAAGGCCTGGATAGAGTGAATGTGGAGAGGATGGTTCCACTAGTCGAAAGAGCCTTGATCATAACTTCAGAATAAAAGGACGTTCCTTGAGGAAGAGGATGAAGAGGCATTTCTTTAATGAATCTGTAGAATTAGTTGCCACAGAAGTCTGAGGGTGGTGAATCTGTGTAGAATTCTTTGTCATGCAAGTCTGTGGAGACCAAGCCAGTGGATACATTTAAGGTAGAGATAGATAGATTCTTGATCAGTACGGGTGTCCGCGGTTATGGGGAGAAGGCAGGAGAATGGGGTTAGGAGGGAGATAGATCAGCCATGATTGAATGGCGGAGAAGACTCGATGGGCCGAATGGCCTTATTCTGTTCCTATTACTTATGAGCTTCTGAAAACTATACTCACTTTACTTTTACATTTCTGACCATTCATTCAAACCTGGTTTGTAGTTGGGCACTTGATTGTCAGCAACAAACTAGCAAAGAAAATATTTTCTCAATCCTGTATTTAGATTTCACAATGTTTATCCAAAGAATATGCATGTTTATGTCTGGTATTTCTATGGATTTGGCCTAATAAATTGGATTGGATAGCTTTGTATATGTGTCTCATGACCTAGTGTTATATGTGTTTTCAATGTAAGGGCAAGACTGAGGTTATTAAAGTGGTGAAGCTGTTGGCCTGCTTCGATGACCTGGTTGCTGTTGGGACTGCCTCGGGGAGAGTGACGCTTTTCCAGCTGGTTTCCCGCTTGCCTGGTAGAAACAAGCAGGTGAGTGACGCATGTTTATTTACTGCACCCCCGTTAGCAAAATTCTGCATGTGTTTCATGCACTGGCTGAGCAGAGATGATGTAACTCATTTTGTCATGTGGTGGTAGTAACTGTCGAAGCCGGTTCATACTAATGCATAAGCACCCACACTGGTTACTGTTGTGAGGCAGAGAAACAAGCCCCTCAGCCTGACATTTACCTCTTCACCAGTGGGCACTCACCAATCTATGTTCTCCAGAGATACTGTCTGACCTGCGGAGTTACTCCAGCACTTTGTGTCTTTTTTATTAGCTAAGCCAAACCCTGTCTGAACTAGTTATCAGGGTTAGACAGAAACAGCTGGAGTAACTCAATAGGACAGGGAGCATCTCTGGAGAGAAGGAATGGGTGATGTTTCGGGTTGACATCAGGGTTTCTTTGGGCTGTTTTCTTAGCAGGCCTGTTCTGACCAACACCAAACCTCACCTGCTTGACAGCATTTACGTCTGTACTGCTCCTTGCCGTATTGAGTCTGCTTCCATCAGGTAGTTAACCTCAGCAGATTTATGAAACCCCGCTCACTCCCTCTTCTCCCCTCTCCCATCTGGCAAGAGGTACAGAAGTGTGAAAACGCACACCTCCAGATTCAGGGACAGTTTCTTCCCAGCTGTTATCAGGCAACTGAACCATCCTATCACCAACTAGAGAGCGGTCCTGACCTCCCAGCTACCTCATTGGAGACCCTCAGACGATCTTTAATTGGACTTTACTGGACTTTATCTTGCACTAAACGGTATTGCCTTTATTCTGTATCTGTACACTGTGGACGGCTCGATTGTAATCATGTACAGTCTTTATGACTGAATAGAACGCAACAAAGGCTTTTCACCGCACCTCTGCACATGTGACAATAATAAACTAACTACACGAAACCTAAACTAAACTAAACTACTTGCTACAGGCAGGAAACCGACTCTGTTAAAAAGGACACAGCCATATTTGGATAAAGATTCAGCAGAGTTTGTTTCCATTTTGCCGACTTTATTTATTTTCTCGTATTTACCAAGTAATTCTTTCTCCACAGTTGCGCCGATTTGATGTTGTGGGGATTCACAAAAGTAACATTACAGCTTTAGCTTGGAGCAGCAATGGAATGAAACTCTTCTCTGGGGATGAGCTGGGTAAAGTTGTCTATGCTGCTGTGGACCTGGATCAGGTAACCAATCCTCAGATAAATTGTGAGCCTATTTATAAGGTGATTGGTTTATTTTTAATGTCTGCCAATTGCATCGGCACTACTTTTAAAATAAGATACCTTTAGAAATTAGAGATGTTTAAAAAAAAAAAAAAACGTATTAAGATAGAAATGGAGAGAGCGGATGTGGAGAGGATGTTTCCACTCATGGGAGAGTCCAGGACCAGAGGCCATAGCCTCAGAATTAAAGGAGGAATTTCTTTAGTCAGAGGGTGGTGAATCTGTGGAATTCTTTGCCACAGAAGGCTGTGGAGTCCAAGTCAATGGATATTTTGAAGGCAAAGATAAATAGGTTTTTGATTAGCACGTTGGTTATGGGGAGAAGGCAGGAGAACAGGGTTGAGAAGGAAAGATACATCAGCCATGATAGAATGGTGAAGTAGACATGATGGGCTGGAGGACCTAATTCTGCTCCTATCACTTATGAACAAGAAATAGGCAAGGCATAGAAAAATACCTGACCGGAAACATCACCTTTCCAAGTTCTCCAGAGATGTTGCATGACCCGCTAAGTTACTCCAGCACTTTGTCTTTTTTTAAAGGACCGGAGGATATGGTCCTTAGGCGGGCAAACAGGATTAGTGTAGAAGGGGAAAAAAATGTTGGCATGGATGTCGTGGGCTGAAGGGTTTCTTTCTGTACTGTATAACTCTCCAGCTAAAATGGAAAGGAATGTTTTGAGAAAAAGAATTTCGTAAATTGCCAAAGACATCAAGATGATAAAGGGATATATTTGCTGATACTAAACTTGTATAGGGATTGGGGTCCCAATCTGAAAAGTCACCAAAATATCTCCATGGTCTCCAAAGATGCCGCATGACTCGCTGAGTTACTCCGGCATTTTGTGTCCTTTTTAGTGCAACCAGCATCTGCGGTTCCTTGTTTCTGCCTTTTATTCCCGTCACGTGTTTTACAACTGGAATTATATTTTAGACACAAAGAACTGCAGATGCTGGTATAATAAAAAAAGACACAGTGCTGGAGTAGCTCCACAAAGAGGTAGCATCTCTGAAGAACATGGTCTGTGGAATTCTCTGCCTCAGAGGGCGGTGGAGGCAGGTTCTCTGGATGCTTTCAAGAGAGCTAGATAGGGCTCTTAAAACTAGCGGAGTCAGGGGATATGGGGAGAAGGCAGGAACGGGGTACTGATTGGGGATGATCAGCCATTGAATGGCGGTGCTGGCTCGAAGGGCCAAATGGCCTACTCCTGCACCTATTGTCTATTGTCTATTAACATGGATAGATTTCAAGTCTTAAGATGAGTCCCCACTCAGTTACTTATCCATGTTCTCCAGAGATGCTGCCTGACCCGCTGAGTTACTCTAGCACTCTGTGAAACGTCACCTATCCATGTTCTCCAGAGATGCTGCCTGACCCGCTGATTTACTCAAGCACTCTGTGTCTTTGTAAACCAGCAACTCTAATTCCTTGTGTCTACGGGAATGTTTCAGCTCTATTCAATTGACAACTTGGATCAGTACAGCTTTTTGTGTTCTCAGTTTATGTATGTTTTTCCATTGGTGAAATTTTCAAATGGAGGTTTGACAATATCAGTCATTTCATGTCTGTGAACACAAGATAGTATTCTCACTATCCCTTTTTGTTGTGGAAAAATGACCAAATGCACCATGAAGATATATTGAATGCATAGTTTGAATTTGAACTTGTTGATTGTTGTATTCTGGTTTCCCACAGGGTATTTGTAGTCCAACAGTGATATTAGAAGATGCATCTTCAATTGTACAGTTGGACTACATGCAGAAAATTCTTCTTGTTTCAACTCGTCTGCGTTCCATCCTTATTTATACTGAGCAAAATGTTATCAGGCAGGTTGGAAACCAACCAAGGAAAATGTAAGTGTGGAGAATTTTTAAGTAAGCTTTTCCCATTAAGGGTAGGGAAGATTCAAACAAGAGGGCATGACATGCGAATTAAGGGACGGAAGTTTAGGGGTAACGTGAGGGGGAACTTCTTTACTCAGAGGGTGGTGGCTGTGTGGAATGAGCTTCCAGCAGAAGTGGTGGAGGCAGGATCGATTTTAACATTTAAAAGTAAAGTGGATAGGTATATGGACGGGAAGGGAATGGAGGGGTATGGTCTGAGTGCAGGTAGATGGGACTAGGGGAAAACAAATGGTCGGCACGGACTGGAAGGGCCGAGAGGGCCTGTTTCCATGCTGTAATTGTTATATGGTTAATTAAATGTAGTATATCAAATATCATTGCTTGTGGCACCTAGGCTAAAATAAGATGCACCCATGGTTTTGATAACGTCTGCATCTCAGCGATGCAGCTTATAGAGCCGGTACCTTGTATTCTCAGCAGCATTCATTCCATCGAGTACTCAGGTGGTGCCTGTGTTGAGTTTGTACTTGTGGCCATTTTGTTTTCCTCTCGCATCCAAAGATATGGGGTGGTGGTGAACTGGCAAATTACCCACTGTACGGTTGAGTAGTAAGAGGTGGCGCAGTGGCAGAGCTACTGCCTTACAGCTGCAGAGACTCCGGTTTGATCCTGGCTACAGGTGCTGTCTGTACAGACTGTGTTCTCCCCATGACTGCATGGGCTATCTTCGAGACCTTCGGTTTCCTCCCACACTTCAAAGATGTACAGGTTTGTAGGTTAATTTTGCATTGGTGTCAATGTAAAATTGTCCCTAGTGTGTGTAGGTAGTGTTAATGTGTAGGAATCGCTAGTTGGCGTGGACTCGTTGGGCCGAAGGGCCTGTTTCCTCACTGTATATCAAAAACTAAAACTCTAAACATTTATGGGAGTTGATGAACTGAGAATTTCAAAGCAAAAGTATAAAACAAATAGAATTTGAGCTATTGGCATTCTAGCCCCATTTGTCACTGCAGTTTGTAGTTGAGAATTAAAATAATTGTTGCACAATTAGGGAAACCCCCATGTGATTTGATGTAAGATAGACACAAAGTGCTGGAGTAACTCAGCGGGTCAGGCAGTATCTCTGGAGAAAAAGGATGGGTGGCGTTTTGGGTCGTGAACCTTCTGTGGACCTCTTCCTAGTCTGAAGAAGTGTCCTGACCTGAAACGTCACCCATCCTTTTTTTTCTCCAGAGATGCTGCCTGTCCCGCTGAGTTACTCCAGCATTTTGTGTCTATAAACCAGCATCTGCAGTTCTTTGTTTCTATGCACTGTCATTTTATATTGTGTTTTACCAAGTTTACATTACGTCTAGTTACTAATTGTTGGAAAAAAAACCCAACTAAGATATCTTAATCTCTTGTGTTTCTAGTGCTGGCAGATTTGGAGCATGTTTCATTCCAGGCCTCTGCAAGCAAACTGATATTAATCTGTATGCTTCAAGACCGGGGCTTCGACTGTGGAAATCAGACGTACACGGATCTGTTCAGTCAACCCTCATTTTAAAAAGTATATTTGCCAGTGGTGTGAAACCTTTTGAATTGTTTCCAAGACCGAGGTTGACAACTAACCTGAAAAGCGTGCAGGCCTCAGATAGAAACCTCGGCCTGCTGAAGTGCTGCTTACGTGACGGATGGATACTGAGCTGGAATGAGGCTAGTATTTATGTGATTGATGCAGTTAATCAGGTACGCTACAGCAAAGCTGATATATTGTGTACTCACCCTGACAGCTTACTCCATTTTAAATCCCACTGTCCATTGAAGCATCCCTTTTGTAAAGCATCTCAAATTAAGTTATTGTACTGCATTTGAAAGGCATAATTAACGTGATAAATTCATAGAAATACGTTATAAATCTGGATAAGAAGTTACAGTGGGATATAAAAGTCAAGACGAGAAATGTGAATTTAAAAAAAAATTAAATCTTATTTGAAGTCCTATTTTAAAATGGACTCTAATATTTATATCTGCAATACATAATTCAGCTATGAATAGTGCAAATGCTTCAGTGTTTCTAAATACAATCAGAGATGATTTCTCATACTCTCACAGAGTTGAACATTTGTCAAACACGGACTAAAGGAACTGCCAAGATTGTCACCTTTCAGAGCTGGGTCCATGTTCAGTTCCTCTTGATATAATCAAAGTCTACTTTTTCCATAATTATTCTTAAGGGTCCAAAATGGAAATAGGAGCTTTGTGGTGGGTGTAATGCATGGTGCAAAAATATTTTAAAAATTGGCAACTAACTAATTTTTAGGTGTCAGAATCTGGAAAGGTCACACTTGGTGCAAATTATTTATAATTCTGACTCTCTGAGTCTATGATTTGGTTGCACTCATATCCATTATGAAACAGACTTGTAGCATTCATTTTGGTCAGCAGTCAGAGATGGCATATTTCAATGGATATGTATTTTTCTATGTTTGATTCCGGCTAATTTTGTGCGTAGTTCATGGAAACTAAAGGTGGAAACGCCTTACTCTTCCATATCTCTACACTCCCTCTCCCCTGACTCAGTCTGAAGAAAGGCTAAAACCCCCGTAACATCACCCATTCCTTCTCTGCAGAGATGCTACCTGTCCCACTGAGTTACTCCAGCATTTTGTATCTATCTTCATGGGAACTAATATTGGGCACAAAGTGTTTAGAATCTTGCAGGCGCTATTATTATTTGTGTACAGTCGCATATTTTAAAAGGTTTAGAATTGTTGCTATGTACAATTATGCTCTGTGATAAAATGCTTGCTGATTTTTAAATGCTGTTGTTACTTTCCAGTTAATTATATTATTGAATACTGATAATAGCCACTCGTTGAAATTAAATGTTTATGAAGGTAAAATCAAGTTGTCTTACTCAGAAGTTGTTGAAATGGGAGTGATTGAGTTGATGTTGATGTTTGGCACTGGATATTTGCAGGCTCTAATTGGTGGACTGGAGGGGTTCAGTAGTATTATATCTGTTTCCTGTACAGAAGATGAGATTTTCATGTTGACCCACGACCGTGATATCATTCGGATTTCCAGCAAGCCAGAAGGCTTGATAGCCGGTAAACCTAATTTTTATTTTTAAAGCAAATATGGAAATTTGTCTTATGCTTTAGTTTTACCATGCAACATGGAAATGGGCTCTTTGACCCACAATGTCCACACCGACCAACCGTTCACACTAGTTCTACGTTATCCCACTTTCTCATCCACTCCCCTGCACATTGGGGGGAATTAACAGAGGCCAATTAACTCGCAAACCCGCACGTCTTTGGGATGTGGGAGGAAGCCGGAGCACCCGGAGAGAACCCACTCAGTCACAGGGAGAACGTGCAAACTTCCCACAGATGGCATCAGAGGTCGGGATCGAACCCTGGTCTCTGACGCTGACTCTCTACCTGCTGTGCCAATGTGCAGCCCCCCATATAAATGAAATGGTGTGGTACTTGGTCTCGCAGTTCAGGATGTGACTCCGTTAGATACCAGATCTAAGCGTGCTGGCTAATGAGAACTAATGTTGCTCTTGGTCTCTGGAATTCAGTCCATTTTCTCATTGTTTGCACCAAAGGGCAGATCTGTTTTTCAAATTTGTGCAAACTAATGTAATTGTGTGTTCCAAAAACAAAACTAATAAACATAGTTAGTTGACATATTGATAAGGCTGAAGGGCTTGTTTCCATGCTTTATGAATTAATAACTATGATTTGGAGTTTTGGAATATGTCCCAGTGCTCATCTTTCATTAGCATATTCTATTTCTTTTTTATTTTTTTTAATTTTATTTTTTTTATTTTTTTAAAAAAATATTTATTTACTAGAGGTAAATACATCAATGTACTTCACATATATATTGTTACAATCATTGTACCCCATAATTTTATGGCTTTTAAAGAAAAAGAATAGAAAGAAAGAGAATGAAATAGGTGAAAAGAGTTGTGATAGTGAAAAAGCATGCCAAAAGGGAGAAGAAACCCTTGGTCAAAGAATTAGAGAAAGGGTGTTAAGAGATAGACCCTAAAAAAAAAGGAAAAGGGGAAAAAAAAGCCAGTTACTCTGTTATATATATCACGCAAATGGAATCCATAGTTTTCCATCAAGGCCCGAGGTACTCCTGCACCCTATCTTTGTAGCAATTCTATAAATGCAGACCACGTCTGAAAGAAGCATTCTGATTTTCCTTCCAGTCGGAGTCTCATATCTTCCAGATGTAGTGTTTCAAACATAGTTGAAATCCACATATTTAATGTTGGTATAGGAGCATTTTCCCAGAATTTTAAGATTAGTTTTTTTCCTATTATTAAGCCGTAATCAAATAAATTCTTTGATACGCATTTAATTCCGGACTACCTTCTGTCATTCCGAAAATAATCCATTCTGGCTGTGGTGTCATTTTTATTTTAAACACTTTTGTGAAAATTTCAAAGATTTCAATCCAAAACCTTTGAATTTTTGTACAAAAGATGAATGAGTGCGCTATTGTAGCTTCTTGACAGTGGCATTTATCACAAATTGATGAAACGTTATGGAAAAATGTATTTAATTTAGTTTTTGAGTAGTATAATCTATGTATAATTTTAAATTGTATTAAGGTGTGTTTTACGTAAATTGAGCATTTGTGCACATTTAATAAGTATTCTTTCCACCTTTCATTGGAAATTTTTATGCTTCGTTTTCCCACTCACCTCTAATACCTTCCGTTGTTGGTATTACTGCATTTAGTATAATATCTATATATGTGAAATTAAATTTGGTGATTCCGCCTTTGTACTCATTACTTCATCTAGTAAGTCTAATGGCATTTTGTGAAATTCATGTGCATATTTTTTCAAATAATCACATATTTGGAAATATTTAAAATACTGATTGTTACCCAGATTGTATTTTAGTTGTAATTGTTTAAATGGTAATAGTTTTCCCATATCATACAAATCTCCCAAAGTTTTAATTCCTGCTCTTTCCCATTGTATGAATGCTTTGTCTATAATCGAGGGTTTAAACAGAGGGTTTTTAGCAATAGGAGATAGGAGAGATAAGTTTCTTAATTTTAAATTGTATTTTATTTGTTTCCAAATTTTGATTGTACTATGTATAATTGGGTTTTTGTTGTAGTTTGTATTATTCACCGTCATTGGTGAAAGAAGGATCGCACCAATATTAAAGGGGGAGCAGTCCTCTTTTTCCATAATGATCCATTCCGGTTGATGAAGAGCATTATCCAACAATTGACTCATATTTCTAATATTTACCGACCAATAATAATACATAAAATTAGGGAGTGCTAATCCCCGTACTACTTTGGGTTTATTCAGGTGTGGTCTTTGTATTCTATGGGTCTTATAATCCCAAATAAAATTTGTAATATCTGAGTCCAATTTAAAAAAAAAACTTTTTGGGTAGATATAGTGGGAGTGATTGGAACAAGTATAGAATTTGTGGTAGAAAAATCATTTTTATGGCGTTTATTCGACCTATTAAGGACATCGGGAGCGTTTTCCAGAATTTAATTAAATGATGTAATTTCTTAAGTACAGGGTTATAGTTTGCTTTAAATATGTCTTGATATCTAATAATTTCAATGCCCAAGTATTTAAATTTTTCCCCAGCTATTTTAAAAGGAAATTGTACGAGATGTATAGAATCTTTTGGTTTTATTGACATGATTTCACTTTTATTCCAGTTTATTCTGTAACCTGAAAATGAACCGAAATCCTCAATTAAATTTAAAATATTGGGTATAGTGATATGAGGCTTTGTGATGTACAAAAATACATCATAAGCGTATAATGATATTTTATTGTTTGAATATTTTGTGTTATATCCGTGGATATTCGGATGAGTTCTAATACTCTCCGCTAGTGGTTCAATTATAAGGGCAAATAACAATGGTGATAATGAACAACCTTGTCTATTACCCCTTGACAGTTGAAATTTTGTGGATAAAATATTATTAGTTAATATTCTGGCCGTTGGCTTATTATATATTAATTTAATCCATGGAATGAAATTCTCTCCCAGTTTAAATTTTTGCAATACCTTAACCATATACTTCCATTCAACCTGATCGAATGCTTTCTCTGCATCCAGCGAAATAATTGCAAGATTTGGATCTTTAGTTTGGTGTGAGTGCATTATATTAAGCAGACGTCTCAAATTATTAAATGAATGTCTCTTAGGGATAAACCCCGTTTGATCCGGATGTATTAGTTTAATGGCGTACTTAATCTTCTTGCTAATATTTTTGCTAATATTTTTTTATCTGTATTTAACAACGCGAGAGCTCTATAGGATCCAGGTTCTTCCTCATCTTTATCTTCCTTAAGTATTAATGTAATCGTAGATTCTGCTAGTGTATCAGGTAATATTTGTTCTCTGAAAGCGTGTGTGTACATTTTCTGTAGACGAGGACTAAATATATCGTAAAAACTTTTATAGAATTCATTACTAAATCCGTCGGGACCTGGTGTTTTTCCATTTTTTAATGAGAATGTTGTTTCTTCTATTTCCTTATTTGAGATTTGTGCTTCCAATTCCTCTTGTTCCTGCAATTCTAGTTTGGGAAGATTGCAATTATCCAGAAACTCAGTGAGTGTGTTGGTGTCCGTTGTCGTTTTGGATGTATACAAATTCTCATAAAATTGCACAAATCTTTTATTAATTTCATTCGGTAATGTTATTACTTCCCCTTTGTCTGATTTAATCTTTGAAATCGTGTGTTCCTTTTCTCGTTTTTTAATTGGCGTGCGAGAAGTTTATGAGGCTTCTCCCCAAATTCAAACTGTTCCTGTCTTGTAATTTGGAATAATCTTATAACTTTCTCTGATAGTAATTTATTTAATTTGAATTTTAGTATTAATATTTTATTGTGTTTATCCATGGACGGGTCTTTAGCATTATCTATATCCAATTGTCTAATTTGTTCCTCTAGCTGCCGTTGTTCATTCTTATTTTTTTTATTCTGAAAGGCTTGGTATGCTGTCTTAGATATATACTCCCTTGCGGGTCTTTTAAAATTTAGGGGTTATACCTCCAGAATGATGTATTCTTAGACATGCCTTCTATTCTAAAAAAAAAAGTTAGGGGGGAATGATCTGAAATCGTATTTGTGTGGTATTTTGGGTTAAGAGTATACAGAATTAATTTTGTGTCTACCAGGAAATAATCTATACGTGAGTAAGTATTGTGTACCGATGAATAAAATGAATATTCCTTGCCTGTCAGATTTGCAATCCTCCAAACATCGGTTATATTTGTATTTTTTATAAATGTGTTTAAAAGTTCACTAGTTTTAGATTTCGTATTACCTCGTTATTTTTGTCTGGATTAATCTAAATAAGGATCTAAGACACAGTTAAAGTCTCCTCCAATTATAACATTCTGGTAATTATATTCTGCAATTATATTCAAAATGTTATTAAAAAAATGCGGATTATCAAAGTTAGGCGCATATATATTTACCATTGGGATTGCATGGATCTCACCGGTAACTATCAAATATCTCCCATCCTTATCTGTTAAGATATTTTTCTGTTTAAATGGTATATCTTTGCGAATCATGATGGACGTGCCTCTGGATTTTGACGTGTATAACGAATGAAAAGTTTGACCTATCCAGTTGGCCCTCAATCTAACTTGATCTTGAACTTTAAGATGCGTTTCTTGGAGGAAGATAACATCTGACTTAAATGCTTTCAGCTGTGCTAAAATCTTACCCCTTTTAATACGTTCATTAGCCCCCCTAATATTCCAACTGCAAAATGAGATTCCTCCCGATTTATTTTGTTTAGTGTCTTGCATTTTGACTAGGTTTAGTACCTATGTATCTTGTGGTGCATCTATGCCTCAGGTCTTTAAGCAATGGGGGAACAGTCAGTCAGCCTACCAAGTTCATTTTGTGGATTTCTTTTGCGATTATCCTTGAATAAAAAAAACACACATGTGATTAATTGTGATAGTAAAAAAAAAATAGTAAAAGTGAAAATACAGTGACCGAGCTTGTCGGCACTGTAATAAGTGGCCTATGGAGTCCTAGAGCATAGCGCCAACCAGCTCCGTAAAAATTCGGAAAAAACGGGGGTTTAAAAAGACTTACCGGCTGCCTGCTTCACACTGCTTGCCGTTTTAATACCGACGGTACCGAGTGACGTCATCAGCCGTGCGACAAACCATGACGGCACGGAGCCCTACCGACAAGGTAAAAGGTCGAAAAAAATACCCGGCCGAGAGCGGGAGAAGGCCTGGGAGAAGCCTCGGATTCAGCTCCCTGGAAGATGTCTCCAAGAAAGCAGGCACAGAAGGTGAGGATTTGAAAACTTTTATTTCTCACCAGATGGCTGATTTAAAGCTAGAATTAAAGGCAGAAATGAAAGATATAAAGCAAGAAATGAAAGATATAAAGGGAGAAATAAAGGAAGAAATTTGTCAAATTAACAATCAGATGGATCTGATGAAAAATCAATGGAATGAATTTCAAAAAGATACAATGTTAAAAATTGATATAAGTTCAAGAAAGTATCAGAAAATTTGAAGAATGAACTTATTGATATGATCAATGCTATGGAACGTAAGATGGAGATTAAACTTGAAAAAGTTAAAAAAGACTTTCAAAATAAGATTGATCCTATTGAAAATGTGCTGGAACAACAGGCAGCTGGCATGAACAACCTTGAAAAGATAGCGGAGGCAAGTACTGTGTCTACAGCAAAGCTGATAACAGAACAAGAACGTCTACTGGAGTTGTTGACTAAAGTAACAGAGAAATGCACTCAGCTAGAAGGCTATCAGAGAAGACAGAACTTGAGGATCGCAGGGATTCCTGAAGGTCTAGAGAAACACGAAGATCCTCGAGAATTCACTGCTAAACTACTTCAAGCTGTTTTATCTCTGGATGATAAGCCTGTATTAGCTCGTGCACATAGAGTCGGCAGACGACAGACCAGTACAAATGCCCCCCCAAGACAAATGATTGTAAAGCTACAATATGATTTTGTCCTGGAGGATATTATGCGGAGAGCTTCGGGAAAAAAGAATCTGACATTTCAAGGACAAAGAATCAGTATCTACCGAGACTATCCCCCAGAGGTTGCCAGAAAACGAAAAAAGCGTTTAATGAAGCCAAAAAAGCCTTATGAGGGGTGTAGAAAACTTGAGATACGGTTTGAATTACCCAGCCACCCTAAGAGTTACTTATAACAACGTGGAACATTTCTTCAAGACCCCAGCAGAAGCAATGGAATTTGCAAAGCAGTTTGACACTTGAAAATTATCTACAAGCAAACATACTGTCTTTTACTACTTTTAGAGACCTAGTATGGTCTCTTAAACATTCTGTGAGACTTCATACGATAATATGGAATTAGAAGGAACTAGAAGGAACGGACAATGTCGTATGGAATGAAGCGTTTTTTCTGGATTGGAAGATGCTTGCTGAACATTGACAATTAGTCATAATATATAACTAACATAAACAAAATAACACACATACTAAAATCATAACGCGGTTTTATTATCACTATGATTATTAACCAAGATTGTTCACTATTGCTAATTAATATTACTAATAATTAATATCTTATGTCTTTTAAATTTGGAGATACCCTCCCCTTTTTTTTTCTTCTTTAATAATGATTTTTTTATTTTGTACTTTAAAAATTCTTTATCTCCCGTTTTTATAGTTAGATTTTTAAATTAATTTTAGATATACATACTTTTATATGATGATCAATATCACTTTTTTCATTTCTTTAATATTATATCCCCGTTAAAATATTATTATGGAATAATAATTCCTTAAATCTAGGAGATGGCCAAATTAATAACATCAATGCCGGAAGCCTTTAGATGGATAGGCAATGTAGTATGGCTTACACAAACTACAAATACTTTATTTGTAGTTTTTTCATTCTTTATACACACTATTAATCTCTTTATCTATTCTTTACTATTCTTTTATACCTATTGTATCTTTCAGTTTGAATGGAGCTACACATTGGAACAATGGAGATATATTCGTGAAGTACATAAAAGAGATTTAAAATTCATCTATTCGGTGTTCGGGTGTAAGGTTAGGTCTACTGCACGGACCCTTGGACTCTATTGTAGATTCCCACAAATTTAAAATGCAGGACTTAAAAAGAAATATGGGGAATGAGGGATTAACCTTTTGCAGTTGGAATGTTAAAGGTATCAATGAACCAATAAAAAGAGGAAAAATATTGACACACTTAAAGGCAATTAAAGCTGATGTAATTTACATTCAAGAAACCCACTTTAAAAAAAGACGCTGAAAATAGGCTGAAAGCCAAATGGATAGACAAAATATATCACTCTTCTTTTACGCATAAATCAAGAGGCGTAGCAATATTATTTTCGTAAAGGTACTTTATTTAAGCATACATCTACTATATCTGATAAAGATGGCAGATATATTATTGTGATAGGAGAAATAAACAGGGAAAAAATGATTTTCGTAAATATTTATGGACCAAATTTTGACAGTCCTTTATTTTTTAAGAAAGTACTCAATAATATTCCGGAATTAACACATTATAATTTGATAATTGGAGGAGATTTTTAATTGTACATTAGACCCTTACTTAGATAGATCTTCAAAACAAAGAAAAACTAAATCACATACTAGTGATTTATTAAATGCATATATCCAAACGACTAATATCAAAGATGTTTGGAGAACAGAAAATCCTACTGGTCGAGAATATTCCTTTTACTCACCAGTACATAAAACTTATTCAAGAATAGATTATTTTCTGGCAGATGCAAAGCTTATTTCACTTACTTACGAATCTAAATATCATAATATTATAATTTCAGATCATGCACCATTAACATTTAAAATTAAAATAAATGGTAAAACAGAAAAATTTAGGACAATGGAAACTTAATCCACAAATTTTAAAAAATAAAACCACTCAGGAATATATTATAACTCAGATTAAGATTTTTTTTTTGAAATAAATGATCAACCAGAAATATCTCGCTCTTTATTATGGGAAACATTTAAAGCATATCTTCGAGGAATTATGATTTCTTCACAAGCATTCCATAATAAAAAGATTCGGAAGGAACAACAGGACTTAGAAAGGGAGATTAAACAATTAGACATACAGAATGCAACAAAATCAGATATAATAATACATAATAAAATTGTAGCATTGAAATATAAATTAAACAAAATATATACTGATCAAGTTTTAAAATATTACCAACATACTAAACAATTGCAGTTTGAATTTGGAGACACACCCCAAAAAATTATTGGCTCGACAATTAAGGAAAATTGAAGCTGAAAAAATTATACATAGGATTAAATCACAAAACGGTGAATTATTAATACAACCCAAAGATATTAATGAAAGATTTATGCAATATTATAAAAATCTGTATACTGCTAAAGCGACAGTAAATAAAACAGAAATAGATGCTTTTTTAAATATATGTAACTTAAAAGAATTAGATTTACAAAATAGAGGAACTATTAAATGCTGATATTTCAATAAAAGAAATCCAAGAATCTATTAAATCATTAAAAAATGGTAAAACTCCAGGACCGGATGGTATAGGTTCGGAATTTTATAAAATTTTTCATGATCAAATGGTCCCATATTTTAAAATCATTATATGAACAGATATATACACAAGAGAAATTACCAGATACACTGAACGAGTCTATTATAACACTTATACCCAAAATAAATAAAGATTTGGATGAACCAGGATCATATAGAGCAATTGCTTTATTAAATACGGATCAAAAAATTTTAACAAAGATACTAGCACAAAGATTAAGCACAGTTGTTAACGAATTAATTCATCCTGATCAAACAGGATTTATACCTAAAAGATATTCTTCATATAATCTAAGACGGTTATTTAATATCATATATTCGAAAAGAAGTGATAAAAAAGACTTAGTAGTTATTTCGCTGGATGCAGAAAAAGCTTTTGACCAGGTGGAATGGCCTTATTTATTTTCGGTGATGGAAGCTTTTAAGCTTGGTGAGAAGTTTATACTTGGATCAAATTGTTATATGCAAACCCAACAGCTAGAATAACAACAAACCGTATGTTATCAACTAAATTTAGTTTATCTCGAGGTTGTAGACAAGGCTGTCCTTTATCACCTTTACTGTTTGCGTTAGCAATCGAACCTCTTGCCCAAAGGGTAAGATTGCACCCGGAAATATATGGATATGATACTAAAGATACTAAGAATAAAATCTCGTTATATGCGGACGATGTATTACTTTATATCACTAAACCGGAAATAAGTATCCGTAATTTGTTAAAACTAATAACGGAATTTGGTTTAATTTCAGGATACAGTATCAATTGGAATAAAAGTGAACTTATGCCAATAGCCATGAATAACTTACAGATATTACAACAATTTCCTTTTAAGATAACAAATGAAAATATTAAATATCTTGGTATTTTTGTTACAAAAAGATTTGACTCTCTATTTAAGTCTAATTTCCCGTTATTACTGAATAAATTAAATAAAAATATTTTATACTGGAAAAGTTTACCTATTTCAATGTTAGGTAAAATAAACGCAATAAAATGATTTTTCTCCCACAATTATTATATTTATTTCAATCAATCCCGATATATCTCCCTAAAATTTTTTTTAAAAAAAGTAGACTCTCTAGTCACTAACTTTATCTGGGATTATAAGAACCATAGAATAAATAAAAAAACACTTATGTAAAGCTAAAATAAACGGGGGATTAGCATTACCAAATTTTATGTTTTATTATTGGGCAGTTAATATTAAAAATATGAACTTTTGGTTAGAAGAAACAGATAATAAACCAAACTGGTTAAAAATGGAAAGAGAAGACTGTTTTCCATTTGAAATTAGTTCTATGATATTTGCTAATATTAATGTACCTAAGAAAATTTATAGTGAAAACTCGATAATAGAAAGCGGAATCCGTATTTGGAAACAAATAAAGAAAACATTAAAACTAAAATTTATACCGTTAGGTCTTACTATTGCCAACAATTTTACGTTTTTTAAACCCTCAACGATGGATAAGGCTTTTATACAATGGAAAAATAAAGGAATTTTAAATATAGGGGATCTTTATAAGGAAAATTTTTTTCTTTCATTTCAAGAGTTACAACAAGCTTACGGGCTTCATAATAATGAATATTTTAGATATTTACAAATCAGAAACTATATCTCTGCAAATACACAAGAATTCAGAAATAGAAAGAGTGACATTTTAGATGAATGCTTGAATAAACATCCAAATACAAGAAAAAATGATATCATATATTTACAATATTTTGTTGGGAAAGTGATATTCCATCATCGGAAACACACAGACAGCTTTGGGAAAATGAATTAGGTCAAATAATAAGCCCAGAAATATGGGAAGAAAGCTTACAACACATACATTACTGCTCGTTAAATGCTAAACATGCTCTTATACAGTTTTAAAATTTTACATAGATTACATTACTCCAATCTAAATTACATAATATATTTCCAAAATTATCGCCTATATGTGATAAATGTCAAATCTCAGAAGCAAATTTGTCACATTCATTCACTAATTGTACGAAGATTGTAGAATATTGAAACGAAATATTTAAGATAATCTCGAATGTTGTTAATATTACTATGATTCCTGATCCAAAGTTAATAATACTTGGAATACCTGAAACGGAACAAATAATTACAAGGAATCAAAGAATTTTTATCGACTATTCTCTAATAATTGGGAAAAAATTAATACTAAAATTTTGGAAAGGCCCTGCATCCCCAACAATTAAAATGTGGAATACAGAAATGTCGGAGACACTTCACTTGGAGAGATTGAGACTTGTCCTTATGGATAGGTTAGATCTCTTCAAAGGGATTTGGTCTCCATGCATTAAATATTTACAGGGTCATAATGGTTCGGCGCGGGGACTTGACTGAGGCCTGAATATCTGAATGGATGAAGAAATACATATAATAAATCATGAATGATCTCCAAGAACGGATTATTGAGTAATATTTTAATCTCCACCAAACTTGTCACATTTTCTTTTCTATTTTCTACTTTCTATCTCTATCTCTCTATCTTTAAGTAGGAAAAAAAAGTATAGAAACATTATATATATTCTTAATATTAGTATGAATATACATATTATTAGTTGTATGAAAATATTATAGATGTCTTAAATTTGTAATTATATAAAATTGCGCATTTTCAACTATATAATAATTTTTGAAATATAATAATACTAATAATAATAATTTTGAAATATAATAAAGTTAATAATAATACAAACACTCTTAATATTATGAAAATATCATGAATATCATAGAAGTTTGGTTAAGATTGGGTATTATGTAGTTATATTAGGGGGGATTTGTATTTGGTAATTAGAAGAAATATGTATGGTATGAAGTTGAGTATATTGCTTATTTTAGGAATATACTACATACACTCCCAATTATACAAAATAAATAACCAGGAAATGTATAATGGATAACATTACAAATAACACAAACAGTATCAATTGATAATCAATATTATATAATTTTGTATATTATATAGTTTTTAATGCCGCATAAGAGTGTACTCTGTATATATTGTTTCTATAATAAAAAAATTTTTAAAAAAAAAAAATAAAATAAAAAATAAGTGGCCTACCTGTTGGTGGGAGAAAACATTGTATCGACTTCCGTTGTCGATGTTAATAAACAAATAGCTCCGTTCCCTCAATAAGTCATAACATATTCATACTAGAACTGAGCCGATTCCAAATCAACTATATACCTAATTGCAGTACATATATCTATTTCATATGTTTCCCAAATATATCTAACTGTTTTATCTACAGAGTGTTAAGCATCAGTTTTTACCTTGATAATTATCACCTATTGGTTGAAGGGGCTACCTAGGGCAGGCTTCTGGATCTATCCCCCTCACAACCCGGTTATAAATCAGCTTAAAACTTATTAAGATATTAAGTTATAGATGTTAGATTGTAAATCAGCCCCTTACTACCGATCTGGTTAATGTTCATTACAATTTCTATGATAGTATTCTATGTTTTAAGTGTTAAAAGTGTTATTTCTATAACATTAGGTTATTCAGTTAAACATTTTAAACCACGGTAATTGCTCTGTTCAGATTATATTGTAAAGCTCTGTATTCAGTGTTTATCTTTTTCCACTTCACTTGGAACCCAGTATGTCCTTGAATTAGCATTCCTCGATAAGCCGTCGAGTCTAAACACAGGGAGGGTTCCATCTTCTGTTGAACACATTTCATGTTGAAATAGTAAAGAGAGAGAGTATCCATACAGTACAGCTTATCAAGTTACTTATTCTCTTCCACGATGGTTAAGGCATATTTATATGCGCTCTCCGGATTTGTAAATGATTTTTGCTGATCGTTGTAAGAAATGCGCATTCTCGCGGGAAAGTAGACTCCATACCTGACACCCTGCACGCCTTGGAGCGCTTGCTTTACCTTGAAGAACTGATTTCATTTTTGGACCACTTCATGGGGTAATCTCTAAATATTTTGAAGGTTGTCTGCTCGTATTTCAGTGGTACTCCATATTTGATATTACTCATCACCTCTTCCATGCCAGAGATGTCCCGAAATTTCACAATGATCTGATGCGTGTATTCTGAGCCTGTTTGGGATTTTTGTTTGAATCGCGGAATTCGATGTGCTGCTTCAATTTTCGGAAGGTTAGGAAGATTGAGAGCTTCTTTAATTCGATCCGCAGCAAACTCCCGAGGGTTATCTCGAACGAGTTTTCAAGTCTAGGCACTTATCCGAACATTTTGCCAGCTGTTTTGCAGTGAGGTCGTGTTGTGTCTTCATTTTCTTCATATCCTCGGCCTTTCGTCCCATCTCTTCCTCCATCTCTTTCATTGTTTTCACATATGAGGCGACAGTCTCATGCACTGCGACAAACTTCTTATTAGTGTCTTCTTCCCCCTTGTCCATTCACTTCAATAGTTCAACTCTCACATCTTCAATTCTTTTATTTACGGTGTTGATCGAATCCTGCACAGACTCAATAACTTTCAAATTGCCCGTATTCGTATTCAGCATTAGCTTATCTGTCATATCTTTCTTCATTTTCTTCATGTGCGTTCCGTCCACCTTTTCATCTTTCAGTTCTCTTACCGTTTGCTTTAAGTCCTCCAAGTCTTTCTCTTTATCTGCCTTATCTGCCTTAGCTCTTGTAGACATTTCAGAAGGCAGTTTTCCTTCAAGAGCACCTTCAAAAGTCGATTCTCCAAGCTCTTCAGGCTCTATCTCAGTGCTGCAGTATATTTTTGAAATGCTTCTCTGAGGACTCTGAGCAGAAATCGGATTCTGCATTTAAAGGGTTAAATCCAGTTTAATGCACAGCACTTATTGTTGACGCCATCAGCAGAGCATTCAAGGCCTCCGATAACCTTTTTTAATCGGTCCCGATCTCTAGATCCAGTTTTAATACGAAAAATCGCAAATTTTCGGGAGCGGAGCTATGTGTGGCGACTGTTACCAAAACATGGCGCCACCGGAAGTAATATTCTATTTCTAATGGTAACATACAGGTCCATCGCCGATTTTCCCACACCCTTAGTTCCAGAGCTGTTCTGGATTATCCGTTTTGCCGGACCAACAGGCGGTCACGGTCTCCGAGAGGAGTCCAATGGTACCGGAATGGTCTGCCTATGGGCCAAGATACCGGCCCGCAAAGTTTGCTTCTGAAGACAGCTGTGGGAACGGATCTGCTGGCTCCTGCTGGGCCGGAGTTCCAGAGCCCCGGCCGTTGGGGGCTAAATTAACCCACTGATCGGTTGTGGTAGTCCCAATGAGGTCGAAATTGGCCGCCTCACCCGGCCTAGGCGCCAAATTTTGGGGGTTTCAAGTGCGCTCTTGTGATTTTGTCCGGAGTAAAGGAAGTGTCGGACCACCAGTTGCTGGAAAAATAAGTGGTGGACCTGTATCATGAAATTAGCATATTCTAAGTGACTGCATGCAGTGAGTGATTGAATGATTGTGAAGATTGAAATTAATTGTCCATGATGCAGTTGTAATGGCTAGCTTCCACCTTCTGTGTTATAGACCTCAAATTACATTGTGCATTCATTATCTTGCAAAATAAGGTTTTAGATCTTTAAAGTTATTTAATTTTTTGGTAATTAAGTTTTTTTTCTTCCCCCACTCTTTACTTGAACATCTCTCGTTCCTCTATATGAGGCCATGTGGGAACCACGGTCTTCTTCTTCAGTCTCACACCAATCAACACTTTTATTCAGCATTGAACCTCTAGTGAATTCACCAAAATTGGCCAAAAATCAGTGGCTGTGAACTAGTAAAAACCAGATGTTCCTGGGTAAAGGAGATGATTACCTGTTTTGATGTTACATTAACAAGCATAAAAGAAAGGAAAACTAGGAAGTTTTGAATATCTCACTGCGCAGATGTTTTTTTAAATTCTCTTTAATTTCTTTTAAGTAAGTGTGAACAGGGAACTTGGACTGGATATGGGGAAGTGGTGGAGCAATCTGTTCTGAGAATGATGTTAAATGAAATTGGCTTCAATAAAACAGAACTTCAGAAATAAAGTGCAGACATTGTTATGGATGAACCTCATTCGTGTATTGCTACATCACTTGCTCATCCAGAGAATCTCGGACCCATGATTCCTCAAAGTACAGGAGGAGTATTGAGGATGGCTTTAAGAAGCTTGGACAAACATGGAGAGGGAGCGGGGAGAGGTCCTACATTATCTACCAATGGATTAGGCACCTCAAATTCCCCCTTTTTCCCCCCCCCACCCCAATAGTCACCATGTCCTGTGTTCTCTCTTAAGGCCTCATTCTCCATCTCAGAACCAACTAAAGCCAGAGTTTGACATGACAGGTTTGAGGGATATGGACAAAGAGCAGGCAAGTGGGTCTAGGGTAGCTGGGACATTGTTGGCCGGAGTGGGCGAGTTGGGCCGAAAGGCCTGTTTCTACTCTGTATTACTCTATGACTACTAGAGTCTACTAGACAAAATGTGTAGGAAGGAACTACAGATGCTGTTTTTTAGCCAGAAGGAATAGACCAAGATAGACACAAAATCTAGTTCGAAGATAGACACAAAATTCTGGAGTAACTCAGAGGGACAGACAGCATCTCTGGAGAGAAGGAACGGGTGACGTTTTGCGTCGGGACCCTCCTTCAGATCGAAAACCCCTCTGAAGAAGGGTCTCGACCTGCAACGTCTCCCGTTCCTCCTCTCCAGAGATGCCGCCTGAATTACTCCAGCATTGATGTCAATCTGGGCCAGAGTCGAATTGACTCAGTCTCTATCAATGGATCTGCCTAAGACAGCCAAGATTTAATACTAGGCTTCACCCTTAAATGCATACAGTGACCATCAGCCAAACCTTTGGAAATGAGATGAAATGTTAATTCTTGTACTTTTATCTCCAGGTGTAAAGTCACAATCCCTGCTGACAGCTACCTGCAGTGAATCGGTTCAAGAAAGAATGAGCACAACTGACTCGAGGGATGTGCAAAATGATGATAAGACTTCAGGAAATGTCAGTTTTGAGATGCGGAAGTCGTCGTCCTCTGAGCCTGAGCACTGGCAGAGTCTGAGTATTGAACGTGATGGTGGGGGACAAGCATGGGATGAGACGGGGGAAAGAAGAGGCTCTTTGACCAGTGAGCCCAGGAGCAGAAGTAGTTCCCTTAATAGTAGTATCAGTGTTTTTAGCCACGTAACCACTCCAGAACAGCAGGCCGGAGCACTGTCCTCGCCTGTGTTGTTATCAAAGGTTCCAGAGACTTCGGAGAGATTCGGGGCAATGAACTTGGAAGATTTCAACCAACAATTGGTCGTTGTCTCGGTGAAAAAGAGGAAGAAACGGAAACAAGGTATATTTTTTGCAACCTTTTAGCTTCCCTCACCTCACTGCTCCCATTATATCCATTCAGTTGTGGTTAACTTCCTTTTCCCTGGCCAAATGTGCAAGGCAGCATTAGACTGCTCATAACCTTGACCCCAAAAGACAATAGGTGCAGGAGTAGCACCGCCATTCACGGTGATCATGGCTGATCATCCACAATCAGTACCCCATTCCTGCCTTCTCCCCATATCCTCTGACTCCTCTAAGAGCTTTATCTCTCTTGAAAGCATCCAGTGAATTGGCCTCCACTGCCTTCTGAGGCAGAGAATTCCACAGTCACAACTCTCTGTATGAAAAAGTTTTTCCTCATCTCCGTTCTAAAAGGCCTACCCCTTATTCTTAAATAAGGTCCCAAGGCCAGCGCGTAAAGCCGCTGTCTCACGGTGCCAGAGACCCGGGTTTGAGCCTGACCTTGGGTGCTGTCTGTGTGCAGTTTGCACGTTCTCCCTGTGACCATATGGATTTCCTCCCAAAAAACAAACCACTACAAAGAAGCGGGATTGCCAGGACTGTTTTAAAAGTAAAACCTGAAGCGAAATTGTGTGTAATTGTGATAATTCAAGCTGAGATTGAAAGGACGCCCAGCGGCTGTTTTTGCGGGAGGCTTGAAGTCATGGTGTTGAGCTTTCAATGGCAACAAGTCTCTGGCACTGTACACGGTGTTCCAAGGGTGGTCCCACCACCAACATGTACAGCTGCATCATCATGTCCCGACTTTTGTAATCTTGTGCTCCAATTTACTCGCAAATCCCAAAGATGTGTGGCTTGGTCTGTTAACTGGCCAATGTAAATTGCCGTAAAGGTGTGTCAATGGTAGAATCTGGGGCAAGTTGATGGAAATGTGAGAGAACAGGTTCGATGGGTCAAATTAGTGGAAAATTAGATTATTCAGGCCAAATTTGCCTCCAATGTCATAAAGAAATACAAAAATACATGGAAAAATGCTGCCATTTATTGTTGTTAAATATGTCCACGTCTCATTTACTGAGTTGCAGATAGACTGTCTTACTTCGGATAATTGCATTTTACCTCTGCTTGCAGCAAGTTTAGCATCGGAAAACAGCAGCCAGGTGAAACATGAAACAGACTTTTCCAACAGCTCTGTATGTTCGGAGCCAGCCCTTCTGAGTGACTTTGCCATCGATAGTTCTGTGACCACAACGTGCGACCTGTCAGAGCAACTGAGCTTGTTGAGCAGCAGCCTGGACCACTTGGCCTCGGGCTCTCCTGAACGGGAGAGTCAGATTAGTACCGACTCCAACAACATGCTGCAGGACCTGGACACTTGCCTCTGTGTGGATGCCACGCAGCCTCCCACGCCTTTACCTGCCCCACACCCTCTCCCCTCACACTGTTCACCAGAATCCTTGCAGGAATCCAACTTGACAAATGAAGATCTTTCTTCTTCTGATCATTCAAGGTTTACAGAATGCTTAGATCCTGTATCTTCTCTTAAGTTAGAAAACTCCTGTGATGAAAAAGATGAGCACTCAGACAATGTTTCATTATTCAATTGTTCTGAACCAGTCACTAGCCTGCAGGGAAGTGCAGTTGATGAAACCTATGACAGTGACTCCTTAGCATTAAGATCTCAAACTCCGGAAAATGCAGTCTTGACTTGCACCCTGAGTTTGCACGAATCGTTAAGTGAAAGCTCAGAGACGTATTTGGATGAGCGTCACGCGCTGCTGATGAGAATTCTTTCACCAGATAAGGATGTGAACAAACAAGAAGCCAAAGAGTTTTCGCAGCTTTATGTTTCGTACAACGAACCGCATTTACCTGAGGGTGCAGGGAGAACGGGGACAGTGGGCTCTGGTGACAGTGGTAGCTGGAAAAGGGAGAATGCCCCAGAGCCATGTTTGTCATCCAGTGATGAGGATGATATTTATGGCCGTGCTGTTTCTCACTCGGTGTCTGAAACCAGCATGGCTGAACTCGTACACAGTTGCACCACGGCAGAATCGCTGGGCCCAGTCTCCCAGGACTTGAAAAACTCTGCGGATGAAGTGGAACTTTTAAAGTCCGATCAGGTGAAGTGCTAACTAATTTTGTTTCAAGGTAGCAGCCTTTGTTAGTTATACTTGCTTACATTTTAATGTACTGCCTTGGTTTTTCAAAGCTTGGTTTATATCTTTTAAAGTTTTGTTAAACAGTAATGTTAGTACTACTTAATATGGTTCAATGGTTGCTATATTATAGAAACATAGAAAATAGGTGCAGGAGGAGGCCATTTGGCCCTTCCAACCAGCACCGCCACGCAATATGATCACGGCTGATCATCCAGAACCCTGTTCCTGCTTTCTCCCCATATCCCTTGATTCCGTTAACCATGTGTACCAAAGTACAGTGAAATTTTTTTTGCGCTCTGATCAGTAGACCACACATAACTGCAATAACCAGCTCAGCACCTAACGCAGAGAACCAGCTCACTGAGTCTATAGTTTAGTCTATTGTCACGTGTACTGAGGTACAATGAAAAGCTTTCTTGTTGCATGCTAATCGGTCAGCAGAAAGATTATACATGATTACAACTGAACAATCCACAGTGTACAGATAGATGGAATAACGTTTAGTACAAGGTATATCTGATTAAAGATGGTCCGGAGGGTCTCCAACGAGGTAGATGGTAGTTCAGGACTGCTCTCTGCTTGGTGATAGGATGGTTCAGTTGCCTGATAACAGCTGTGAAGAAACTGTCCCTGAATCTGGAGGTGTACGTTTTCACACTTCTGTACCTCTTGCCTGATGGGAGACGGGAGAAGAGGGAGTGTCCGAGGTGAGACATGATTACCTACAATAATGTCTTGATGTCCTTGATTATCTGCAATAATCACCAGGGTTTGCCGCCATTTCAGTCCCAACTATGGGTCGCTGGGACTTTCTGGTGAGGTTTGTTAACATAAAATGTTATTAAGTTGAGGGTTATTAATATTGTCCTGCAGGTAAGAATTTCAATGTACCATTTCGGGACATGTATGACAATGAAACACTCTTGACTTTTGCAATGAGATTTTTAAGTAAAGGTTCTTGAAATACAAACATTTGAGTTGACTTGCATCTATTTGTCTTTTGTTGACAGTTTGCTGAGAGCTGGATGGGTTACTCTGGCCTTGGGTATAATATCCTTAGTTTGGTGGTCTCTGAAAAGCATATCTGGTGTTTGGACTGTAAAGGTGGTCTGTACTGTAGCCCTTTCTTCGGTACAGGTCTGCGGTGGCAGAAGTTTGAAGATGGTGTCCAGCAGGTGGCAGTGTCACCCTCAGGTTAGTGACAAAGCCACATCTTCATCCCATTAAAAGAAGACACAAAGTGCTGGAGTAACTGCGGGTCACGCAGCATCTCTGGAGAACATGGAACGGTGACATTGCGGCCTGACCCACTCCAGCACTTTCTCTTCTTTTTGTAAACCACCATCTGCAGTTCCTTGTTTTTACATTTTCATTCTATTTTCTACCAAAATTTCAAAAATACTATGTTTAACAAGTTCCAGCCTTCAGTTTGTGTAGCTTTCTCCATGCGGTTTTGTACTTGTATACAAGTGCTGCATGAAATGTCAAATGTGTGATGCAGAATAAGCAGCCCCCGCCGCTGCCTCACAGCGCCAGAAACCCGGGTTGGATCCTGACCTGAGGCTGTCTGTATGGAGTTTGCATGTTCTCCCTGTGACCACGTGGGTTTCATCCAGGTGCTCTGCTTTCCCCTCCCATCCCAAAGACGTTTGGGTTTGTAGGTTAATTAGCCTCTGCCTTATGGGGTAGTAAACTTGATGGACCAAATGGACTAATTCTGCTCCTTTGCTTTATGGCCTCTGTAAATTGCCCCCTAGTATGCAGGGAAAATGAGATAACATAGAACTAGTATGAATGGGAGATCAACAGTTGGCATGGGCTCGGTGGACCGAAGGGCCTGTTTCCATGCTATATCTCTACACTAGGATATAATTATGCAATTAATACAATTTTTGTACCTGCTGTTTCTGCGCATCATTTGCAAAACCAGCTTTTATTTGATCTTTTGAAATATATTCCTGTATTGATTTTCCATCTTACCTTTCCTATGTGCAGGTGTGTTACTGTGGAAAATTGAACACAAATCGAGCAAAGCATATGCCTGTGGCAAAGTGACAATGAAGGGGAAGAGACATTGGTACGAGGCCTTGCCTAACGCTGCTTATGTTGCCTTAAGTGATGATGCTGCCTGGATCATTCAAACCAGCGGCGAGCTCTATTTGCAAACAGGTATTTCAGAAATAATATCTTAAAGTCTTCAATATCTTAAATAGTATCTTTATATCTTAAAGTTAAAATCAAGATATATTTTAATATAAATCAAGATAATCACGGTAGCACAGAGCCAGAGACTAGAGTTCAATCCTGACTATGGGTGCTGTCTGTACGCAGTTTGCACTTTCTGCCTGTGACCGTGTGGGTTTTCTCCGGGTGATCGAGTTTCCTCCCACGCTCCAAAGACATGCAGGTTTGTACACACTGGAGTTTAGAAGGATGAGAGGGAATCTCATTGAAACATATAAGATTGTTAAGGGTTTGGACACGCTAGAGGCAGGAACATGTTCCCGACGTTGGGGGAGTCCAGAACCAGGGGCCCCAGTTTAAGAATATGAAATAAACCATTTAGAAGGGAGAAGAGGGAACACTTTTTCCTCACAGAGAGTGGAATTCTCTTGCTGGAGGCAGGTTCTCTGGATGCTTTTAAGAGAAAGCGAGATAGGGCTCTTAAAATAGCAGAGTCAGGGAAATATGGGGAGAAGGCAGGAATGGGGTATTGATTGGGGATGATCAGCCATGATCGCATTGAATGGCAGTGCTGGCTCGAAGGGCTGAATGGCCTAATCCTGCACCTATTGTCTGTTGTTTGTGGATGAATTGACTTCTGTAAATGGACCTGAGTGTGTAGGATGGAACTAATGTGAATAGGTGATGGATGGTCAGCCTGGACTCAGTGGGCCGACGAGTCTGTTTCCATGCTAAAACTAAACTAGAAGTGCAGACTGAAAATATGCTTGCAGCAGAAAGCCTTCCTATAAGTGAGTCCAATTAAGGTTTTTATTTCCCCCATAACTGCGCAGTTGATGAATGGTTTGTCGCATTTCTTGACAATATTGGTGTACTTTTAGAGAAAAGCAGACTTGTATTTTTGTAGTTTCTTTATCACCCCAAAGTCTTACATGACCTATACAGCACTCTTCGGGGGATAGTCACTGCTGCATAGTAGGAAAATTGAAAAGTTAATGCTGGGAAGGGAAAGTGGATGGAAACTTGAGTGTTATTGTATAAACAGACATAAGCGATTATCTGGAGAATTTTTTCAACGATTGAATGTACTGCACTGTACACCAGAGATCCCCTACATGTGGTATTTTGCTTGGAATGCACATTTCCTTCTATAATGTGGACTGAAATTATTTGAGAATGCTATAAAGCATGTCCAAATATAATTTGAAGCTCATAAGAAATCTCTTGGGTTCCTGCAAATACCATGAGATTTTGAGGTCTTCTTTGGTGCTGTTTCATTTATTGTAGGTATTGGGATATTTTAATTTGATGTATTTACATAGATGGGTAGATGCATAGATATTAGGTGCAGGAGTAGGCCATTCGGCCCTTTGAATGGCGGTGCTGGCTCGATGTGATCATGGCTGATCATCCACAATCAGTACCCCGTTCCTGCCTTCTCCCCATTTCCCTTGATTCCGCAAGCTCTAAGAACTCTATCTAACTCTCTTTTGAAAGCATCCACTGCATTCCACAAATTCACAACTCTGGGTGAAAAGGTTTTTCCTCATCTCAGTTCTAAATGGCCTACCCCTTAGTCTTAAACTGTGGCCCCTGTTTCTGGACTCTCCCAACATTGGGAACATCTAGAGTGTCCAATCCCTTATTAATTTCATATGTTTCTATAAGATCCTTCTAAATCCCAGTGAATACAAGCCCAGTCGCTCCATTCTTTCATTGTATGACAGTCCCGCCATCCCGGGAATTAACTTGGTGAACCTACGTTGCACTCGCTCAATAACAAGAATGTTCTTCCTCAAATTAGGAGACCAAAACTGCACACAATACACCAGGTGTGGTCTCACCAGAGCCCTGTACAACTGCAGAAGGACCTCTTTGCTCCTATACTCAACTCCTCTCGTTGTGAAGGCTAACATGCCAATAGCTTTCTTCACTGCCTGCTGTACCTGCATGTTTACTTTCAGTGACTGATGTACAAGCACACCCAGGTCTCATTGTACTCCTTTTCCTAACCTGACACCATTCAGATAATAATCTGCCTTCCTGTTCTTGCCACCAAAGTGGATAACCTCACATTTATTCACATTATACTGCAACAGTCATGCATCTGCCCACTCACCCAACCTGTCCAAGTCACCCTGCTTCCTCATAGCATTCTCTTCACAGTTTGCACTGCCACCCAGCTTTGTGTCATCTGCAAATTTTCTAATGTTACTTTGAATCCCTTCATCCAAATCATTGATGTATATTGTAAATAGCTGCGGTCCCAGCACCGTGCCTTGCGGTACCCCACTAGTCACTGCCTGCCATTCTGAAAGGGACCCGTTAATCCCTACTCTTTGTTTCCTGTCAGCCAACCAATTTTCTATCCGTATCAATACCCTACCCCCAATACCACGTGCTCTAATTTTGCCCACTAATCTCCTGTGTGGGACCTTATCAAAGGCTTTCTGAAAGTCCAGGTACACTACATCCATTGGTTCTCCCATGTCCATTTTACTTGTTACATCCTCAAAAAATTCCAGAAGATTTCCCCTCCTGTTACTGTTATCCAAATTATATCTTTAATAATCGATTCCAGCATCTTCCACACCACCGATGCCTGGCTAACTGGTTTATAATTCAATTCAATCTTTAATCTTTAATTGTCATTGTGCAGTGTACAATACAGAGACAACGAAATTCAGTTGGTATCTCCGAAGGGCGAACATACAAATAAACAAGTAATTGTGCAGTAGTATGAGTATATACATCTATACATATACAGTGGTATCCATGCAATTTGCTGGTGATTGGATAGTCCGGGGGTGAGGGGTGGAGACAGGCAGTCATTGAGGTGCAGCGTTGAGAAGTGTGACAGCCGCAGGGAAGAAGCTGTTCTTGAGCCTGCTGGTCCGGCAGTGGACGGATCTGTAGCGTCTCCCGGATGGGAGGAGGGTAAACAGTCTATGGTTGGGGTGTGAGCTGTCCCCGGCGATGCTGTGACCCCTGAGCAGGCATCGTTTACTATGGACAGACTCAATGGAGGGGAGTGAGGAGCCTGTGATGCGTTGGGCGATCTTCACCACCCTCTGCAGAGCTTTCCGGTCGGCGTCAGAGCAGTTACCATACCATACTGTGATGCAGTTGGTAAGGATGCTCTCGATGGTGCAGCGGTAGGAGATTAGCCTATGCTTTATCAACCTGCTTTCTCACTCCCTCCTTGCTTGAAAAGTGGGATAACATTAGCTACCCTCTACAGGAACTGATCCTGAATCTATAGAACATTGGAAAATGATCACAAATGTGTCCACGATTTCTGGAGCCACTTCATTAAGTACCTTGGGATGCAGACCATCGGGCCCTGTGGATTTATCAGCCTTCAGTCCCATCAGTCTACCCAACACCATTTCCTGCCTAATGTGAATTTCCTTCAGTTCTTCCGTCTGCTGTTCCCTAGTGCATGTGGGAGATTGTTTGTGTCTTCCTTAGTGAAGACAGATCCAAAGTACCTGTTCAACTCATCTGCCATTTCTATGTTCCCCATAATAAATTCACCTGTTTCTGTCTTCACATTTGGCTTAACTCATTTTTTCCTCTTCACATACTTAAATAAGCTTTTATTACCCCCCCCCCCCTTTATATTATTGGCTAGCTTACCTTTGTAGTTCATAATTTCTCCTCATATTGACTTTTCAGTTACCTTCTGTTGATTTTTTAAAGTTTCCCAATCCACTGCCTTCCTGCTCATCTTTGCTTTTATGTCTTTTAATTTATTTTTATATTGTCCTCGACTTCCCTTGTTAGCCACGGTCACCTCTTACTCCCCTTAGATTCTTTCTTCCTCTTTGGAATGAACTGATCCTGCACCTTCTGTATTATTCCCAGAAACACCTGCCATTGTTGTTCCACTGTCATCCCTGCTAGTGTATCTTTCCAGTCAACTTTGGACAGCTCCGCCCTCATTCCTTCATTGTCCCCTTTGTTCAGCTGTAATACTGACACTTCCGGTTTTCTCTTCTCCCTATCAAATTGCAGATTAAAACGTATCATTTTATGGTCACAACCTCCTAATGGCTCCTTTACCTTGAGTTCCCTTATCAAATCCGGTTCATTACACAACACTAAATCCAGAATTGCCTTCTCCGTGGTAGGCTCCAGTACAAGCTGCTCTAAGAATCCATCACGGAGGCACTCCACAAACTCCCTTTCTTGGGGTGCAATACCGACCTGATTATCCCAGTCTACCAGCATGTTGAAATCTCCCATGACCATTGTAGCATTACCTTTGCAACTTGCATCCTATCTCCAGGCTACTGTTCTATCCACGCTGACTCTACATCTTCTGATTCTATGTCACCCCTCGCAAGGGACTGAATTTCATTCCTTACCAACAGAGCCACCCTACCCCCTCTGCCCACCTGTCTGTCCTATCGATAGGACGTATACCCCTGAATATTCAATTCCCAGCCCTGGCCCTCTTGCAGCTATGTCTCTGTAATTCCCACAACATCATACTTGTCAATTTCTAACTGAGCCTCACGTTCATCAACTTTATTTCTTATACTTTGTGCATTCATATATAACACTTTTAATTTGGTATTCACCTCCACTCTCACACCAGTTCCTATTTCATCTGATCTTACTCTCTTATCCCTTCTTGAACTTTCTGTCCCATTAATTTGCGTGTCTTTTGTAACTTTCCCCTTTAACTCCATCTTTATACTCCCAATTTGTCAACCCCTCGCCCCCACTATTTAGTTTAAACCCACACATGTAGCCCCAGCAAACCTGCCTGCCAGAATGTCGGTCACCTTCCAGTTAAGGTGTAACCCGTCCCTTTTGTACAGGTCACCCCTACCCAGAAGAGATCCCAGTGGTCTATAAATCTAAATCCTTGCTCCCTGCACCAGCCCCCCAGCCACACATTCAGATCCCCTATCTCCCTGTTCCTGCCCTCACCAGCACGAGGTACTGGAAGCAATCCAGAGATAACCACCCTAGAAGTCCTGCCTTTCAGTCTACTTCCTATCTCTCAAAACTCAGAACCTCCTTCCTCTGTTCCCGACGTCATATGTGCCCACGTGCACAACTACTTCCAGCTGCTCATCTTCCCTCTCGAGGATGTTCTGAAGTCGGTCCGAGACATCTTGAACCCTGGCAACAGGGAGGCAACACACCATCCTCGAGTCTCACCTGCTGCCACAATCTTCTGTCCGCACCTCGGACAATGGAGCCACCACCACTATGGCTCTGCCCGACATCGGCCTCGCCCGTCGAGTCTCATCACTAGGATTAGAGCCACCGACCTGTCCGCTGCTCGTACTGGAAGCGTCGTCTCGTCTGCCCTGACAGCTCCCAAGAGGATGTACCTGTTTGCAAGAGGTACTTCCACCGAGGTCTCCTGCACCCGCTTCATCCTCTTCCTTTCCGTCTCTACCCATCGCACCTCTTTTACTCTTGGAGTGACGACCATTTGGAATGACACACCATTGAGGATAAATGGGGATACTGTGGATAGGGTGAGCTGTTTTAAATACCAGGGAGTCCACATCTCTGAGGATCTGACATGGACATCGCAAGCTGCTGCAGTAAGGCAAGGCAGCACCTTTACCACCTCAGGCAATTGAGGAAATTCAGAGTGTCTCCGAGGATCCTCCAGTGCTTCTACTCAGCGGCTGTGGAAAGCATCTTGTCCGGAAATATCACAATCTGGTTTGGGAACTGCTCTGCCCAGGACAAGAAGGCTCTGCAGAGAGTAGTGCGTTCGGCCGAACGCACTATGGGAACTTCACTCGCCCCTCTGCAGGAACTACACATCAGGAGGTGCAACCCCAGAGCCAATAAGATAATGGGAGACCCCTTCCACCCCTGCAACGGACTGTTCCAGCTGCGACGGTCAGGCAAACGCCTCCGTTGCCGTGCTGTGAGAACGGAAAGGATGAGAAGGAGTTTCTTCCCAGAAGCCATTAGGACTGTAAACTCCTATCTCACCAGGGACTAACTTTACTGGACCACAACACCACACACAATATTTAATATGTAAAATAACATGTGATTCTATTCCATTCTGTTTGTAGTTTGTTGGTAGTTTGTTTGTTTTTTGCACAAAGTCCGCGAGCACGGCCACTTTTCATTTCACTGCACATCTCGTATGTGTATGTGACGAATAAACTTGACTTGACTGACTGTAAGTCCTGTCCAGGAAACTATCGTGGTCCCGGATGGACTGCAGGTCATCCAGCTGCTGCTCCAGTTCCCTGAGGAGCTGCATCTAGACACAGTTCCCACAGTGACACCAGCAGCGCCCCTGTCTTCCCACATCCTGCAGCAAACGCACTGCAGTAATATTCCTGCCATTACGCTTAAATATTTAAATCAAACACACAACAGAATAAGTGTAGCCTCCTAGCCTCAGTCTCTTCGCTGAAGACTCTTGAACCAAAGACACACATTTTACTCACCAAGGCCGCTCTCCCTAGAGCAAGCCCTACTTTTATTTGCTGTCCAATTAACTAATTTTACTAATTAGCTAATGTACAAGGAACTGCAGATGCTGACTAACAAATAAGGATACAAAGTGCTGGAGTAACTCGGTGGTCAGGCAGCATGTTTGGAGAACACGAATAGGTCATGTTGAGAAAAGAAACTCAAGAGTCTAGCTGAAGAAAGGTTATTTGCAAGTGATTCTGAATGCTGAGTGTTTTTAAAATTACATTGATGATTTGACGTAAAGACATTTTTTTGGTGTTAGATAGGTTTAGAGATACAGCGCGGAAACAGGCCCTTTAGACCACCGAGCCCGCACCGACCAGCGATCCCCGCACACTAAAACTATCCTACACACGTTAGGGACAATTTTTTGTACATTTATACCAAGTAAATTAACCTACAAACCTACAAGCGAAGATCTCGGGGAAAACCCAGGCATGTCACCAGGTCACTGTAGCCAGGATCAAACGCGGGTCTCTGGTTCTGTAAGCTCTGTAAGGCAGCAACACTACCGCTGTGCCACCGTGCCGCCCCTTGTTGAAGTTGTAGAAAGAATTGGACAAGAGTGTGGAGAATAAATGACAAAAATTATCTGATTGGCTTACGTGGCTCATTTGTATCAGAATACCTGTAATTCCAGAAGTTGCCTGGCGGTGGCCAATGGGTCAGACATGAGCCATCATTCTTACATGAAGATTGCCCACTTATAAGTACAGTGCAGATGCAATCGAGCAGTTAGCAGGCACCATTGTTTAGTCTCTGGCACCGTGACTAGGGTTAAATGTCTGCCTCCATACCCTCCCTTTTACTTTCTTCTCTTTAATAAGACTCGTGTGGTCATAAGCTCATAAGTGATAGGAGCAGAATTAGGCCATTCGGCCCACCCAGTCTACTCCGCCATTCAATCATGGCTGATATATCTCTCCCTCCTAACCCCATTCTCCTGCCTTCTCCCCATAACCCTTGACACCTGTACTAAATCAAGAATCTATCCATTGACTTGGCCTCCACAGCATTCTGTGACAAAGAATTCCACAGATTCACCAGCCTCTGAGTAAAGGCATTCCTCCTTGTCTGCTTCCTAAAGAAACGTCCTTTTATTCTGAGGTTATGGCTATTCCACTGGGTGGCACCAGCAATGGCTGCCTCGCCAATAGTCTATCTGCCCCTTCTTTGTGTTTAAATAGTTTGTGTTAAATGTAAGTTTTTAGTGTTCTTTAGCTTGTTTTATGTGGGGGGGGGGGGGGGGTTGGGGGAAACATTCTAATCTCTAGCCTCGGCGGAGTTGTGATTTTTTTTCCCGTATCGTATCTCCGTCTGCATTGCGTCTTTGCTGGAGACTGACTTTTGAGCTCCACCGTGGGGAGCCTACGGGCCTTTAATGTCGCTGAGCCCGTGATCCCTTTCCCAGGGAAACTCCAACCGTGGGTGTTTGCGGACTTAACATCATGGCGCCCGCGTTCTCTGGTTAGAGACCGGCTTCGGGAACTCCAAGCCGCAGGAGCTTCAACCGACCTGACACTGGAGCTTAAACTGCCCCCGATGCGGGGGCTTCGACCGCTGGCTGCGGGAGCTTCAATTGCCCCGTCAGATGGTTCGACTGCCCAGACCGCGGGAGAATAAAAGAGGAAGTAGATTGGACTTTATTGCCTTCCATCACAGTGAGGAACGTGGGGAATCCGCTGTGGTGGATGTTTATGCTAACTTTTATGTAGTTGTGTATCTTGTTGCTTTTTTTTCCGTATGGCTGTACCTCAATTGGTACACGTGACAATAAAAGATCTTTGAAGCCTCTGGTCCTAGACTCTCGCACTAGTGGAAACATCCTCACCATATCCACTCTATCTGAGGCTTTCACTATTCGGATTCACTTCAGTCCTTGCCCGGGTTGTTGATGCTTTTATTGGCTTGATTTGGTGCTAAGTCCACATTTGTTCTGTTTTTATGAAATGGGTTGAGGACGTGTGTACAGTTTCCCAGCAGTGAAGAGAGGCCTATTGGGTACAAGACTCCTTGCATGACATTGTTTTCCCATGTAATGACCATACCTCAGCATAAAATTAATCGGCTGTGGTGACATTTGTGTCTTAAAAGCGGCCATTAACTTTATCTCCTCTTGCCATTCTCTTGCTTTTATCTTGCTGTTCTTGCTTTGTTTAATACTTTGTTTCCTCACCCTGAGGCCTCAGTGCAGATCGTCCCTGTGCCAGAGCAGTGAGGGTGGATTGCCCTTGCCCTTTGATGCAAATAATCTCCAAGAATAACGTGGTCTGGGCACTGACCGAACAGCGAACGGTTCTCTACAGAAAAGGCGTCAGCAGCTTCTGTCCAGAAGGGGAACAGTGGATGCCTGACATTGTAAGGTAGGAAAATTCTGTTGTCGTGGTTGTGATGTGCTGTTTTAAAATGTTTTCTAAAAATTGTTTACCCATTCTGAATTATTTTCATAATTCCGGTTTTCCTACCATTATATTTCCCCATTTGTAACAGAGAAACATTTGATAAGAAAGAACAGCAAAAGAACTGGTAAAATTGAAGGTAGATGCAAAATGCTGGAGTAACCAGCGGGTGAGGCAGCATCTCTGGATGCCGAGACTCGAAACGTTGCCCATTCCTTCTCTCCAGAGATGCTGCCTCACATGCTGGGTTACTCCAGCATTTTGTGTCTACCGGAGAAATATTTGAAGTCACCGATGAAGAATATTAAAGGTTAAACCATCTATTTTATCTTTAATATTAATATTAAACCAGCAGAAATTGGGCAATGGAGCTGGTATGTTTTGTCCACAAACAAGTCTGTTTTTTGTTTAAATAGTATTTGGCCGGAATGTGATTGTCTGTGACTTTTTTCCTCCAGTTTCATTGGTATATTTTGTTTACTATTCCTTAGAACTAAACCTTCACCTTTTGCACGGTTACAGGGCTCTCACTTAACCTTTTTTCTCCGTTGTCAGCTGGGCAACCTTGGCAGCTTTTTAGGTTGCCAAATTCTTCTAACTGGAACATGAGAGAATAAAACACTCTTGTCTCTTGACTTGCGTCGCTGATGTGTGGGATAGAACCAGTGTATGGGTGATCGGTGGTCGGCGTGGACTCGGTGGGCCGAAGGGCCTGATTCCACGCTGTATCTTTAAATTAAACTAAAAACACTAAAACCAGAGGGAATCTATAGAAGGGTCTCTACCCGAAAACGCCACCAAATTTCTTCTATCCAGAGATGCTGGAGTTCACCCGCACAATTAAAGCATGGAATAGTCTTCACCCTGCATAGTTACGCAACTAAATTTAAGGTAGCTCTTTTTTCCCCAAGAACCCTCTTTTGCTTAAGTCCAAGTCAAGAGTCAAGAGAGTTTTATTGTCATGTGTCTCAGATAGGACAATGAAATTCTTGCTTGCTGCAGCACAACAGAATATGTAAACATAATATCGAACAGGAGAATAAAGTTCAGTGCGTTTATATACCATAGACCATATATATATAAATAAACAGATACAATGCAATAGGCTGTTATTGTTCAGAGTTTGGAGTTTGGTGATGGACCCTCTACCACCAGCAGTTTAAATTCCAATTAGAATATTTTTGGAGGACCAGGAAACCAGAAGCAAGAGTTACTCCAGGGAGTTACTCCAGCTCCAGGAAGTGATTCTGCGTTGGTTTTCAGTGGTCGCGGCGAGGCGGCGACTGGACAGCAATGGTGGCCAGATCTCCCACATTGCAAAGGGAGGGGGAAAGTGCCCGGCGCTGACCAGTTGCCGTAGCAGTGCGCATGTGCAGGCCGGCTGATGATATGCTGGCCGTGGTTGTGCGCATGTGCAAGGTGGCCGGCCCTGCTGGCGGATGAGGAGTGGCCAGAGAGCGGCGGCCCGGAAACGGATACGGATGGCGAGCGGAGACGGAGAGTGACAGAGAGAGAGATAGAGAGGGGGGCCCGCTCAGAGTTGAACAGAGTTGTCCTGGGTGCTTGCCAAGCGGGCAAAATGACAAAACCTTTAGATTGCCCGGCGGGACATTAGGTGGCCATTGGCACCTGGGCAACCGTTAATTTTGAGCTCTGGGTTAGAAAATGTTGGTAGTTGTCCAGGATACCTGTAAGGTAGCAACTCTACTGCTGCGCCGCACTGCCACGGCGAGTTTCTTTTATTTAATAGGTTAGGTTTATTTTATTTGACACTTCAAAATAATAAGACACGTTAATAGAAAATAATAAAACCCAGATGCTGGAAATCTGACATGAAAAGAAGTCAATCCATTTGAAGGGCTTGGTTGTTTCGGCAGCACTTGCGAAAGGAAAACAAGTTAATGTTTTGGGTAAAAATACGGAACCGAGTTTGTCTTAATGGGCAGAGGTTTGGAAGTGGAATATCCGTGACAAGCTGCAGTTGGGTTGTTGTGGTGAGTCACTGTATAAAGTTATGCGGCTGAGAGATTAATGAGGGCGGGTGGAGAAATGGAAAAGGAAACCAGTTATGAAACATCGATCAGAGCACGGTCAAAGAACTGAAACCAAAAGGAGACATTTAGAAATACCCAGTACATTAATTGCTGGCAGTGGGAAGAGGAGAAACTGAGTTCAATTTATAAATGGGTATAAGGGCGGCACAGTGGCACAGCAGTAGAATTGCTCCCTGACAGCATGAGGGACCCGGGTTCCATCCTGACTACAGGTGCTGTCTGTACGGAGTTTGTATGTTCTCCCCGTGACCACGTGGGTTTTCTCCTAGATTTTGTTTCCTCCCACACTCCAAAGACATACAGGTTTGTAGGTAAATTGGCTTGGTATTAGTGCAAATTGCCCCTGGTGCGTGCAGGATAGTGTTTGTGAGCGCTGGGTCCTTGCGGACGCCATGGGCCGAAGGGCCTGTTTCCGAACTGTATCTCTAACCTAAACCTCACGAGCAACTGGCCAGCTGTAATGCAAAGAGAGAGCGCTTGCTGAGATTGTTGACCTTCGTCTTCAAGACCCTACAGTGTTCTTTCTGAACCCGTGCTGCTGTTTCTCCCGACTTAACTGCAATGGTGCAGGAGTGTGCAGATGTTATATGGGAGTGGAACGCAGGATTAAAGAGCTCGACAACTGGGGATTCGAGCTTGCTCCCATGGACTGAGCATAGCTTCTCTGCAAAGTGTCGTCCATTTTAGATGTTGCTTCTCCATTGGGAAGGAGAGCATGTGGTGTACGCCGAATGCAGTGCGTGGGTTCGAGGAAGTGCAAGTCAATCGCTGCTTCTCCTGAAAGGACCATTTGTGTCCCTGGGTGTGGGGAAGGATGAGGCAACAGATCGTCTCGGGTTGCATGGGAAAGTTTGAGAACAGAGTGGTTGGTGCGGAATGAAAATCAGGACGAGTGAGTCATGAAAAAAACATCTCACTTGGGTTTTCAAATGCTCTTGTCAACCATGGGGAAAGGAAAGTCATGGTTAAAGAAAAGCCTCAACACTGCAAATGACCATGTGGAAGCCTTGTCATTGACGTAGATATGATGGAGAACTAAGAGAAATGAATATAATTTCTGCTAGGAGGGAGGCAATGTGGTTAGCATGCCGGTGGGAATCTACAAGCTCGCAAAGGATCAAGGAGGAATCAGACTGTGTGCAAACAGGTCCTTCACCCCAACTTGCCCACACCGGCCAACATGTCACACCTACACACGTCCCACCTGCCTGTGTTTGGCCCATCTCCCCCAAAACCTGTCCTATCCATGTACCTGTTTAACTTTCTTAAACGGTGGGATAGTCCCGGTCTCAGCTACCTCCTCCGGTTGCTCGTTTCATACACCCACCAACCAACCTTTGTGTGAAAACGTTTGCCCTTGGGTTCTGATTAAATCTTTCCCTCCTCAACTTAAACCTATGGCCCCTGTTTCTTGATTCACCTACTCTGAGCAAGAGACTCTGTTTGTCTCCCAGCTCTATCCCCCTCATGGGTTTTATACACCTCTATAAGATCACCCCTCATCCTCCTGCACTCCAAGGAATAGAGTCCTAGCCTGTTTAACTTCTCCCTGTAGCCCATGCTCTCGAGTGTGGAATGGAGAGCAACATTCTTGTCAATCTTCTCAATCCCCTTTCCAGCTTGACAACATCTTTCCTATAACATGGTGTCCAGAAATGAACACAATACTCAAATGCAGCATCACCGACATATTTTATAACTGCAACATCAACTCCCAACCTCTGTACTCAATGCTCAATGAAGGCCAATGTGCCAGATGCCTTTTTGACCATTCCATCTACTTGTGATGAATTAACTATGTCCCTGAAACAAGGATTTGAACTTTGAACCCTTAGATTAAAAGTTTGGTGCTCTACCAACTGAGCTATCCAGGCCATTGCAGTTGTATAAAACATTGGTGAGGCCATATTTAGAGTATTGTGTTCAGTTTGGGGCACTGTGTTATAAGAAAGATGTTGTCATGCTGGAAATGGTGCAGAGAGGAGGGAGTTGAAGACAGTCTATGTGAAAATAGACACAAAATGCTGGAGTAACTCAGCGGGACAGGCAGCAACTCTGGATAGAAGGAATGGTTGACGTTTCGGGTCAAAATCCTTCTTCAGACCGCGTGACCATGTGCAAGTGGGAGCAGGGTGGAAACTGGCAGCAGAAGTAATGACATTTTCTGACTTCCAAATGAGTGCAGCAGGAATGCAAAGTACGAAGTTGAGGGAGTGGGGCATGGAGCACAAACTGTTGCACATATCCCTCCAAACGTGTAGCTTTGACTCGTGAGTCCCCTTAGCTACAGTGTTGATGTGGGGATGAACAGGCAAACAATGCAAGAACAAGTTTGGCCAGGTAAACAAGTGAATGGAGCATGGGAATTTGAGCCTGATGCTGCCTGGGAGAGTGGATTTACCGCACCCAAAGGAATGTACAGAGAGCTTTGAGGAGTTAGTGTGTAAATAAACTCCTCTTATTGTTTGCTTTGCTTCTGGCTGTTTTTACATGGTCATAATTATAGTATTTGCTTTCACAGATATTGTATGGATATATCTATGATTTTTAAAATAGTCCAATTGAAAAATATTGAGTTGTGAAAATCCATTTTTGCTCCTGTTATTCAGTGAGAGACAAATGCTGGAGTTGGTGTGTATAGCACTGGGAGGCAAGCAGACGGTCTGGGCTTTAGACTCAAATGGCAACCTCTGGTTCCGCACTGGCATATCGTCAAAGAAACCACAAGGTGAAGATGACCACTGGTGGCAGGTAGGAACGTGTCACATACAGGCACTGTTGCTACCGTGCTCGATTCCATCACACAACTTGAATATAATACAAGCGATGAATTAGTCAAGACGATTTGCACCATGCAGGCTGAATTGTGTGTAACATAATTTCAATTTGGAATACGATAACCACTTAAAATTACTACTGTAGCAATTGAAAAGCAGGGAAAAAGCTGTCTGGATTTAAACAGTATAGGAGAGAAAAAACCTGTTTCCATATAACCCCCCTGCAGTAATCAGATTCTTTAGAACACAGCTATTGTGGCTGTAGAAATTGTCAAGACATTGCATCTATAGGAAATGTAGGTGCGACAAGGTGAAGCAGTGGTAGAGTTGCTGCCTTGCAGCGCCAGCGACTCGGGTTCGATCTCGACCACGGGTGCTGTCTGTACATGTTTTTTTAACATTCTTCCTGTGACCGCGTGGGTTTTCTCCGAGATCTTTGGTTTCCCCTCACACTCCAAAGATGTATAGGTTTGTAGGTTAATTGGCTTGGTATAATTGGAAATTGTCCCTAATGTGTGTTGGATAGTGTTAACATGCGGGGAGGCCTAACTTGTTCAACCTTTCTCTGTAACATAGTTGCTGGAACCCAGGCAACATTCTAGTAAATCTCCTCTGTACTCTCTCTATTTTGTTGACATCCTTCCTATAATTAGCCGACCAAAATTGTACACCATACTCCAGAATTGGTCTTACCAATGCCTTGTACAATTTTAACATTACTTCCCTACTCCTATATTCAATGTTCTGATTTATAAAGGCCAACACACCAAAGGCTTTCTTTACCACCCTATCTACATGCAATTCCACCTTCAGGGAACTATGCACAGTTATTCCTAGATCTCGCTGTTCCACAGCATTCCTCAAATCCCTACCATTTACCATGTATGTCCTATTTTGATTTGTCCTGCCAAGATGTAGCACTTCACACTTATCAGCATTAAACTCTATCTGCCATATTTCAGCCCACTCTTCCAAATGGCCCAAATCTCTCTGTAGACTTTGAAAATCTACTTCATTATCCACAGCACCACCTATCTTAGTATCATCTGCATACTTACTTATCCAATTTTCCACCCCATCATCCAGATCATTGATGTACATGACAAACAACAGTGGACCCAACACAGATTCCTGAGGCACCCCACTGGTCACCGGCTTCCAACCTGACAAACAGCCATCCACCATTACTCTCTGACATCTCCCATTCAGCCACTGTTGAATCCATCTTCCTACTCCGCCATTAACACCCAAAGATTGAACCTTCTTAACCAACCTTCCATGGGGAACCTTGTCAAAGGCCTTACTGAAATCCATATAGACAACATCCACTGCTTTACCCTCATCAATTTCCCTAGTAACAGCTTCAAAAAATTCAAGAAGGTTTGTCAAACATGACCTTCCAGGCACAAATCCACGTTGACTGTTCCTGATCAGACCCTGTTTATCCAGAAGCTTATATATATTATCTCTAAGTATCCTTTCCATTAATTTGCCCACCACTGACATCAAACTAACAGGTCTATAATTGCTAGGTTTATTCTTTGAACCCTTTTTAAACAATGGAACAACATGCGCAGTACGCCAATCCTCCGGCACTATTCCCGTTTCTAATGACATTTGAAATATTTCTGTCATAGCTCCTGCTATTTCTACTCTAACTTCCCTCAATGTCCTAGGGAATATCCTGTCAGGACCTGGAGTCTTATCCACTTTTATATTTTCCAAAAGTGTCAGTACTTCCTCCTCTTTGAATCTCGAAACCTGGTTGTTGTGAGACTGAAACTCTCTCACTCCTCCATTGACAATATTGTCTTTCTATAGCCTGTCTCTATAGATACCTGTCCCTATATCTCTTCCCTCACATCCATCCATGGATCCCAGCAGTCCTTCCAGATGAGAGAGAGGTTTGTGTTAGAGACCTCCTCTAAACTGCAATCAGTGTTTCTGATGTTGGCCCCCTTTTAAAGCGGCAAGACCAAGTGTAGACGTGGCAACTGTTTACACTTGGTCTACTCAAGGCCGACTGGATCTCCCGCTTGCTAATCATTACAACTCCAGTATTGGCCTTTCTGTCCTGGGCTGCCTCCACTGCCAGAGTGAGGCCACACGCAAACAGGGGGAACAGCACCTCCTATTCCGCTTGGGCAGCTCACAACCCAACGGTCTGAATATTGAATTCTCCAGTTTTAGGTAACTAACTAACCCAAGAATACTCCCATTTTTCCCCTCCTCCTTCCCTCTGCCCCATCTGCCTGTCCCCATTGAACTCACCCCTGCACTTCACCCTCCAATGCCACCTGCATTCCTTTGGCAGCTCGAAATTTCACCCCCTCTTCTCTCCTTGTCTCATTATTTTTTGTTTCTTTATCTTGGGCCTTGCCCTGCCATCTACCAATCAAACCCTCCCTCATCTGTATCCACATTTCATTGGCCAGGCTTTGTCCCACCCCGTCCTCTCTTTCAGCTTTCTCCCCACCACGTACAATCAGTCTGAAGAAGGATCCTGACTCGAAACGTCACCTGTCCATGTTCTCCAAACTTGCTGCCTGACCCGCTAAATTACTCCAGCACTTTGCGTCTTTGTTTGTAAACCAACACCTGCAATTCTTTGTCTCTCCAGAAATGCTTCTGTGATGTTTTGAAAAATCTTTGACAATAGGGAACCTAAATATAAAAAAGTTCCTTTCAAAAATAGAATTTAAGAAATTAACTATTTAAATCTTCTTAAAGCATTTTGGTGGCATGGTGGTGTGCAGCAGTAGAGCGACTGCTTTACAGCGCCAATGACCTGGGTTCCATCCTGACTATGGGTGCTGTCTGTGCAGAGCTTGTACATTCTCCCTGTGACCCGTGTGGGTTTTCTCCGAGATCTTCAGTTTCCTCCCACACTCCAAAGACGTACAGGTTTAAGGTTAACTGGCTTGGTGTAAGTGTAAAGTTGCCCTAGTGTGTCTAGGATAGTGTTAATGTATGTGGTGATCACAGGTCGGTGCGGATTCAGTGGGCCAAAGGGTCTGTTTCCGCACTGTATCTCTAAACTAAACTAAACTAAATTCTTGTGTTATAGGTGAGCATTACGGATTATGTGGTCTTCGATCAGTGCAACATCTTCCAGGCGATAATTCATGCCACGCAGACTGTGGCTACAGTTGCTCAGGCACCAGTGGAGAAAGTGGCAGACAAACTGCGAGGTGTCTTATGGTCACAACAGTCTCTGTCTCAGCCAAGTCTTATCAGTGTCAACGGCTGTGGCGTGTGGATTATATCGGGCAAAAACGAGTTCCACGTAGCTAAAGGAAATCTCTTAGGTCAGCCAAACCTTTGAAATCAAGTTTTGTTATAATGAATGATTTAACTTAAAATGAAAGTAGACAGTATTTGTTTTTTTACAAGAAATATTTACACAGTGTATACTGGTATGTAATATATACAGGAGCCAGTCTGAATAAAAGGGTCTCGACCGAAAACATCACCTATTTCTTCTCTCCAGAGATGCTGCCTGTCCCGCTGAGTCACTCAAGTTTTTGTGTCTGTCTTGGTGTAAACCTGCATCTGTAGTTCCTTCCTACACAATACAAATGAGATTGATCTTTCCATGTCAGCAAGACACTAACACATTCCACTTGCTTCTGCAGCTACATACTGGAAGTCGATAGTACCGCGAGGAACAGTATCAGCTACAAAATGGGCTTTTGTTGTGGCTTCCATGGCCCCTACTAAAAAAGGTTAGTTGTTGCCAGTATAATTCAGTTAATATTTTCATTCTATCTTTGTCCCTCCCCTGGCATGTCCCTTTACCTGCCCCCTCGACAACATTCAAGGACCCAAACAGTCTTTCCAGGTGAGGCAGAGGTTCACTTGCACCTCTTCCAACCTCATCTACTGTATGCGCTGTTCCAGGTGTCAACTTCTCTACATCGGCGAGACCAAGCATAGACTCAGCGATCGCTTCGCTGAACACCTCCGCTCAATCCGTCTTAACCTGCCTGATCTGCCGGTGGCTCAGCGCTTCAACTCCCCCTCCCATTCCCAATCTGACCTTTCTGTCCTGGGCCTCCTCCATTGTCAGAGTGAGGCCCAGCGCAAATTGGAGGATCAGCACCTGATATTTTGCTTGGGTAGTTTGCACCCCAGCGGTATGAACATTCACTTCTCTAACTTCAGGTAGCCCTTGCTTTCTCTCTCCATCCCCTTCCCAGTGCTCCCATCAGTCTTACTGTCTCTGACTACATTCTTTCTTTGTCCACCCCCCCCCCCCCGACATCAGTATGAAGAAGGCTTTCGACCCGAAACGTCGCCCATTTCTTCTCTCCAGAGATGCTGCCTCACCCACTGAGTTACTCCAGCATTTTGTGTCTTCCCAATATTTTCATCTTGTTGTGTTAACTCTAACCAGCTACATTGTTGTGCACAATTCACAATATCACTCTAGATCTGCTGCTTGTTGTTTTAAGCATATGTGCCATTCTCTGACTGTAAAATCTCTGCATCACCACACCTCCCAGGCATCTATTATAAAATCTCTGCATCACCACCACCCAGGTATCTGTTGTAACAACTCTGCAGCACCACACCTCCCAGGAATCTATTGTAAAATCTCTGCGTCACCACACCTCTCAGGAATCTATTGTAAAAATTGATCTGCTCAATTCAAATACCATCATAATAGCTGAGGAATTTAAATTTTGTTATTAGTCAATATTTAAAAATATATAGTTTTGGTCGTGATGTCCATGAAAGTAGCAGGTTGTTGTAAAACCCATCTAGTTCAACCAAGTCCTTTAGCAGGGGTGGGGGAGGGGGGGGGGGTGTCAGTGGCAGATTCATGTTCCTAAGACACAGGAGCAGAATGAGGCCATTTGGCCCGACAAGTCTACTCCGCCATTCGATCTCCCTCCAAACCCCATTCTCCTGCCTTCTCCCCATACCTTCTGACATCCGTACTAATCAAGAATCTCTCTGCCGTAAAAATGTCCACCGACTCGTCCTCCACACCATTCTATGGCAAAGAATTGCACAATTCAAGAAACTGTCTATCTCCACTTTAAGAATACCCAATGAGTCATGGAGAGTCATAGAGTGATACAGTGTGGAAACAGGCCCTTCGGCCAAACCTGCCCACACCAGCCAAAATGTCCCAGCTACCCAAGTCCCACTTGCCTGCGCTTGGACCATATCCCTCTAAACTTGTCCTACTAACTATTTCTTAAATGTTGGGATAGTCCCTGCCTCAACCACATCCTCTGGCAGCTTGTTCCATACACCCTCCCAATGACTCGACTATCATTTTTCTGAGCTCCAGAAAGTAGAAGTGCAATTTTCATCTTTCCTTATAGAACCATCCCCTCGTTCTAGAACTTAATCTGGAACCCATAGACTTTACCGAGTTACCACAAAGCCTGACCTATTTACACTATAAATTATCGAATTTCCCACGCCAATTTGTTGAGTACAACTAAGGTGTGTTAATATTTGAGCCCACAAGCAAACGTGCGGTATAAATCCATTGCTGCTACGTGTTAGTGAGATGCTCATGCCTTGACTCTGTTGGCAGTTGTGTTCTTGCAGAACACAAGGTGAAACATGGAGAGTTGTGCATTGTCCAAATTAGTAATTGGCTGGTTGAATAAACAACTAAAAGTGGTAAATTATTCATTCACTGTATGCACTAATTAGTTCATCTCTTCGACAACTGGAATGTATGTAGGTGGCATAGTGGTGCGGCGGTAGAGTTGCTGCATGGACCCGGGTTCAATCCTGACACTGGGTGCTGTCTGTGCGGAGTTCTCCCCATGACCGTCTGGGTTTTCCGCAGGCCCTCCAGTATTTTCCCACGGACGTACAGGTTTGTAGGTGAATTAGCTTTGGTAAAAATGGTAAATTATTTCTAATATGTAGGGTAGTGCTAGTGTACGTGGTGATTGCTGGTTGGTGTGGACTCCGTGGGCTGAAGGGTGTGTTTCTGCGCTGTATCTCTAAACCAAACTAAAAGCTGACCCCCTGATTTATTTATTTCGAGAGGGCTTATATACAAAAACAGGGATGTAATGCTGAGGCTCTGTAAGGCACTGGTCAGGCCACATTTGTAATTTTGGGCACAATATCTGAGGAAGGGTGTGCTGGCTGTGGAGTGGGTCCAGAGGAGGTTTACAAGAATGATCCCAGGAATGAATAGGTTAACCTATGATGAGCGTTTGTCGGCACTGGGCCTGTACTCATAGGCGTTTAGAAGAATGAGGGGGGACCTCATTAGAAAGTACAGATTAGTGTAAGGCTTGGATAGAGTGGATGTGGGGAGGATGTTTCCACTTGTGGGAGAGTCTAGGACTAGTCGGCCTCTGAATTAAGGACTTTCTCTTAGGAAGGAGATGAAGTATTTCTTGAGTCAGAGGGTGGTGAATCTGTGGAATTCTTTGCCACAGAAGGCTGTGGAGGCTGTCAGTGGATATATTTAAGGCAGAGATTGATGGATTCTTGGTTAGTACAGGTGTCAATGGTTTTGGGGAGAAGGCAGGAAATGGGGTTAGGAGGGAAAGAGATCAGCCATGATTGAATGGCGTAGTTTACTTGATGGGCCGAATGGCCTAATTCTACTCTTATCCCTAATGATCTTATGAAATGATAGAAATGTTGGTATTTTCTGTTTGTTGCTAAATCAATTGATAGTGGTTGCAGTAATGATCATGCAACATTTCTTGTGCAGGAAGTTTTCTGTGGCTGGGACAAAGCCATAAAGATCTGTTCTGCATCGCTGATGAGAACCCCGAGTTCCGGCCCTCCACTGTACAGCTGCCTCCTGATGTAGAGATGATGCAGATTGCTGCCAATCATGACGCTCTATGGGGTCTCGACACCAGGGGCAGAATTCATATCAGGACCTTGTCAGAAAACTGCCCCAGCGGCATGCACTGGTCTAAACTGGACCTGGCACAGCTAGGTAAGTCTATATTCTTCAACCGTTTGCCAGAGCATTTTTCCTTTTATTCTGTGGCTCCCAGTTATGCAAGATGGGCACAAAGTGCTGGAGTAACTCAGCTGGTCAAGCAGCATCTGTGGAAAAAGAAGATGGGTGGCATTTCGGGTCGGGACCCTTCTTTTGAAAGTAGAGGGGAGGGAAGTGGAGATTGGGAAAGAGGAGAACACGGCAGGACCCGCAACAAGGAAAGGTGTAGCCCATAATGGCCCATTGTTGGCAGGGGAAGTGATCACAAAGAGGTACAGGGATGCGAACAGTGGAACTTGTAGAACCTATAGGGGTGGGGAAGGGAGGAAATACAAGGGTTACATGAAATAAATCAATTAAGCAATACATATGTGTGGGGGAGGGGTGTGTAGGGGGAGGGGGGGTGGGGTGGTGTGGGGGGAAGGGAGGAGGAACGGGGAGGGGTAAAGGGGAGGCGAGTGTGGGATGTGGCGGAAGGAGGGCATGTGGGGGAGAGGAGGGGGGTGTGTGGGGGGGAGGGACTCCACTCAGTGATCACCGGCCGTGGCACCACACAACACCTCCCGGCTCCACTCAGTGGATTGCCTGACTCCACTCACCGGCTTCCCCGACTCCACACATCAGTCAATGAAAGTAAGCATGCAGGTATAGCAGGTAGTGAAGACAGCGAATGGCATGTTGGCCTTCATAACAAGAGGAGTCGAGGCGCAAAGAGGTCCTCCTGCAGTTGTACAGGGCCCTAGTGAGACCACACCTGGAGTATTGTGTGCAGGTTTGGTCCCCTAATTTGAGGAAGGACATTCTTGCTATTGAGTGCAGCGTAGGTTCACCAGGTTAATTCCCGGGATGGCGGGACTGTCATATGCTGAGAGAATGGAGATGCAGTGCTTGTACCCTCTGGAGTTTAGAAGGATGAGAGAGGATCTTATTGATACATATAAGATTGTTAAGGGTTTGGACACACTAGAGGCAGGAAACATGTTCCCGATGTTGGGGGAGTCCAGAGCCAGGGGCCACAGTTTAAGAATAAGGGGTAAGCCATTTAGAACGGAGCCAAGGAAACACTTTTTCTCACAGAGTGTTGTGAGTCTGTGGCATTCTCTGCCTCAGAGGGCGGTGGAGGCCGGTTCTCTGGATACTTTCAAGAGAGCTAGATAGGGCTCTTAAAGATAGCGGAGTCAGGGGATATGGGGAGAAGGCAGGAATGGGGTACTGATTGGGGATGATCAGCCATGATCACATTGAATGGCGGTGTTGGCTCGAATGGCCTACTCCTGCACCTATTGTCTATTGTCAAACAGCGGCTTCTCCCGACTCCACACAGCGGCTTCCCCGGACTCCAAACAGCTGCTTCCCCCGACTCCACATGGCTTGTGGACCCCACCCTGCCTCCGGGGATTTATTCTCGCCCGGAAGGGGCATTACCTTCATGGTGACTGACAGGCGAGAAAACCAATCTGCTGATCTCACGATTGTTTAAACCTTCATAACTTTTGTAATATTCCACCGATCGGACCAAAATGATGCGCATGGAGCAGAGGAGAAAGTTGAGTAAGATAGCGAAAAAATCCTAGGGATATAGGGTACCGTTTTGGCGCAAATTTTTAAAAAAAAGGAAACCGGAAGTGGTCAAGTTGCGAGTTTTAGTAATTACTAGACTAAGTGGGACCCGTTGGGTCCCGTTGGGCCCCATGTTCACACGGGAGGGCTGGTCCCCCAACGCAATATTCCACCTCTCCACCAATTCCAATATTGGTGGCCAGTGGTGGGGGGGGGGGGGGGTGCTTCTGGAGTGCTAGTATGGGTGTTGTGGACTGAAGGGACTGGTTTCCAGAGGACTAGTATGGCCATAGTGGGCCGAATGGATTCTTGGGCTAGCAGCTCAGTCACTCAAGCCTGGTGTGCTGGCAGCTCACTCACTGACGGCTGGTGGGCTGGCGGCTGACTCACGGCTATTCCTTGAAATTCCATTCCAAGCAGAGTGCAGGCCACCAAATTCAAAAGCAGTTTCCTACCATTTCAAGCAGGGTGCAAGGCCACCAAATTCAAAAGCAGTTTCCTACCATTTCACGTAGAGTGCAAGGCCACCAAGGTGACCTCTCCCTCCCCCATCTTGCAGAGACTGAGCCAGGCCCACACTTCCGGGTTTTATAGTCCCTTCCCCCTACCACCAGATGGGGCATGGCCTTCATGGCTGTGATTAACAGGAGAGAGAATCTCAACATTTTTAAAACATTAATAACTCCTTTATTTTTCATTGATGGTGCAAAAACCCTCTTGTCCTGCAGACTTTGAGTAAGATGGCCAAAAATCACAGCCGTAAGTGGTAGTGATTTTTCTAAAATCAATATGCAGTGCAAACAGGAAGTGGTCAAGATGAGACTTTTAATTATATAGATAAAGATAAACTCAGGAATGGCCAGAATGAAGTAATCAAGCAATGGAAAATTCCAATTTTAATTGGTGCAGCGGAAGAGACCCGGGTTCGATCCTGACTATGGGTGCTGTCTGTACGGAGTTTGCACTTTGCCTGTCATCGTGTGGGTTTTCTCCAGGTGCTCTGATTTCCTTCCACACTTCAAAGACGTGCAGGTTTGTAGGTTAATTGGTTTCTGTAAAGTGTCCCTATTACGTAGGATGGAACTACAGTGCCCACCATAATGTTTGGGACAAAGACCCATCATTTATTTAATTGCCTCTGTACTCCACAATTTGAGATTTGGAATAGGAAAAAAAAATCACATGTGGTTAAAGTGCACATTGTCAGCTTTTATTAAAGGGTATTAAAATGTATAAATATTTTTTTCACCATGCAGAAATTACAGCCGTGTTTATACATAGTCCCCCGTTTCAGGGCACCATAATGTTTGGGGCACATGGCTTCACAGGTGTTTGTAATTGCTCAGGTGTGTTTAAATGCCTCCTTAATGCAGGTATCAGAGAGCTCTCAGCACCTAGTCTTTCCTCCAGTCTTTCCATCACCTTTGGAAACTTTTATTGCTGTTTATCAACATGAGGACCAAAGTTGTGCCAATGAAAGTCAAATAAGCCATTATGAGACTGATAAACAAGAATAAAACTGTTAGAGATGTCAGCCAAACCTTAGGCTTACCAAAATCAACTGTTTGAACATCATTAAGAAGAAAGAGAGCACTGGTGAGCTTACTAATCACAAAGGGACTGGCAGGCCAAGGAAGACCTCCACAGCTGATGACAGAATAATTCTCTCTATAATAAAGAAAAATCCCCAGGTGTGGATTTGTCAATGACCACTGTCCGCAGAAGACTTCATGAACAAATACAGAGGCGACACTGCAAGATGCAAACCACTGGTTATCCGTAAAAATAGGATGGCCAGGTTACAGTTTGCCAAGAAGTACTTAAAAGAATACTGGTGAGCTTACTAATCACAAAGGGACACACAGTTCTGGAAAACGGTCTTGTGGACAGATGAGACGAAGAGTAACTTATATCAGAGTGATGGCAAGAGCAAAGTATGGAGGAGAGAAGGAACTGCCCAAGATCCAAAGCATACCACCTCATCTGTGAAACACGGTGGTGGGAGTGTTATGGCCTGGGCATGTATGGCTGCTGAAGGTACTGGCTCACTTATCTTCATTGATGATGCAACTGCTGATGGTAGTAGCATAATTAATTCTGAAGTGTATAGACACATCCTATCTGCTCAAGTTCAAACAAATGCCTCAAAACTCATTGGCCGGCGGTTCATTCTACAGCAAGACAATGATCCCAAACATACTTCTAAAGTAACAAAGCAGTTTTTCAAAGTTAAAAAAATTGTAAATTCTTGAGTGGCCAAGTCAATCACCCGATCTGAACCCATTTGAGACTGCCTTTTATATGCTGAAGAGCAAACTGAATGGGACCAGCACCCAAAAAAGCATAAGCTAAAGATGGCTGCAATGGCCACTAGGGGTGCCGCATGATGGCAGCCTCTGCCTGCAGTCTGTCTGTTTTTCCATCTTTTTTAGTCTGTTTTAAAAGTATGTTGTGGAGGTCTCTTTAGTTTTTTTATGTGGGGGAGGGTGGTAGGGTAAGGGGGAAACCGTTTCCCAGTCACTTCCTGGCGAAGATGCGACTATTCTCCGAGTCGCGTCCTCGCCCCCCTCTCGCGGCCTACCAACTGGATTGGCGCGGCCTTTCCTGCTGGGGACCCGGACCAGAGCTTCAGCAGCGGCGGCGCAGCGCTGGATACATCGCGGAGCGGGCGATGCCTCACCTGGGATCGCCATTTGGAGCTCTGGAGTGCTGGGCCTGCTGCATCTGTGGTTGCAGATCTTCCAGCGTGGGCGGCGCTGACTTTAACATCGCGGAGTCCTGGGGCCCTTTGCCGAGGGCCGCCAGCGTTGAATCTCTGCCCAGCATGTAGACTTTGGGAGCCGTGGTCTCCGGTAGGAAGTGGCTGATTCAGACGTCCAAGCCGCTGAGGATGTTCTCCTGTTCCGACGTCGGAGTTCCATCATCCCAGCGAGTGGGCCCGAGCATCGGGCCACCCGTAGCGGCGAGTTCGGAGGGATCGAGAGGCCCCGAGCACAAACATCAAAGAACATCAAAGAGGATGACTGAACTCTGGACCTTCCCTCACTGTAGGAAACTTGGATTCCGCTGTGTGGGGGATGTTTATGGTAAAATACTATCGTGTTCTGTTTTTTCTCTTTTTATTCGTATGGCTGTATGGTGACCCAAAATTTCACTGTACCAATTGGTGCATGTGACAATAAATGTCTCTTGATCTCTTGATCAAAATATGCCTGGCAGAGCATCACCAGAGAAGACACCCAGCAACTGGTGATGTCCATGAATCGCAGACTTCAAGCAGTCATTGCATGCAAAGGATATGCAACAAAATACTAAACATGAATACTTTCATTCACATGACATTGCTGTGTCCCAAACATTATGGTGCCCTGAAATGGGGGGACTATGTATAAACACTGCTGTAATTTCTACAAGGTGAAACCAAAACGTATAAAAATTGCCTTTATTAAAATCTGGCAATTAGCACTTTAACCACATGTGATTTTTTCCTATTACAAATCACAAATTGTGGAGTACAGAGGCAAATAAATAAATGATGGGTCTTTGTCTCAAACATTATGGAGGGCACTGGAATGTACATGTGATCACTGGTCTACTTGTGCTCAGTGGGCTGAGGGGCCTGTTTCCACGTTGTATCTCTAAAGTAAACTCATTTGATATTATTTTTTTATAAAGAATGGACTACCATTAGTAATTTGTGGGGTGGTAATTTGATAACAGGATTTGATGAAGGGTTTGTTCAAGTGATTTAGTGTGGTGATTGTGAACAATGATGCTGTCCAGTTGATTATGTGCAAGTGGCTAAATTGCATAGACACTTGGATTCCAGCTAACTTGTTTCCATAAACATTTATACATTAATTGTGGAGGCTCCAACAAAACTACATTTTGTGCACAGTAGATTAATAGAATGCTTGGTATAATTTCTTTAATTTTACAAAAGCCATGATGTGTTAAGTTGGAGATATACACAAAAAGCTGGAGTAGCAGCCGGTCAGGCAGCCTATTTGGAGAAAAAGAATGGGTGATGTTTCGGGTTGAGATTCTTCTTCAGACTGAGAGTCAGGGGAAATGGAATCGAGAGAAGTAGACGGTGATATAGAGATGTAGAACAATGAAAGATATGCAAAAAAGTAACTATGGTAACGGAAAGAAGCCATTGGTGAAAACAAGTTACCGTCAATGAGACTCAACAAGTCAACTTTAAAACTAGTACAATGACTTTGGTAGGAGAAGGACAGAGAGAGAGAGAGGGGATACAAGGGTTACTTGAAGCTAGAGAAATCAATATTTATACCGCTGGGTTATAAGCTGCCCAAGCGAAATATGGGGTGCTGTTTGCTCGAATTTGCGTTTGACCGTGGAGGACAGAAGGGCAAGTGTGGGAATGGGAAGGGGAATTAAATTGTTTGGCAACCAGGAGATCAGATAGGCCCAGGCAACTGAGTCAAGGTGTTCAGCGAAACGTTGGCCCAGAAATTCACTTGCACCTCCTCCAACCTCATCCACTGTATCTGTTGTTCAAAGTGTGGGCTCTTGTACATCGGCGAGACCAAACTTAGACTGGCTGATTGTTTCGCTGAACACCTTCGCCTGGACCTACCTGATCTCCTGGTTGCAAATTCCCCTTCCCATTCCCAGTTTAAACCAGCATCTGCAGTTCATCCTTACACGTGCTAAGTTGGATTGTTCTCATCAAGAGAAAACCTGTGTGGCCTTGGAGCGTGACATAATCATCCAATATGATGTTTTAAAACTACAACTAAATCTGGTTGTGCAAATTTATATTAATCGTCATTCAGTGACAGACACAAAGCGCTGGACTAACTCAGCGGGTCAGGCAGCCTCTCTGGAGAGAAAGGCTGGGTGATGTTTTGGGTCGGGACCCCTCTTCAGCCACTCAGTGTATTGGTATGAGAATCCCAAAATTGTATTGACTGACTGGATAAAGTGAATTCATCAGCTCAAGTCTGGGCTCAGTCAGGTGCTGACAGAAAAATTAAACGTATAATACTGTCTGTGAGATCAAAGCAGGTTAACGTTTCTGGTGATGCATTACAAAGAATATAAAAAGTAATTCACCCTCTTGAGCCTGAAGAAGGGTACTCGATCCAAAACGTTACCTATTCCTTTTCTCCAGAGACGCTGCCTGACCCGTTGAGTTAGTCCAGCGCTTTGTGTCTATCACTGAATGACGATTAATATAAATTTGCACCAACCAAATTTAGTTAATTTAATTGTAACAAAATCATGCAATGAAGGAGAGGTTGTGTATCACACGTGTGGGCATATATGTGTAGGAAGGACCTGCAGATGTTGGTTTACACTGAAGATGGACACAAAATGCTGGAGTAGCTCAGCAGGACAGCCTTTTGTGTCCAGTCACCCTCTTGAATGGTTTATTAAATTAAATTAAATTAAAAAGAAAATTAAACAGAATAATTCATAAGTTAAACAGAAAAAAGTAATGTAGATTATTTTATCTGTAGCCTAAGGTGGTTGTGGACTTTCTTGTATTGAGAGAGCTTCTGAATCAAAAATAAGACCTGCAATGCAGAGTCGACGTTATCTGACCCTGTGTTGTGGATCATGGTGACGCTGTTTAAAATCAAAATACATTTTAACAGCTGTATCTTGTGATTGCGTTCATGATATCTAATGCATGTGACTTGGTGATGACTGCTGATGTGATAACCTTGTGTGAGAAATGCATACACCATGTGTGTGTGTGTGTTGATTCCAGCCCTCTCTGTGTAAACATTAGGCAATGTTGTCTATCACAAGAATTCTACAACGTTGCGCATAAAGTGAAATTAAACATGAAAATTGTCCAAACTCAGCAAGAACTTAATTGTAACATGCAATGAAGGAGAGGTGGTGTATCACGCGTGTGTACATACATGTGTAGGAAGGACCTGCAGATGTTGGTTTACACTGGACGGACACAAAATGCTGGAGTAGCTCAGCGGGACAGGCGGCATCTCTGGGTAGAAGTAATGGGTGATGTTATCGGGCCCTAAACATCACCCATTCCTTCGATCCAGAGATGCTGCCTGTCCTGCTGAGTTACTCCGGCATTTTGTATCTCTTCTAGGCAGGTATGTCTGCATGCATGTTTGGAAACATTAATAGTTGAAGTATTTTTCTCTGGTAGCATTATAACTTGAGGCAAAATCTTACACAGTAATTCAGACTGTTACTCTAGTGAAGTGCTGCACTGCCAAACTTGCTACATCTGGTTTACAAGGTTCAACACCAACTTATTCTGTCCCAGAAAAACTGCTTCTTTGTTCAAAGTCACTTCAGAGTGTAGAAAGATCTGTACAAGAAAAAGAATGAGAACATCATAAGGTGCTGTTCATATTTGATTTTACTTGTGAGTACATCTCTAACATTGTTAAACAAAACTAGTATTGAGTTTGGAGATTGAGTTTACATTTGCTGCACCGATGTGACTCCTATATTTCTGAGAGCTGACAAAAAAAGGTCCAATAGTACTTTATTGTCACAGGTATCTAGATACAGTGAAATTCCTTTCATGCAGACAGCTCAGTAAAAATGTTGCTGTACATACTTATAAATACAATCATACTTAAGTACGAGAGTGTAGGAATTGTGGATTACAATGAGACAGTACACCAGAGTTGCTACATTATCGGCGACATTTTGTATGCTTCAAGTCCAAAGTTGTTAAAGGTTTGAGTCTTAACTTGGCCATGAAGGTCTGTTGTCCTGGCGAGGGCACTGGGTCGGAGTTGCAGGGTCAGCCTGGCCCAGTGGCCTCCAGTGCTGATGTTCTCCACCGCTGCAGGTCATGTACTTGTAACTTCAAATGTCCTTAAAGCAGTGAATATGCAGGAAAAATGTAGATTGTAGATGCAGGAAAAATGTTCCCAGATGCAGGAAAAATGTTCCCAATGTTGGGTGAGCCCAGAACTAGGGGCCACAGTCTTAGAATAAAGGGGAGGTAATTTAAGACTGAGGTGAGAAAAAACGTTTTTACCCAAAGAGTTGTGAATTTATGGAATTCCCTGCCACAGAGGGCAGTGGAGGCCAAATCACTGGATGGATTTAAGAGAGAGTTAGATAGAGCCCCAGGGGCTAGTGGAGTCAAGGGATATGGGGAGAAGGCAGGCACATGTTATAGATTGGGGACGATCAACCATGATCACAATGAATGACGGTGCTGGCTCGAAGGGCCGAATGGCCTCCTCCTGCACCTATTTTCTATGTTTCTATGAATATCGCTTGTTTGCTGCAGGAGGTTTGCTTTCCAATGTAGCCTCCTGCCTTTCAGTTGACCGGGTTCCAAAGACGGGAAGGCTGTGTTAACGGTGGCACGTATTGACATCTGTGCTGACGTAGAATGTTAACCTTGAAATGTTCGTGTCTGGTTTGGGAAGTACTTTGCCATCTGGAATATTACATAATATATACTAGCATCCAAGGCATGTGCAACACAGCTTCTGTCAGCATAGTCCCGAGTTTTGTTTTTGTCATTTAAGCTGTTCGAAGTAAACCTTCGGTTTAAAAAAAATGCAATCTAGGTTTTCAATGTACACAACCTGAATTAAACCGTTGCAAGAGACCAAGCTTCGTACTGAGAAAATGAGTTCAACCTAACACTCCTTTTGATCTTCACCACAGGGACAGTGTGAAATTACAGCTAACCTTTACTGTCATAGTAAGAACAGCAAAGCAAAATCAGGCAGAGCCTGAAGAAGGGGCCTCACTCGAAACCTCACCTATCCATGTTTTCCACAGATGCTGCCTGACCCGCTGAGTTACTCCAGCACTCTGTGAAACGTCACCTATCTATGTTACCCACAGATGCTGCCTGACCAGCACTCTGTGAAACGTCACCTATCCATGTTCTCCACAGATGCTGCCTGACCCGCTGAGTTACTCCTGCACTCTGTGAAACGTCACCTATCCATGTTCTCCAGAGATGCTGCCTGACCCGCTGAGTTACTCCAGCACTTTGTGTCCTTTTTCGGGCAGAGTCAACATAGTTTAATGAAAAGAAAATCCATGTATAAAGAATCAATGGAGATATAACTAAAGGCTAGATAAGGAGAAACCAAAAGCGGACATGGTGTTTCAGGATTTTCAAGGCCAAAATATTATAAGGAGAGGAAAGTGAATTCCAGGGATCATTTGATGGGAAGAGATACTGAGAGTCAAAAAAAAAAAAAAATAAGCATATGGCATGTGTAGAGTAATGAAAATGGATGCTGTACTTCAGGGGTATAGAATGTATACAGAGATACTTCAAACAATTAGGAGGGTGTAACGAGTCGAGTCGTACACCTGTCAACATATATTTATTAAAGTCCACTTACAGCATTGGTCTGCAGACGTTGCAGTAACTAGCAGCTACTCGGACTGATTGCGTAAGCAATTTCTCGGTAATATAAATCGCATATTAGGCGGAGCTACTACTAACAAGCACTACAATTTGTCCGTAGGAAATAACCAATCTCATCTTTCCTTGTAGAAACAAAATAAAGCATAGATACGTGGAAACATGGTGGCTAAACAATACAGTAGCCGGAACGCTAATAACGCATATGGGGAAGTATAGGTGGTTACACAAAATCGCCGTATCTGTTGGGTGGCCTGCTGACCCGTCCGGCGTGTGCGCCGTTCGAATCCGCATCTCCTCCTTTCACCGGTGAAGTGACTGGGGAGGGGACCAGGGATGTGACCAGGGAAGGCACTGGGGACCCGCCGGGTGGAGGTGGTGAAGTAGGCGAGCTGGGCGCTGAACGCCGTGGAGAGGCCGCGGGGGACACAGCCTCTGGTAGTGGAGCAGTCAGCCCGGTAGTGGGAGGGTATACAAAACACCAGACCTCTTGATACAAAGTCGCAGGACACGGTTCCTTCACAGGAAGGAGATGTTGACGGTTGCGCCTGTAAATGGCCCCGTCCGCGCTTACAAGGTAGGAGAGCAATTCTTTGGCAGGGCTGTGAATGTGACCCAGACGGCCAAAGCCCTCGTTGGTCTGGAGGCGAACAACCTGTCCACTGATGAGTGGGTTACTCGACTTGTCAAAAAAACGTTTATGTGCATCACGCTTGAATTGTACTTGTTTCTGGACCGCGGGCGGAGAACAGACCTGTGGCTGGGGTACAGGCAGGGCAGCCCGGGTTTGACGATGGGCTTGGGAACCCAGTATGGGAGCCCTGGCAATGTTCCTTAAATTGAGCAGGTCCAGGTAGACGTCAGATTTAGCAAGGTCAGAACGCTCCATTAGTTGTTTTGCGCTTCGGACGGCCCGTTTGGAGAGTCTGTTGGAATGCGGAAACTCAGGGCTGCTGGTGATATGTTAAAGGTCCTATCGTTGAGCAAAGTTTCTGAAAAGCTGGCTGGTGAACTGACTGCCGTTGTTGGATAGAAGGCGTGTAGGTGGGACCATGCACGGAGAACTGGCGTTGCATCTTCTGGAAAACTGCTTCATATGTGATGGTTTGGAGTAGATCGATGTCAAACCAGAGTCGACAAGAACCAGATAGTGTTTCCCATGCCATTCAAATTTGTCGGTGGCTACCGTGGACCATGGGAGAGGAGGAACCGGGTGCGGCAGTAGGGCTGCTTCTGCTGGTGTGGCGTTAGGCTTTTGCAGATGCCGCAGACTTCAGCTTTGTTACGTATGTACGTGGTCATACCAGGCCAGTAAAACATGCCTGTTGTAAGGTTGCCTCCACACCGGGGTGGCCCTTGTGGACGGCATCGAAGTACTTGTCCTGGAGGACGGCTGGAACAACTGCTTTGTGGCCCTTGACTATAACACCAGTAACACCGTTGACTATAGCGTCCTGTAACACCAGTTTGTCGTGAACCAGGAAGTGCGGGCGGAATGCCAGCGGGGTGCTGTGTTGTTTATCCGGCCAGCCACGCCAGGTGACTGCGGACAGCAATTGTAAAGTCTCGTCAGCAGCCATGTGCTCTGCCAGGCTGCTTAGGCAATCAGTGGGAACATACGATACTTTCATTGCTGAGAACTGGTCCTGTTCAGAGAGTTGTTGTTCGCTGGTTTTGCGTGGGGCCTTTGATAGTGTGTCAGCTATGTGCATGTCCTTGCCTTTTTTTATAGACGATGTTGAAATCAAAACGCTGCAGCTGCATCATCATCCGTTGCAGGAGAGTCGGAGCAGCGTGAATGGGTTTATTCAAGATGGTGACCAGCGGCTGGTGTTCTGTTTCTATAGTCACAGACTGCCCAAAAATAAAGTCTTTGAATTTCGTGCAGGCGAAAACCACTGCAAGCAATTCTTTTTCAATCTGGGCGTAATGTTGTTCAGTATCGGTTAGTGTGCGAGAGGCATAAGAAACAGGCTTGCAGTCACCATCGGCAGTGGTCTGCAGGCAAGCAGCACCAAGTCCGTACTGGGACGCATCACATGTGAGTGTTGCTGGTAACTCCAAAGCGAAGTAGGCGAGGGTAGGTGCGCTGGCCAGCTGCAACTTAAGGATACCAAAAGCTGTTTGGTGCTGCGGATACTAGGACCATGCAGTGTCTTTGTGTGTCAGTTCACGCAGGGGGGCAGATATATCGCTGAGGTTGGGAATATATTTCCCTAGGTAGTTGACCATTCCAAGGAACCTTTGTAGACTCTTAATGTCAGTAGGAACAGGCATTTCATTGATAGCAACAGTTTTTGATGGGTCTGGTCTGAGACCATCACTTGTGAAAACATGTCTGACGTAGGAAACTTCCGGGACCCGAGACTTGCACTTCAGGGGATTGAGTTTGAGCTGAATGTCTTTGGCACGGTCCAGCACTTTCTTCAGATTGGCATCATGCTCAGCCAAGTCGCGCCCGTAAACGGGAATGTCATCAACAATGATGGCGCATGGTAACCCCGCAAACAGTTATTCCATGGTGCACTGGAAAACCTCACTGGAAGCGTTGATGCCAAAGGGCATTCTCAGGAATTTGTAACGGCTGAAGGGAGTGCCAAACTTAGTAAGGTTGTACGAGTCTGGCTCCAGCGGAATCTGCGAAAACTAGCTTTTGGTATCCAGAACGGAGAACACGGATGCGTTGCCTATTTGAACAGCAACTTCCTCTACCGTTCGCATAGGGTAGTGTGGGCGTTTGATGTGTTGAGGTCCCTGGGGTTGATGCAGATACAGATTTCATCCTTGTTTTTCTTTGTTGCAACCACCATGGTGGAAACCCAGTCAGATGGGTCAGTAACTTCAGCAATGACACCCAGGCAGACCATCCGCTTGAGCTCCGTGTGTACTCTGTCTTGCATGGCATGCAGAACAAGATGTGGTGCCTGAACCACAGGAGTGACGTTGGGATCAACGGTGATGTTGTACTTTAGGGGCAGCTTGCCAAGCTCATCGTTAAACAGTTCTCTACACTGAGGTGTGCTGCCCCATCACCGGGCCTCCCCCCCCACCCCCACCCAGTGCGCAGGCGCAGACCCGCCGGCAACCTGGCCAAGTGCGCATGTGCCGCACCCGCCCGCCGGCAGCCCGCTGATCTGCACCAGTGCGCAGGCGCATAGCCGCTGGCAACAACCCCAAGTGAGAGAAATTAAGGTGAGTCTAGTGCCAAGTTTATCAAAGTTTAACAAAGAATTATAAATGTTTCAGCATACATGTACCTTTTTCACATTTTGGCATTTAAAATACTTCTTCACAATTTAGAATTTGTGACATGGGACCCCGAATAGGGCGCCGCGACATATTATGAATTTTCATTTAAAAATATGAATTTTGAGGGGAAATATTATGAATTTTGACAATCAAATGTTGGGAGGTCTGCATTGATACCAATACCAAGCAGAGTTTCAGAATCCCCCTTAACGATATAAAACTTCAGGGTATGAGACTGCGAGTCTATGATGCAGATTAAATCAGTTTCTCCAAGCGGGTGTAGAACATCATCCCCGTAGGCCCGTAGCGTGGCCGAGGTTTTTCAGCATGTTCAGCATTACGGTTTATTTTTTAACTCTGATAACAAGATGACATTACATTTCGCTCCCGTGTCAATCTTAGCGATCACAGGCTTGTTATTGACAATCATGGTTACCTCAGGGTCAAGTTGCTCGTTAGAGGAAGGGAGGAGGGAGGAGGGAGTGGATGACTGAGCTGTTATCTTCACTTTCAGAGAGCTGAGCTGGGGATGGTTCCTCGAGCTCTTGGCTTTCGTTATCAGCAAGCTCATGTTGTAACAGGTGCAAACTCGTACTTGGGACGGATTGAGTCTCACGGAACGGCAAATTTTGCAAAGTGGTTTTACCATAAGCAATACAGCACTCCCGACCCGGGGCATGAGAATAGTTACTATATTGGGAGTGCTGCCCAGAAGTCACAGACTTAGTGTGAGAAGCCGTTATCTCAGCAATCTGACAGGCGTGTTCGGCTTGATTTAGAGTCAGTTCAGTGTTACGAAGTAATTCGTCTCTCACCTTGCCACTGAGTATACCTCCAACGTGCTTGTCGCGGATCAGTTCATCGCATAAATTTTCAACATGACAGCGTGCAGCCACGTGTTTCAAACCGCTGATAAAGCACTCTATCGGCTCGCCAACTTGTTGCATATGAGCAAAAACTTGGTATGTTCGATAATAGAGTACGAGGGAAGGTCACACAACTGTCTAAACTTTGCAAGCAGGACAGCAGGGTCATCAATCGTTTCTACAGGCACTTGGATCAGACCGTTGGCGTCTAAAACAGCAGGCGCAAAAGAAAAACGGTCTGCACGTTTCATTGCCTCAGGGCCAGCCAGGTATAGTAGCACGGGAGCACTTACACCTGGAGGATCGTTGCGATGAGCGATGCGAATGTAGTGAATGTAGTCGCGCTCGAAAAGGCGCCAGCGGTCAGTAATGTCAGTCAAAGATCAGGGGACTAGGACGGCGAGACGGGTTTGCCATGATAGAGATAACAGGCACATAAAACAAATATAAAAAAACAAGCCGATAAACTTGAACGGAGTAGGTTAGAAATCACTTCTTGACACCATGTAATGAGTCGAGTTGTACACATGTCAAAATACAACATATTTATTAAAGTCCATGTACAGCGTTGGTCTGCAGGACGTTGCAGTAACTAGCAGCTACTCAGACTGAATTACGTAAGCAAGCTCTTGGTAATATAAATCGCATATTAGGCAGAGCTACTACTAACAAGCACTACAATTGGTTAGTAGGAAATAACCTACTATGGTGCAGAGGTAGAGTTGCTGCCTTGCAGCGCCATAGACCTGGGTTTGATCCTGACTGTGTACGGAGTTGTATGTTCTCCCTGTGACCGCATGGGTTTTCTCCAGCTGCTCCAGTTTTCTCCCACACTCCAAAGACATGCAGGCTTGTAGGTTTATTGGCTCTGGTAAAGTTAATAAATTATCCCTTTTGTGTAGGATAACGCTAGTGTATGGGGATCGCTGGTTTGCGTGGACCCGGTGGGCCGGAGGACCTGTTTCCACGCTAAACTATCTCTAAACTAAAGGTGTGGTGTGATGGCGAGGGGAGCAAAACTGGGTGATGCGGAGAGGGGGCCTGGGAAAACGTGTGTGGATCAGGAGGGGAGAAAGGAGCATGGGAGCTGGTTACCTGGAACTGGAAAATACAATGCTTATAGACCACCAAATTATGACGTGTTGTTATTCTGGGTTGCGCTCTGGGGTCACCCTGGCAGTTGAGAAGGTTGGGGATAGGCAGGTGTGTCTGGGAAAGGAAAGGAGAGTTGAAATGGGAGGTCAGGATGGCTGAAGTTAGACACAAAGTTGACAGACGGCATGTTTGGAGAAAAGGAATCGGTGACGTTTCAGGTCGAGACCCTTCTTCAGACAGATGCCCACCGTGGACAGGCACAGGTGAAGTTGGAGGATTGCTTTTATGATCAGTGTTGTACTAGTCTTCAGTGCTGGGGCCTTTACCATTTGTTTGCATGAAGTGGCCGGGATGCATCTACCATGCATCCCGAATGGTAGAACTTTCCAGAGTATTGAAGAACACGGGGGGGGGGGGGGGGGTTGTTTGAAGGTTCCAAATGTAACAGCATAGTTAGATATTGCAGTGAAGATGGCATACAGGATAGTTGCCCTAATTTGCCGGGGCATTGAATACAAGGGCAGGGAAGCCCCGCTACAACTTTATAACATCTTGATTCCGGTGCAGCTGGAGTATTCTTTGCAATTCTGGCTATTAAACCATAGGGAGGAGAGGAAAGGTTGCAGAGGAGAGCTACTGGGATGGATATTTAAATGAATTGGCAAGGTTGTTTTCCATGAGGAGAGTGGACCTGATAGAGGTATCCAAGATTAGGCTTGTCGGTTAATTGGTTTCTGTAAATTGTCCTGGTGTGAACGATAGTACAATTTACTGGTGATCACTGGTCAGCACGGACTCGGTGGGCCGAAGAGTCTGTTTCTCTAAACTAAACTAAAGTAAAATCCAGATCGTCTGTTGAATCAATAAAGAACATAAGGGTTGGGTCACTCAATGCTGTGAGGAGACTTCCTTTCATTCTAACTATTGTAAACATTTGGAATTCACTATTGCAGAAAATGATGTCTGCACTTGCTTATTTATTGAGTACGGTATATTCAAATACCATAACTAGATCAAACTTATTTATTGAGTATGGTATATTCAAATACCATAGCAAGATCATGATCTCCACTGAGATCAATGGAGTGTAAGGAGTTTTTAATCCTCTGTGCTTGGATCAGTTCTGACATTAATGGTGGAACTAGCACTAGGGTGGGGGGTGGTTGGACTACCCATCCATTGTATTTTTGTTGGAAGAGCAAACGTATGTTATAACAAAGGAAATGTGGATTCGTCACCGATTTTCCGGCACCCTAGGGTGGAGAGCCTTTCTGGATTATCCGTTTTACCGGACGAACAGTGGTCACGGCCTCTGAGAGGGGTCTAACGGTACTGGAACGGTCCGCCGAGGGGCCGAGATACCGGCCCGCTAAGTCAGCCTCAGAAGTCGGCTGTGGGAATGGATCTGCTGGCTTTTTATAAGTGTTTAGTTTGATACTGTGTAGGAAGGATCTGCAGATGTTGGTTTACACTGAAAGACATAAAATGCTGGAGTAACTAAGCGGGACAGGCAGCATCTCTGGATAGAAGGAATAGGTGACGTTTCAGGTCGGGACTGAAGAAGGGTGTCGACCCGAAACGTCACCCATTCCTTTTCTCCAGAGATGCTGAGTTACTCCAGCAGTTGTGTGTATCTTTAGTTTGATAGTTTCACCTTGATGTCAGCTGCGGGCATTGTATTGTGCAGTCAAGACCACTTGTAAGACTTTTAAAGATATGTAAATGGACGGCTACCATTCATTAATCCTTCTTCCGCTTTGTTATGCCCTCCACTTTGCCCTCAGATCTTGCTCAGATTCCCCACCAAAGATGGAAAGTGCAGTGACTCCACTCTACATACAGCATCTCAGGAATGTATGAGTAGAGGTTCAACAAAGGTGAACACAAAATGCTGGAGTAACTCAGCGGGTCAGGCAGCATCTCTGGAGAAAAGGAATAGGTGACCTTTCATATCGAGACCCTTCTTCTGAAGTGTCCCGAATTGAAATGTCACCTATTCCTGTTCTCTAGAGATGCAGCCTGACCCACGTAGTTACTCCAGCAGTTTGAGTCTATCTTTGGTGTAAACCAGCATCTGCAGTTCATTCCTACACAATAGTTAAGGTTCACAATCACAATAATACTTTATTAGCCAAGTATGTTTTGAAACATATGTGGAATTTCATTTGCCAAGTGAGTCATACAAATAAAAAGCAATGGAACACACAAAACACATTTTAACATAAACATCCACCACAGTGACACCTCCACATTCCTCACAGTGATGGAAGGGGAAAAAAAGATCAAATCTCTACTCTTCTTTGCTCTCCCGTGGTCAGGGGCTCGAGCGTTCCGTTGACGGGATGATCTTGACTCCCGTAGCCGGCGGCGTTTGGGCCCTCCGCATTGGGGAGATCCGCTCCTACATCGGGGGGGATGTCAGCTCATCCACGCTGGCGATCGGACCCTGTGTCGGGGTTGGTCGAACCTTCTGCCACGTTGGAGCTCCCGAGACTGCGAGCTCACGATGGTAAATTCCGCAGGCCGCGGTTGGAGCGATCCCAGGCAAGGGATCGACTCCGATCTTAAGTCCATGCCCCGCTCAAGTCAGTCCTAGGAGGCTTCCCGCTCCATCTATGGTAGGCCGCAGAGTGACCAGAGAATACGATACATGGGAATAATCAACCGTCAGTCTTTACTATAATTCTAAACAAAGCTTTATTGCAAAATCTTCACTCCTCATGGCTGTCTGCCATTGCTAAGAATGGTTTTATTTTTCAGGAAGCATCAAGCTAGCAAGCTTGGCGTGTGGAGATCAGCACGTGTGGGCTTGTGATTTTGATGGCGTTGTTTATTTCCGTGTCGGTACACAACCGTTAAACCCCAGCATGATGCTGCCCGCTTGGATAACCATTGAACCACCAGAACAGGTAGGTAATGGGCCGATGGTGCTATTTCTCTTGGTCATTCCAAAAAGGATAGGCACAACAAGAATTTAGTTTAGTTTATTATCATCGCGTACCGAGGTACAGAGAAATCAATGATTTGGATGAGGACATACACCGCAAGATTAGCAAGTTTGCTGATGATACAAAAGTGGGTGGTTTTGCAGACAGTGATGATGGCTGTAAATGATTGCAGCAGGATCTTGATCGATTGGCCAGGTGTGCGGAGGAATGATTGATGGAATTTAATACAGCGAAATGTGACGTGTTGCAATTTGGGACATATAACAAGGGCAGGACCTACATAGTGAATGGTAGGGCTCTCGGTAGTGTTGTAGAGCAGAGGGATCGAGGAGTGCAGGTGCATGGTTCATTGAAGGTCGAGTCGCAGGTAGATAAGGTGGTCAAAAAGGCTTTTAGCACATTGGCCTTCAGTCTACAGAGTATTGAGTATAGAAGTTGGGAGGTCATGTTGCAGTTGTATAACACGTTGGTGAAGCTGCATTTCGAATATTGTGTTCAGTTCTGGGCACCATGTTATAGGAAAGATGTTGTCAAGCTGGAAATGGTATAGAGAAGATTTACAAGGATGTTGTTAGGACTAGAGGGTGTGAGCTATAGGGAGAGGTTGAGTTGGCTGAGACTCTTTTCCTTCAAGCACAGGAGGATGATGGGTGATCTTATAGAGGTGCACAAAATCATGAGAGGAATAGATGCACAGTTTCTTCCCAAGAGTAGGTGAATCGAGGACCAGAGGACATTGGTGTTTAAGGTGAAGGAGAAAAGATTAATAGGAATCTGAGGGGTGACTTTTTCACACCAAGGGCGGTGGGTGTATGGAACAAGCTGCCAGAGGAGGTAGTTGAGGCAGGGACAATCCCACCATTCAAGAAACAGCTAGACGGGTATATGGATTTTGATTTACAAAATTATCTGTACACATGACTTCGATATCAATTTGTGAAATTGAGCAAAAACTTGTGCTGAGTTGAAATGGTTTATTTTGATAGTGACTGGTCAAAGGTAATAATTTAATTGGTCCACCGAAGAGAGTGTATTGATCTTGATGTTGCTGTTAGTAGTGAAGGAAAATCTTTAAATTACTCAGAAGGCTGGATATATAAATAAACTGAAATGAGAAGATGCGACGTGCTATCCTAAAGGACCGTTGAGATGAATAATATAGATAAATGGAGAAGATAAGATGGGAATGGAATTGTATATTGATAGGAGTGTGTAGGAAGCTGCAGATGCTGGTCGACACGAAAAGCTGGAGTAACTCAGCGGGACAGGCAGCATCTCTGGAGAGAAGGAATGGGTGACGTTTCGGGTCAAGACCCTTCGTCAGATTGACAGGGTCAGATAAAGCAAGGAGGGCAGAGCCTCAGAGCAGAACACACACATTCCTAAAGGGCTGAAAGATTTGCAACTGGGTGGTGAACTTGCACTGTAATTAATTTATCCATCATTACTTTGAGCTTCATGGAACTGATTTGGACTTTAACACTCATTTCATAAAGGATATGCCTTCAGCCATAATCACAATAAATGGCGGTGCTGGCTCGAAGGGTCGAATGGCCACCTCCTGCACCTATTGTCTATGTTTCCTATGACATTGTCAAAATGCTGTGCTTCTTGTTTTTGCGATTTCCACTGTCGTTCTTCTTCCTCATCCCCCCATCTACTAGTCTAATGTATTGCCTCCACTACTTCATCCCCACATGATGGGCAATTACTCCTTTAAAGTTCTAACGTGTTGTATTGAGGATTAGTCTCCTGTGTCTTTTTGTATGTGTGGGGAAAGCAGCAAGGAAAGTAAAGCTATTTGGTTGTGGAAGGTGACCTTGAATCTTTGGCCCAGAATCTATAGCGAGTCATTGGGTCATACCACACAGAAACTGTCCCATCGGCCCAACTTACCCATGCCAAGCAAGAAGTCCCATCTACATTGGTCGCACATCCCTGCATTTGGTCCATTTCTCACAAATTTTTTCTGATGTCTTTTAAATGTTATAGCACCTGCCTCAATTACATCCTCTGGAAGCTTGTTCCATATATCCACAACCACGTATCTGCAGACTGCAGTGGAGCATAGAGAGGAAAAAAACAATTGAGGGACGAAGTCCAATTGATTTTGTCCATTGCATTACTGCTATTCGTCCCAAACTATTAATTCATAGTTTTGTGATTAAACAAAATAACAGGAGTGGATAGCCACACTACAGGTCCACCCACTGATTTGTCTGGCAACTGGTGGTTCACCCTCCCTCTTTAATCCAGTCAAAATCATCCCCTTCCTGAAGTCCCCCTAAAAATATGGCACATTAGTTCGGGTGAGGCCTCATCGGCACTTCCATGGTGGATCGGCAGGACAAATTTGCAGCCTGCGGCGAGGGTTCTGGAACCCCGGCCCAGCCGGAGCCGGAAAATCTGTTCCCATAGCTGACTTTGCGGGCTGATATCTCGGCCGCCCAAGGCCGTAACCTCTGCTGGTCCGGCAAAACGGATAACCAGAAAGGCTCTGGAACCAAGGGTGCCAGACAATCTGTGGTGGATCTGTAATAATGTGTACCTATTTAAATGTAAAAATATCCTCGAAGGGTCGAATGGCCTACTCCTGTACCTATTGTCTGTTGTCTGTCTATCCCATCAAAATGCTGGAGGACCTGATTAGAGCCTTTCTGCAGTGGTCTTGGCATCAAGCACATGATTTGAAGTATTTTTCCTTAACCTTTAAACTATATTTAGTCCACTTTAAACTAGGTAGAACCGGTTATCGAGCAATCATTAGATAAATTTACAAGTGCATTCCGATGATGAAGACAAATTAAAATTGATTAGTCTCTGCAGATAATTAGGATATTAGTGGGTTTGGTTAATGAGACAATGAAAAAGATTCAAGCCTTTGTGGCGAGGAATAGTTGCAGAACTTGTTTGGCCTTGTCCTTCGTGAACTTACCTTTGAGATATTACAGTTCTGATCAACCATCTACAAAGTTGCTATCTATACCTGAGTAAACTCACTTACTATGCTGATAACAATGACTAAAATACACAAAGTGCTGGAGTAACTCAGCGAGTCAGGCGGCATCTCTGGAGAAGGTGAATAGGTGATGTTTCGGGTCAGGACCCTTCTTCAGACCTGAATTGTCATCTGTACATGTTTAAGAAAGAACTGCAGATGCTGGAAAATCAAAGGTAGACAAAAATGCTGGAGAAACTCAGCAGGTGAGGCAGCATCGATGGAGCGAAGGAAATAGGCAATGTTTCGTTTCGAAACCCTTCTTCAGACTTCAGGCCACTCTGAAGAAGGGTTATGACCCGAAACGTTGCCTATTTCCTTTGCTCCATAGATGCTGCCTCACCCTCTGAGTTTCTCCAGCATTTTTGTCTACCTGTGTTCTGTACATGTTCTCCAGGAATGCTGCCTGACCTGCTGCGTTTAGTTTAGAGATAAAAACAGAAACAGGCCCTTCGGCCTTCCGAGTCCGGACTGACCAGTGATCCGCGCACATTAACATTATCTTACACACACACACAAGGGCCAATTTACACTTATGCCAAGCCAATTAACCTACAAACCTGCACGTCTTTGGAGTGTGGGAGGAACATGAAGATCTCGGGGAAAACCCATGCGGTCACGGGGAGAATGCACAAACTCCGTACAGACAGCACCCGTAGTCGGGATGGAACCCGGGTCTCTGATGCTGCAAGAAATGTGAGGCAGCAACTCTACTGCAGCGACACCATGCCACCCTGTCTTTTTTTTTTGTAAACTAGCATCTGCAGTTCCTTAGGGGCGGCACAGTAGCGCAGTGGTAGAATTGCTGCCCTACAGCACCTGAGACCCAGGTTCAATCATAAGTACGAGTGCTGTCTGTACGGGGTTTGTACATTCTCTTTGTGACCGTGCACGATTTCTCTGGGTGCTCTGGATTCCTCCCACACTCCAAAGACATGCAGGTCTGTAGGTTAATTAGCTTTGGTAATTCAGTAATTATAAAATGTCCCTAGTATGTAAGGTAGTGTATAGGTTGTCGCTGTTTGTCGCGGACTTGGTGGGCCGAAGGTCCTGTTCCTGTGCTGTATCTCTAAACTAAGTTTTGTATCTAAACTATAAGCACTTGCCTCCCCACTAACTGCTGTCAGAAGATGATGCACCAGAATTGTTTAAATCCAGTTGGTAAATTGTGCAATCTTAACTTTTGAGGCACTTCAAAGTTTAGAGATCTCTTCTTGTAAAATTGCTAAGTAAATAGTGAACGTTACGCCAAACTTTTAACATGAGCAACACTGCCATATATACTCTCAAACCGACTCCTGAATTGCATTAATCAATCTGTGACTTGCTAGGAGAATTCTCCCCATTTGGGTGTCAACCCTCTCTAACAGCTCTAATAGTATCCATGTCAGTTATGTCAGATCCCTCATTAATATTTTACCACGGGCTTTTGCTGAGAGTTTTGAGCATGATGTCAATACTTTTATTGCATTTATAATATTATTATGGTTAATGTTGAGTTCAATGCTAGATCACGGTTTGGAAAAGGCAAGCAAATAGCAGGAGGATTTGGAACCTCTGTATTAATGCCTATATAATAGAATTTTCAGATTTGGTGCTGCACGTGTAGGAAGAGGCAACAATTGTGTGATGTTTGCAAAATCCAGGAGAATGTACGGAGTTTGTACGTCCTCCCTGTGACCGCGTGGGTTTTCTCAGGGTGCTCCGTTTTTTTCCCCATACTCCAAAGACAATAGACAATAGATGCAGGAATAGGCCATTCGGCCCTTCGAGCCAGCACCGCCCATTCAATGTGATCATGGCTGATCATCCTCAGTCAGTACCCCGTTCCTGCCTTCTCCCCATATCCCCTGACTCCGCTATTTTTAAGAGTCCTATCTAGCTTTCTCTTGAAAGCATCCAGAGAACCAGCCTCCACCGCCCTCTGAGGCAGAGAATTCCACAGACTCACAACTCTCTGTGAGAAAAAGTGTTTCCTCGTCTCCGTTCTAAATGGCTTGCTCCTTATTCTTAAACTGGCCCCTGGTTCTGGACTCCCCCAACATCGGGAACATGTTTCCTGCCTCTAGCGTGTCCAAACCCTTAACAATCTTTCAATGAGATTCCCTCTCATCCTTCTAAACTCCAGAGTGTACAAGCCCAGCTGCTCCATTCTCTCAGCATATGACTGTCCCGCCATCCCGGGAATTAACCTTGTAAACCTATGCTGCACTCCCTAAATAGCAAGAATGTCCTTCCTCAAATTAGGGGACCAAAACTGCACACAATGCTCCAGTTATGGTCTTACTAGGGGTCTGTACAACTGCAGAAGGACCTGTTTGCTCATATATTCGATTCCGCTTGTTATAGAGGCCAACATACCATTCACTTTCTTCACTGCCTGCTGTACCTGCATGCTTACTTGCATAGACTGCTCTTTGTTTCCTGTCTGCCAACCACTTCTCTATCCATGTCAACACTCTACCCCCAATACCACGTGCCCTCATTTTGCCCACTAATCTCCTATGTGGGACCTTATCAAATGCTTTCTGAAAGTCCAGGTACACTACATCCATTGGCTCTCCTTTGTCCATTTCCCTTGTTACATCTTTAAAAAATTCCAGAAGATTAGTCAAGCATAATTTCCCCTTTGTAAATCCATGCTGACTCGGACCGATCCTGTTATTGCTATCCAAATGTTCGGCTATCTCATCTTTTATAATTGACTCCAGCATCTTCCCCACCACCGATGTCAGGCTAACTGCTCTATAATTCCCTGTTTTCTCTCCCGCCTTTCTTAAAAAGTGGGATAACATTAGCTACCCTCCAATCCACAGGAACTGATCCTATAGAACATTGGAAAATTATCACCAATGCATTCAGGATTTCTAGAACCACTTCCTTAAGTACCCTGGGATGCAGACCATCAGGCCCTGGGAATTTATCAGCCTTTAGTCCCATCAGTCAATCCAACACCATTTCCTGCCTAATATGGATTTCCTTCAGTTCCTCCATGACCCCAGATCCTCTGGCCACTACTATATCAGGAAGATTGTTTGTGTCCTCCTTAGTGAAGACAGATCCAAAGTACCTGTTCAACTCATCTGCCATTTCCTTGTTCCCCATAATAAATTCACCTTTTACGGTCTCCAAGGGTCCAACTTTGGTTTTAACTAATTATTTCCTCTTCACATACCTAAAGAAGCTTTTACTATCCTGCTTTATATTCTTGGCTAGCTTACCTTCGTACCTCATCTTTTCTCCCCGTATTGTCTTTTTGGTTATCTTCTGTTCTTCTTTAAACATTACCCAATCCTCTTGTTTCCCGCTCATCTTTGCTACGTTGTACTTCTTCGCTTTAATTTTTATACTGTCCTTGACGTCATGGTCACCCCTTTCTCCCCTTGGAATCTTTCTTCCTCCAAGGAATGAACTGATCCTGCACCTTCTGTATTATTCCTAGAAATACCTGCCATCTTTGTTCCACTGTCATCCCTGCTAGTGTATTTTTCCAGTCAACTTTGGCCAGCCACTCCCTCATGGCCCCATAGTCCCCTTTATTCAACTGCAACACCGACACCTCCGATCTACCCTTCTCTCTCTCCAATTGTAGATGAAACCTGTCCATGTTATGGTCACTACCTCCTAATGGCACATTAACCTCAAGGTCCTTTATCAAATTTGGTTCATTACATAACACTAAATCCAGAATTGCCTTCTCCCTGGTAGGCTCCAATACAAGCTGTTCTAAGAATCCATCATGAAGGCACTCTCCAAAATCCCTTTCTTGGGGTCCAGTACCAACCTGATTTTCCCAGTCTACCATTAGGTAACATTGGGTTGGACAGGCTAGATGCATGAAGATTGTTCCCGATGTTGGGGAAGTCCAGGACAAGGGGTCACAGTTTAAGAATAAGGGGGAAGTCTTTTAGGACCGAGATGAGAAAATCGTTTTTCACACAGAGAGTGGTGAATCTGTGGAATTCTCTGCCACAGAAGGTAGTTGAGGCCAGTTTGTTGGCCATATTTAAGAGGGAGTTGGATGTGGCCCTTGTGGCTGAAGGGATCATGGGGCATAGAGAGAAGGCAGGTACAGGATACTGAGTTGGATGATCAGCCATGATCATATTGAATGGCGGTGCAGGCTCGAAGGACCGAATGGCCTGCTCCTGCACCTAATTTCTATGTTTTTATGTTTACCTGCATGTTGAAATCTCCCATAACAACCACAGCATTACTTTTGCTACAGCCAATTTTAACTCCTGATTCAACATGCGTCCTATGTCCAGGCTACTGTTTGGGGGCCTGTAGATTAGTCCCATTAGGGCCTTACAATTCCTTAGTTCTATCCATACTGACTACACATCTGTTTCAATGTCACCCCTTGCAAGGGATTGAATTTCATTCCTCACCAACAGAGCAACCCCACCCCCTCTGCCCACCTGTCTGTCTTTTCGATAGGTTTATCCTTGAATATTCAGTTCCCAGCCCAAGCCCTCTTGCAGCCATGTCTCAGTAATTCCCACAACATCATACTTGCCATTTTCTAACTGAGCCTCAAGCTAGTCCACTTTATTCCTTATACTTCGCGCATTCATATGCAGCACTTTGATCTCCGTATTCACATCCCCTGACGTTACTCTGTTGTCCCTTCTCGAGCTTTCCTTCCCATTAATTCGAGAATCTTTTGTAAGTTTTCCTCTATTCACTTCCCCTTCAACTCCATCCTTATATTCCCAATTTGTCAATCCCTCCCCCTCACTATTTAGTTTAAACCCACACATGTAGCCCTAGCAAACCTGCGTACGGGTTTGTAGGTTAATCGGCTTGGCCTAAATGTGAATTGTCCCCAGTGTGTAGGTTAGTGTTAGTGTTAGTGTGCGGGGAGTGCTGGTCGGTGAGGAACTTGTAGGCCAAAGGGCCTGTTTCCATGCTGTATCTCTAAACTAAACTATTGTATTATCCATTGAGCAGTTTACAAACCTGTTGTGCTGCTGCAAGTAAGAATCTCATTGTTCTGTTTCAGTTGAACCCTGACATGTTGATAGGCACACTACTCAGCTGAAGCCCAGCTTAGCCGTGCCCAAGCAACAAACCAGTGCTTTTCATTCAGCGCTTACTATTTTAAATTCATATCCTTTCTCTTGTCGCTGTGGTAACATGTTTGTCTTGAAAGCATCGACTGATTCATCGTGGGAGTGGTTCTGTTCCCAGTTTAAGTTTCTGATCTTTTCTAAACAATTACTGACGCAGCAACTACACTCTGCAGAGAATGTACAGCCTAGTTACCAAAGCCAGACGTGACTATCAGCCTTTATTTGTTCTGATCCAGTTTTGATTTGTCTGCAGCAGTCCAAGTTAAAGCTGGTGAACTCTGATCTCACAAACGTTATATTGCAAAGTTGCTGTAGTTCATTTGCAAACGTGTAATTCTAGTCAAACTCTTTGTTGCTTGTATGGTCATGGTTCAAGTGTAAACTCCAACTGTATTAGTTAGTAAACTATGAAGTTGCATTTGTCGTAGGGAGAGAGAACTTGAAAGATTTAAACTTTTTTTTAAATCTTCTGCTCACAATGTAAGGAGATTGACAAACAAGGAACTGCAGGTGCTGGTTGACAAAAAACAACACATTTTGACAAAGGGTCCCACCCCTAATATCACCTGTCCATGTTCTTCAGAGACGCTGCATGACGCGTAGAGTTACTCCAGCACTTTGTGTCTTGCTCTTGTTACAATTTCTTCCTTCCTATTTAAAACCAGAGTATCTGATCTGTTTCTGATATTGCGCTGTCCCTCCTAGAGAAGTCTGATACAAACTACTAGATAAAATTACTTGCCACTTTCTTGCTTCTGGTTAATAGTTCTCCAGTCTCGCACTCCATGGCTCCAATACTGAGCTACCCTGTTCCTTTTATTAAATAGCCACAAATGCTCATCCACTTTGATGCTTCTTGCCAATTTGTGCTACTGATCAATTTTATTCTCCCATATTAGCTTTTTAGTCTTGCGATGCTATTTCCTGGAAAATTCTCTCCTGTGGAATACTCCACAATTTTTACACTTCATATGCTGTAGTTTTTTATGTAATATTTTCCTTGATCTCTGATTAAATATGGTTAGTTTTTCTTTCTCTTTGAGTCGCCCTTTCTGCTGATGACCATGAAGTTGTTACTTAAATATCTGACTGCTCATCTGCTGACCTTTCCTTTAGTCTACTTTCCCAGTTCATTCTGGACAACTCTTCCATCTGACCCTTTGAGACTTTAGAGATACAGAGCGGAAACAGGCCCTTCAGCAACCGAGTCCGCACTGACCAACAATCGCCCCATACACTAGATAGGGACAGAGTAGGGACAATTTACAGAAGGCAATTAATGTAAAAACCTGCATGTCTTTGGAATGTGGGAGGAAACCGGAGATGCCGGGGAAAACCCACTCGGTCACAGGGAGAACGTACAAACTCCAAACATGCGTCAATCAGGATCTAATCAGCATTTCTAGTGCAGCAAGGGAGCAACTCTACTGCTGTGCCACAGTGTCGCCCACCTTTACAATGTCTTTTTTACGTTGAGTTCACTGAAACCAGAAGTGCTTTTTGTTTGAGACATTGCATGCAATAATCAAGTCATATTTTACTTGATTCTAAATACTAATAAGAATTCACTGAGAAGGATAGTTCAATGCGTTGTGAATGTTCCATGGAAAAACTGCAGAGTAATTCCATTTGTGACTCTTGCAACATTCATGAGACTACCAGCACTCATTAACAAAAAGAGATGATTTTCTACCACGTGAGTGCATATTTACAATGCAGTTCATGTTTCAATCATGTTGTAAACAATTCCAGCCTGCTTTTATCTCACACCATGGGAGTAAAACTCCCGTAATCCAGCACACATATGATTTTTAACATTGATGGACTAGCAGATTTTCCAGATTCTTGGCTGTTACTCTTTTCAATACAGTTTTAACTGCGCCCCTGACCAGCAATGGACCTATCGGGTAATGTCCTGCTTGAAAATACACACAAAATGCTGGAGGAACTCAGCGGGACAGGCAGCACCTCTGGAGAAAAGGAATGGGTGACATTTTGGGTCAAGACCCTTCTTCAATGTCCTGCCTGGGGTCATTTTTGACTGGCCCTGATTGATTGAGTTTTATTCTCGCCTCTACCTCTTCGCCCACCCCCTACTTTTAGTCTGAAAAAGGGACTGATCCAAAACATCGCCTATTCTTTTTCACCAGTGATGCTGCCTCACTGCTGAGTTACTTCAACAATTTGTGTCTACCTTTGGCATAAATTAGCATCAGCAGATCTTTGTTTCTATAGTTTAACTTGCCTTTTTTTCAGATGTTATACAGTTGGATAAATGTTTTCCATGAATTCAGCAACCCTTAAAGGGAGCATTAGAAACAGGGCCCCAGTTGAAAGGTTGCATAGGAACCAGGCCCCAGGGTGTTGGGAGAGTGCAAGCACCAAGCCTTCTCCCCAGTATATTGGAAGGAAGCATGCCATACTTCACCTGGCAGGCTCGAGGACAGACCATTGGTATTCCTGATTCCTAAATAGTCTGATAATTGAATCTGAAGAAGGTTCTCGACCCGAAACGTCACCCATCCCTTCTCTCCAGAGATGCTGCCTGTCCCGCTGAGTTACTCCAATTTTTGTGTCTATCGGTTTAAACCAGCATCTGCAGTTCCCTCCTCCACATTAAATATCAGTGTTCTACTGTATTTTATAAAGTATTTTTCTGTTACTTTGTAAAGAACACCAACCAAGAAGAAAAGATTCTAAAGCGAATTTACATTTTTATTGCAATCTTCGTAGCCAGTGGCACTAATTATTTAAAACTATGTAATGCGATTTTTAAGTTACGAAGTTATATAATCTTTGGTCTTTAAATTGATTATAAATACATTACACATAGAGTGCATATCATAATACACATCACTCTCTCATGCTAATGTTTTCCAAAAGTAAATTCAGCATATTCATTTGTAAAGATTATTCTGGTTCATTTTTCTCAAAAAAGGCAAGATGAGACATATATTTGAAGCTTTAACAGCACACTGAGTGACCTTATTTGATAGTTACATAATCACAAGTAGAGTCTGTGTCCTTCAAAGGTACTTGGAGTCATGTGGTGATTTCTAGGGGGCATAGTTATTCATTTCCCATATATTTGGACAGTATGCTAGTATATTAAAAAATAAGTTCCAGGATTCTTTTATATTTTTGTATTTTCCATTTAAAGCCTCTAGGAACACAGCTGTACAATGTGTATTGTAGCCCCAATGATCAGATGCTTTGGGCCATTGATAATCGTGGAAATGTGCACGTACGAATTGGAATAACGGAGGCAATGCCTGTAGGCACTGATTGGGAGCATGTTCCAGGTAAAATTAGAAATTATTTATTCCGTGACCCAACTTATAGTTCTTCCTACACACTGAAAGTCCTTAATTATTTCCTTCTATTTCAGTTTATGCGTTTCTTCATCTAAACTTCAGTTTTTTGATTCCTAACTGAAATGTTTGAATTTTACTGTTTAAATATTTATTTTATTGTTCCCTCCACAAGGTCCCATTTAGTTCAGTTTCTCGTCATGCACTAATTTTGGTAGGGTTTGTTTTCCAAATATCCCCCGCTTATCAGGTTGCAAAATTCCTCTTTCTTGCACGGAGGCAGATTAAGTTGTACTGATAACCCAATGAAATTCAAGGTAGAGTTAATGTATAATGATAAATGATGTTTTTAAGAAAGGATTTAAGAAATTGGGTCAGCTGGAGGAATTATCATCTCCTCAGTAAAACTCTTTTAGTTTCAATAGTTCATATATAAAGCCTGCAATTTATTGAACTATCTTAAAGAGCTGCTTTAATATTGCAAACAAAAACGTCAATGTTTTAACAGGTTTGCAGGCAAGTCAATTAGCTGTGAGCAACCGAACAGTTTGGGTACGTTGTTTTAATGGAGATGTGGCACGTCGTTATGGCATAACAAGCAAAAATCCTCCTGGTGATTATTGGAAAAAGATTCCTGGCAATGTGGCTTGCATAACAAGTAAGTTCAAACTCAAGTACAATAAATAGAGCAAGGGGGAAGATACAGAATATAGTTATCAGCATTGTAGAACATTGTAGCACACCAATTCCTTGGAATGAACAGAATGACTTTTACTACCAATTATATTTCTGATCGATAAACACAAAATGCTGGAGTAACTCAACGGGACAGCCAGCACCTCTGAATAGACTTGAGTATGAAGAAGGGTCTCGACCCGAAACGTCATCCATTCCTTCTATCCAGATAATTTGCCTGTGCCGCTAAGTTACTCCAGTGTTTTGTGTAAACCAGCATCTACAGTTCCTTTAGTATTAGTTTAGTTTTTAGAGATACAGCGCGGAAGCAGGCCCTTTGGCCCACAGTCCACGCCGACCAGCAATCCCCACACACATTAACACTATCCTACACACACTAGAGACAATTTTAAACATACACCAAGCCAATTAACCTACGTCTTTGGAGTATGGGAGGAAACCAAAGATTTCGGTGAAAACCCACGTGGTCACAGGGAGAATGTACAAACTCTGTACAGACAACACCCTTGGACGGGATTGAACCCGGGTCTCAGACACTAAGGCAGCAACTGTACCGCTTCGCCACCGTACGTCGCCACCATATACATTTCCTTCCTATATATATATCTGATGGCTTTTCTGTTGAAAATACTCGCCTTTGGTCATCCTATAGCATTAAGAATATACCAGTAATTTCAAGGATAAATTTGCTTTGTGATTCTAATGTTTGTTTTCAATTTGTTCTCACTTTCCACACAGTAACTCCTCAAGATGAACTGTGGGGCATCAGTAATGGAGGCTCTCTCCTTCAACGACTAACCAAGAATTTTAGCCACACTGATTCACTGGTTAACCCCAACCGTAATGTTGCCTTGGGGCCATGCGATGACTTTGATGATGAGTGGGAGATTATCTGACCATTGGAAGCATAGCTTTTTGCAGCATTGAGGCCATTTAATCAAGCAATTTAGATCACTTTTTTTTGTACACAATGTTAAAACTATTAGGGATAAAAATTGCATTCATTGAAGTTTTCTAAGTTATCAATGTTATAATTGATATGTTATAATTGATATGGCTTTGTGATTCTGCCGGTATCGATATATATATATATATATAGATATAGATATAGATATAGATATAGATATATATATATATATATATATATATATATATAGATAGATAGATAGATAGATATATATATATATATATATATATATATATATATATATATATATATATATATATATATATAAATCACTACACTATTGAATAGGGACTGACATGCTTGGTGTCCTGTCTTCAATTGGACAATTAATGCCAGAGTATGCTTCCAACAGAATATATTTGGACTGGCTTGTGCCAATCATTTAACAATCCACATAAATAGCTCTGATGTGTTGCTTTCCTGCAGCTGTTTGACATACCCTCATACTTGAAAGGTTTGTGTCCAGTTTTGTTGATTCATATGACCATGAATAAAGAATGATGATTTTGTCAGAGTTTCGTCTGCACCCAAGTTGCAACTGTATGGAAAGCATATGTATTTCCCTGACCTTCAATCCAAAACCTGGAATTTAACTTAATTTCTATGACTGGAAGCCAGCAGTCTCCGATTTTAAACACTTACTCTATCATGGATTTTATTAAGTAAACGGTACAATATTATTGAACAATAGTGTAGATAATTTGGAACATTTCATGTTATTATTTAAGATATTAGTATACAACAGTAAAACCCTAATTGTAGATATCACAACAGTACATTATTCAACTCGTTGATTGAATTAAAGTATCGTTTTGAAATAAGTTGTACATCTATTTAAATTTTGTGTTGCATTATTATGCTATCTTCCCAAAAAGCCTTTTGCTAAATATCATTTAGCAATGATATTCATAACTACAACTGTGCACAACTGTAGTAATAATTTGAGGTTTTAGTAATTTTTACTTTTTTAATCCTTTTAAGTGACAGAACCTGGCTATAAAATTATCGGCAAAACAGATTAGTGATGCTTATTCCCTAGCCTACTGCGAAAGTAAAGATGTTTACACATTTGGGATAAATATTAACCGCATGTTTATGTACAGATGAGAAGCAGTTTCTGTACATAATGAAAGTTTAGTCAGTTGCAATTTGCACTTTGAGCATTTCTATTGAGTATTTTGTGAAAATACATATTTAATATCTTGACATAACATTATAATCTGATTTGTAGCATTCATGGTGAGGTATGTAATGTCCCATTATATTGAAATGGTATACTTTTGTTCTGGAATTAGACTTTTTTTCAGCGTAAATGAGTGTGAAATATCCAAAAATAAATATCGGGTAGCAAGTTAAATATTCCACAAACAACAGCATTTGTTTGTGGAATATTTTGTACCTTTTGTACAAAAAAAGCTAACCATAGATTGGTTAATTCATTTGCCCAAACATTTCTGGTTCATTCTGAAACCTTTATTCAACGTTCTGCATAAATCCTTTTAAGCCACAAAGGATTTGTGCAACCAGCATTGTAGATGTATAATTGTACATGCCAGATCCCCAGATAATTGTTTGGAAAAATTAAACTCCTGAAAGCTTGTTCTATGTAGGGAATGGGTAGCCCACTTGTCTGATCATTTACCTTTAACTCGCCTTCAAATAAATTGGGTACTTATCAGTCAATTTAAAGGTTTTATGAATGTAAAGCATAACTTTAGGTAAATGCCAGGTAAAATATGATTAAAAAGACAGAACTAATTAATGTGGGTATGCAAAATCTGTACCATATTAATGGAAATAAATGTTTGTAAAAAGTCTTAATTATATCCAAGCAAATGAGGTTTCTATGGTATTGGCCCTTCCAATTGGCAGAATCACCATGGCAGACTGCAAATAATCACACAGGACTTTTTGGAGATGCTCCAATCTGTAAGTAATATGTAAAGATGGACACAAAAAGCTGGAGTAACTCAGCGGGACAGGCAGCATCTCTGGATAGAAGGAATTGGTGACGTTTCAGTCTGAAGAAGGGTCTCAACCCGAAACGTCACCCCTTCCTTCTATCCAGAGATGCTGCCTGTCCTGCTGAGTTACTCTAGCATTTTGTCGACACAGTAATATGTGAATGTGACACTTGGATACTAAATATGGAAAATTTTGATTCCCCTGGAGTTTTACTTACCGACAAAAAATAAACTATATAAATTCAATGTGAAAATATTTGTATTAATATCAACCCCAACTGCAGTATTAAAATTGCAAAAGCTTGCAATGTTGGAAAATTTGTTTGTACGTGTAAGTGACTAACCAGTGTGCACTAACAGAAGTATGTTATGTCTTTAATAATACAGGAAATTCGAATGTATTTTTGCAAAAACTCATTTGCTCAACTTAATTTTCATTCTTTGAAAGAATTCCAACATTTGTTAATCAGTATCTTAGATGCAAATAGGAAATATTTTTTTAAGCTGTTTTTAGTATGTGACTCTGGTAGTACAGTGTTGAATACTGTAATTGTTAACGCTGTGATTGTATGAGGGTGAAACTTTGAGTTGGTAATATGCTGCTTTAACACTTTGAAAGATTATACGCATTAACATGACGTTGCAGCTTTACATGGTTATGGCCTTTTTGACATCTTATTTCAAGTGCTGAATACTTGTAGATGTTAAAATGTAAATTGTAGTTAAATAGAGAGACGGCTGCGGCTGAAATAGCTCTGAGAGTATTTAAGCAATGTTGTAAACAGAATTGTACTATGTGCATGGTGTTGTATATTTAAACTATTATTTATGAATGAACTCTCATTACAGCTAATAACAACTTTATTAAACATTTATAATGTTTTACATTTGTGTTTCAAAAATAGTACTGTTCCTAAAATATTACCTGTACTTGTTTGCCTAACTCTAGCAAAAGTAAAATAAAACTAAAGGATCTTTTCTACATTTGCTTTAACATAAATTGCATACATTCTGTCTTTATGCAAGGATTTCTGAAGTTGACGGTTACATTTTGAGGATGAACTAACAACACAGGCAGTCACGGTGGGGCAGCGGTAGTTGCTGCCTTACAGCGAATACAGCGTGGAGACCCGAGTTTGATCCCAACTACGGGTGCTGTCTGTACGGACTTTGTAAGTTCACCCCGTGACCTGCGTAGGTTTTCTCCAAGATCTTTGGTTTCCTACCACACTCTAAAGACGTATGGGTTTGTAGGTTAATTGGCTTGCCCCTAGTGGGTGTAGGATAGTGTTAATGTGTGGGGATCGCTGGTCGGCACGGATTCGGTGGGCTGAAGGACCTGTTTCCACGCTGTATCTCTAAACGAAACATTGTACCCTATTTTTCTTTCTTTTTGATTTACTGGACGTGAATGTTACTAACAAGACCATAACTTTAAGGCATGTGCCCTATTGCTCCTAACAAAGTGCTAAGAATCAACTCGTTGAATGTGTGGGTTGGACTTTGTGCAGTGGCCATTCCCACCAATATTGCTAGACCAGGGGTGCGAATCCTCCCTTAACGTTGTTGCTTGCAGGGTTCCTGCATTTTGACAAAGGACAGTGAAGGAAGGAAATATATTTCCAGGTTAAGATGTGTAGATTTGGAAAGGCTCTTTCAAGTGGGGTATTCCCCTGTGCCTGCTCCCCTCTATTCTCTAAGAAAGCACCATCTCAAACAGTTTAACTCATTGTTAATTGTGCCTGCCACAGCTGGCTAGCATGCTTGTCTACAGATTCAACCAAGCTTGGTTGCTTAGCTGGATGTTAATAGTTAAGTGAGGGATATTTTATGCCATGAGCTCGCAGATTCTGAACCTATAGTATCCGGTGAAGATAGTTTTGAGCTGCTAGATAAATTCTGAATTAATCTCAGTTAACTTCTTCTTTCGTGCGGCGTGCACAGCCTGAAGTTGTTGGACAACTTGTTCTATTTGATCTTCCGTTTGTGCACGTCGAGTTGATTGCATTAGTCGAAACGGGGCGGACCACTTGAAGGTTGTAATCTTCCACCCCGGTTAACACACCATCAGTTCACCAGAGTACTGAAATGTGTAGATTGGACTTTGTGCAGTGGTCACCCCTACCAATATTGTAGTAGATGCATCAGGGTTGTATCAGATGATTTATTGGCTGAGGTCAAGTAGGTTTATCGCTCATTTTGGTTCTTGACAACTGATTGTATTTTGGGGAAATTATAACATTGAAATGAACTTTGCACTACAGACTTGCTTCAGTGCATATCTGGGCTTTGCTGGAGTGTTGGATAATTATGGCCGTGAGGTGCTGAATCATCTAGTTTTCTGCATTTATCAGATGGGAAGAAAGATACAACCTAGTTGCACCCATTTCATGGAACTCCTTTGCAGCAATTTGGTAAACATTGGTGCAAGTCAGGGCCAGCACATTGTGGGTGTTCTCCAGTGCCGAACCTGAGAAATAGCATGCAAATTATATATAGACAGCAAAATGCACAAGATGCTGGCATACTCAAGGGGTCAGGCAGCATCTCTGGTGATGTTTCTGGTCACGACCTTTCCTATTACCTATCACACTTTACCCTGCCCTCCTCTTCCAGCTTTCTTTTCTTCCCCCACAATCAGTCTGAAGAAGGATCTCGACCCGAAACGTCACTTCTCCATGTTCTCCGAGGATGCTGCCTTACCTGCTGAGTTGCCTCAGCACTTTGTGCCCTTTTTTAAAGGAAAAGTGAATGTTGGCTCCCTGTGCTTACTGCGGGTTATCAGCAATAAGGAGAAATGGCCATGCACAAAACACTTGAGTCTTCAGATGGAAGGTAGAGGTTTTATATAAATATTGAATTCCATGATTTAAGATTTGATTCTGGACATGTCTCCCCTACTTCTATCCATGTTTCTTTTTCATGTTTTGAAAAGATTTCACAATCAAACCAAAACTAGTGCTAATAATCCATTTTATTCCTCAAAGTTTATTAAGCTTAATTTGATTTTTTTATTTTTATTTTTATGGTCTAGAATGAAAGCAGGTATTCCCCCTCTTTCCCTGTGTCTTTATCTGACAGTTTAACTTACTTTTGGATATGAAGAGTTACAGGCGTTTAGAAAAATTAGACTTTTTTAATATACGCTAATTCAAATACTGTTATAGGCAGATACAATTGAGTTTTGATCCACCTTTAAAGTCTCTGCTTTAGGTAAAATAATCAGCAATAAATATTTTAACGAAGGGATTAAAAGTCTTCTAGCTATTTTTAAGGATACATTTAACCATTCAATTTAATGTTCTTGTAAAACTTGTTTCGCATTTCAGGTGCTAACCATTAACCAGTGCAATTGATTCACTTTTTATTTGTCTAGTAAATTGCTTAGTCATTGCCGAAGACTGGCTATTTTCACAAACTGCCATTCCTCCATCTGTCAGCAAAATGTCAAAAAGGGAAAGCTGCAGAACATTATAGAAAGTGATGGGAATCTGGAACTGCCCACCATGAGGATTACTTAAACCCCTTTACTAGGCAATTAAAACCTCTTAAAAGCCCTTTAAACCCTTCCTGCGCACATATCCATAGAAATATATATATACAAATATATTTTGAAATGTCATAATTATATCAGTTTTTGTAACTTCCTCTAGCAGCTCGTTCCAAATACGGACTTGCCAATTTGAAAAAGTTGCCTCTGAAGTCTCCCCCTGAATCTCTCCCCCCTGTCCTTAAGCCTGTGACTTCTAGTTTTAGAATCCTCTACCCTGGCGAAAAAGACTGAACATTCACTTTATCTATGCCCCTCATGATCGTGTAAGATCATTCAGTTTCCTATGCTCCAAAGAAAGAAGTTCCGGCTTACCATACTTCTCCCTAAAACCCAAGCGTGAAAGCCCAGGTAAAACCCTGGTGAATCTCTTCAGTTCTTTTCAACTTAATGACATCCTTCTGGACAACCAGAACTGCACACCATACTCCAAGTGTGATCTTGCCAACGATCTGTATAGCAGTAGCATCATGATATGCCAATTTTCCGTGCCAAATGTTGTCTTCGCCATGCTGTTCACCTGACCTACCACTTTGAAAGAACTTTGCACCTGTAGTCACGGATTTCTCTGTTCTATAACACTCTCCAGAGGTCTACATTTAAGTCCTGCCCTGGTTTGACATACCGAAGTACAACACTTCAAGCCTGTAGAGTACAAAGCAAGAACTTGTTTAGAGTCCCCACTTTAATGCATCGGCAGTTCTCAGTTCAAGATAAATTATTAAAAATAAATAAAAACAGGGTAAGAGAATGGAGGAATGTTGTGACCAAGATGAGGAAAACAACGAAACAAGGAACTGGAAATGCTAGTTTACAAAAGAGGACCTAAAGTGCTGGAGTAACTCAGCAGGTCAGGCAGCATCTCTGGAGAACATGGATAGGTAATGTTTCGGGTCGGGTCCCTTCAGACTGATACAGACCGTGTTCTCTAGAGATGCTGCCTGACCCGCTGAGTTACTCCAGCACGTTATTGTACTCTTTTGTAAACCAGCATTTGCAATTCCTTGTTGTCGTAGCGATGAGGCGAGACCGACGTCAGGTAGAGCCATAGTGATGGGTGACTTCATTGTCTGAGATGGCAATAGTATGACAGGGGAGGTGAATACTGGTTAAAGTGTTGTATATTAATGCCTGAAGTATAAGAAATAAAGTGGATGAGCTTGAGGCTCAGTTAGAAATTGGCAAGAATGATGTGGGAATTACAGAGCCATGGCTGCAAGAGGACCAGGGCAGGGAACTGAATATTCACCAGTATACGTCCTATCGAAAAGACAGAAGGTGGGCAGGTAGCTCTGTTGGTAAGGAATGAAATTCAGTCCCCTGCGAGGGGTGACATAAAATCAGGAGATGTAGAGTCAGTATGGATAGGACTGAGGAATTTTAAGGGTAAAAAGACCCTAATGGGAGTTATTTACAGGTCCCCAAACAGTAGCCTGGATATAGGGTGCAAGTTGAATCAACAGTTAAAATTGGCATGGAGCAAAGGTAATGAATGCTACGGGAGATTTCAACATGCAGGTAAACTGGGAGCATCAGGTTGGTACTGCACCCCAAGAAAGGGAGTTTGTAGAGTGCCTCAGAGATGGATTCTTAGAGTAGCTTGTACTGGAGCCGACCAGAGAGAAGGCAATTCTGGAATTAGTGCTGTGTAATGAACCGGATTTGATAAGGGAACACAAGGAACCATTAGGAGGTAGTGACCAGAATATGATGTTTTAATCTGTAATTTGAGAGGGAGAAGGTAAAATCAGAAGTGTCAGTATTGCAGTTGAACAAAGGGGACAATGGAGGCATGAGGGAGCAGTTGGCGAAAGTTGACTGGAAAGAGACCCAAGCAGGGATATGTCATATGTTGAAAGAATGGAGCGACTGGGCTTGTGTACACTGGAATTTAGAAGGATGAGAGGGAATCTTATTGAAACCTATATAGGGCCTGTCCCACGGAGATTTTTTTTGGCGACTGCCGGCATCATTGACTGACATATCTAGCTGATTTTAAACATTTCAAAATCCCGTGACGACAAAAAAATGTCACGACAGTTGAGGAAATAAGTGGCGTCAATAAGTCATCACGTCACGTCACACTGCATCACGCCGTGACTTTTTCAGTGACCTGATACGTCAATCAATGATGCCGGCAGTCGACGAAAAAAATTGCCATGTGGGATAGGCCCTTAAGATTATTAAAGGATTGGACACGCTGGACGCAGGAAACATGTTCCCGATGTTGGGAGAGTCCAGAACCAGAGGCCACAGTTTAAGAATAAGGAGTAAGCCATTTAGAACGGAGATGAGGAAAAACCTTTTCACACCGAGAGTTGCAAATCTGTGGAATTTTCTGCCTTGGAAGGTAGTGGAGGCTAATTCTCTTGATGCTTTCAAGAGAGAGTTAGATAGAGCTCTTAAAGATAGCAGAGTCAAGGGTTATGGGGAGAAGGCAGGAATGGGGTACTGATGCGGATGATCAGCCATGATCACAGTGAATGTTGGTGTTGGCTCTAAGGACCGAATAGCTATTGTCTATTGACCCACTGAGTTACTCCAGCACTCGGTGTCATTTTGTTTATACATCTGTCGTGCTGCTGCACAAAAGAACTGCACTATTCCGTTTTGGGACATAGGATCATAAAACACTGGACTGCAGTGTTCACGCACCCCGGCGGCAGTGTTGACAGCAGAAACAAGGAAGTGTAGCCGCAGGACTGACAGGCTGTGGTGGGATGGGGTGGCTGGCCATGAGGGGGAGGGTGTGTTTGTTTGTGAACTGAGGGAGTTGAGCTGAGGGGAGGGGGATGTGGGTGTGTTGAGTGGTGGGGTGTGTGAGCTGTGGGGGTGTGTGTTTGTGACCCGGGGGCGGGGGAGGTGTGTGTGTGAGAGACCTGGGGGCGGGGAGGTGTGTGAGGGTGTGTGTGTGTGTGACCCGGGGGAGGGTGGGTGCGTGTGACCCGGGGGCGGGGAGGGGGTGTGTGAGGGTGTGTGTCCCTTGGAGGGGTGTGTGTGTGACCTGGGGGTGGCCAGTGCCGATGTCGGCGCCTATAAAAGCAGCGGCTGGAGCAGCGGGACTGGCTGGCGGCAACAGGTCGGAGACACGTCCCAGAGACACCGAGCAGCGGGCGGCCAGCGGACACTGGCTGACCAGCGAGTGGGAGCCACCTGTTGCCGGGAGCCGGGAGCCGGGCCGCTTGGGGTGAGGTGCGGGTGATGTCCGCCGGCGCCATGCCCTGGGACCACTGCTCGCCGAGCCGCGACTACCGCTGCCAGAAGCGCTGCAAGATGTCGTCGTTCGCCTTCTACCAGGCGGTGCGCGACCGGCTGCCCGTCTGGCTGCTGGAGGAGATGAGGACGACCGAGGTGCTGCACTGGGAGGAGAGCGGGCGGGCGAGCGCCTACTCACCGTCCGAGGCGCTGCTGTACGCGCTGGTGCACGACCACCGGCGCTACGGCCAGTACTTGCTGAGGGAGCACCCGGGCGAGGCGCTGGCGTGGCCGGGCGGCAGCTTCAGCGTGTGCGGCTGCTCGGGGGCCGGGGGCCCGGGGCGGCGGGGGCCGGGGCCGCACCTGGCGCTCGCCGTGCGCTACAACCGCGTGGGGGCGCTGGCGCTGCTGCTGCGGAGCGCGGGCCCGGAGCGCGCGCGCCTGCTCAACGGCCGCGGCTCGTGCGGCGGGCACCACTGCGGCTGCGCGCGCGGCTCCTGCGGCTGCGGCGGCCAACTGCCGCTGCACGAGGCGGCCGAGCTGGCCCGCGCCGAGTGCGCGGCGCTGCTGCTGGCCCACGGCTGCTCGCCGCGCCTGACGGACGGCCAGGGCCGCACGCCGCTCGACACGCTGCTGGCCCAGCTCCGCCGCCCCCGCCCCCGCCCCGCGCACCTCGCCTGCCTCCACGCCCTGCTCCTCTTCATGCCCCGGCCGCACTTCCACATGCAGGCCGAGCTGAGGACGGACGGCGCCGTGTGGCGGCGGCTGCTGCCCCGCGATGTGTACGAGTGGCTGTCGGGCCGCAGCCCGCCCTCGCTCTCCATGAGGGCCATGCAGACCGTGCTGGCCGCCATCGCCCCCGAGCGCTTCCCCGAGGCTCTGGACGAGCTGCCCATCGCCCACCTGCTCACACACCTGGACTTCAAGCAGGCCGCCGCCTCCGCCTCCGCCACCACTGACTGCAAATGGTAGAAACTACCACAGGCTGCTGTACACGGTGCTGCAGAAACTGTGCAAGGAAAGGATGTCACTGCATTTGCACTTCGCACGTGTGACAACAAAAGCGCCACTGAACCAGTGACTCAGGCAGCGGCCGTGGAGATGGAGGATCGGCAACATTTCTGGTCGACACCCTGCTTCACACTAAATGGTGCAGCTTCGTGCTCCTAGAGATTCAGACAACAGACTGGTTGCAAAAAACGTCCTTTCAGAAAGCGTCAAGTATCATCTGCAACGTTGCCAGTGGAATTCTGTATTTAATGTTACTCCTTTATTTAAGAGCACTGACAAAGGAATTATAAACTTGGCGGAAGAGTTCGGTGATGCTACGATGAATTTTTAGATATTGAAACTTTGTTCCAAACTTTTGGGGACAAAAAAATACTACCATAGACAATGCATTTTGATGTGAATTATTATCTGCATTCGGGTGTTATTACCCAGAGTAAATAATTTTGATTAACAACGTTTGATGGATATGTCTCCAATCAGTATTGCGAGCATTTTAGTACTACTGTTATTTAAGATTTCTGCTTACAGCAGTCCCTCTGTGTTGATGTGGACAAGGTTAAAACCCACTGGGTTTGATGTGGACAAGGTTAAAACCGCAGACTCTACCACTCATACGCTGTGGGGTGGTTGCCCATATCCAATGGAAGAAGTGAGCCTTCTGTTGTCTGCACAGCATCTTTGTCTTGCCCATCCATACTATACAACATGCAGGTCCCGCCACTTTGAGTAGTCATGGGGAAGAGATTCCTTGGTGTAAGAAGGAACTGCAGATGCTGGTTTAAACCGAAGATAGATTAAAAAAATAGCTGGAGTAACTCAGTGGGCCAGGCAGCATCTCTGGAGAAAAGGAATAGGTGATGTTTTGGGTCGAGACCCTTTTTCAGACTGAGAGTCCGGGGAGGGAAACTAGAGATATAGACAGTGATAGAGAGATATAGAATAAATTAATTAAATACATGCAAAAAGGTAACTGATCAAGGAAACGGTCCATTGTTGGCTTTTGACTAGGTATTAAAGTTATACAGACAATGACGCTCACCAGGGCGACTGAAACTAATACAACGACGGGGGGGGGGGGGGGGGGGGAGAGGGAGGGGATGCAAGGGTTACTTGAAGTTAAATAAATCAATATCATACCATTAGGTTGTAAGCTGCCCAAGCAAAATATCAGGTGTTATTCCTCCAATTTGTGTTTGGCATCACTCTGACAATGGAGGAGGATAGTAAGGTCAGTATGGGATGGAGAGGGGGAGTCAAAAAAGTATTTGGCAACCAGGAGATCACGTAGGTCCAGGCAGACTGAGCTAAGGTGTTCAGCAAAATGATTGGTTTGGTCTACGTTTGGTTTTGCTGATGTATAAGAACAACAGATACAGATGAGATTGGAGGAGATGCAAGCGATCATCTGCCTCACCTGAAAGGACTTTCCAGGTCTCTGGACAGATTCGAGGGAGGAAGTATAGGGACATCTCCTGCGGTTGCTGGGGAAGGTACCTGAGAAGGGTGGTTTGGGTGGGAAGGGAACCAGGAAGTTGCGGAGGGAATGGTCTCTACGGGGGGTGGATATGGAAATATGTGACTTGTGGGATCCCATTGGAGGTGGCAAACATATCAGAGGATTATGTGTTGTATGCAACAGCTGATGGGGTGAAAGCTAAGGACTAGGAGTACTGTATACCATGTTGTGACTGGGGGGAGGGGGAGCAAGAGCGGAGCTGCGGGGTATCGAGGAGGCACGTGTGAGGACCTCATCTATGATTGAAGAGGGGAACCCCCGTTCTCTAAAGAATGAGGACATCTCGGATGTTCTGGTATGGAGCACCTCATCTTGGGCGCAGGTACAGCACAGACGGAGGAATTGGGAATAGGGGGTAGAGTCTTTGCAGGAGGTAGGGTGGGAAAAAGTGTAGCCTAGATGGATGTGAGAATCAGTACGTTTATAATAGACATCAGTTAATAGACCTACTCCTGTGATGGAGATGGTGAGATCAAGAAAGGGGAGGGAGGAGTCAGAGATTGTCCAAGTGATGGGATGGAAATTGGTAGTGGTTCTGCATGGGTGCAGGAGATAGCACTGATGCAGTCGTCAATGCAACAAAGATAGACTTTGGGGATAGGGCCAGTGTACGCCTGGAACAGAGCTTGTTCAACGTACCCTACAAAGAGGTCCATAGCTGAGGCCTTGGATTTGGAGGAAGTGGGAGGAGTCGAAGGAGACATTCCTAGGCGTTGGGTGGGAAGGGAGGGGGTTGAGGTTAATTCTCTGGAGGAAGCTTTGAGCATGTTCTTTAGTATTTCCCCCATATGCCTGGTAATATCGTCCCAAGGTGGAGCTCTGAGTAGAGTTTCCGTTTCAGAAATATGATGCCAAGTGTGTAAATGACATGGCCTTCACCATCAGACTGAATTTAACTCGCTCTTCAGAACCTGTGATGTTGATAAAGTTTTTAATTTAACCTTTCCGAAATGTTGGTGTCTTTCACCACATCTCAGAGCCATGTAGAATTCAGGGATCACAGTTCAGATTAGTTTGTCACATGTGCCGAGATATAGTGAAAAGCTATTTGTGTGCTTTCCAATCAGCGGTATACAAGATTACAATCAAACCATGCACAGAGTATAGATACAGTATAAAGGGAATAACATTTAGTACAAGATAAAGTCCAGTAAAGTCTGATTAACTGCCTCTAGGCTACAATCGTTACGCCATGTTTGAGGACTTGGTCTTTAAGTTCCATTGTCTTCAACTGATCAAATGGTGTCTTGGCACATTGATGACTGCTGAATTTCACCAAGTAGCTGCTTTCAAGATATGGAAAGTTAGTGATATTTGCTAAGGGCCCGCTATGTACCTTTATAGTTTCAGGCAATGGGGAGCACTTTGGTGAAACACTTTGGCATGCAAACTTTTAGTGTAAAGCTCATCTTCTCAATGAAAGTGTTGATGATGTCTTGAAGTTTGCCTTTGAAAGCATATAGACATAGGCATTGTCTACGCTGCAGCTCACAGAGGTTGTGCCGACCTTGTTTCAAGAGCAAAGTTGTTGTCAGTAGTTCTGAAGACTAGGGTGGCAAATGTTGTGCCTTTATTCAAGAAGGGCTGCAGGGAAAATGCTGGGAACTGTAGTCCAGTGAGGTTAACATCTGTAGTTGGAAAGTTACAAGAGGGTATTCTGATGGATGTCTCAAATCTGACTGATTTTTTGAAGAAGTGACCAAAAAGGTTGATGAGGGCATAGTTCTAAATGTATATATGGACTTCAGTAAAGCATTCGATGAGGTTCCTCATGGTAGGCTGTTCTGGAAGGTTAGATCGCATAGGATCCAAGAAGAGATAGCTGAATGGATAGATAATTGGCTTCATGGAAGGAAGCAGAGGGTGATGGTGGAAGGTTGTTTCTCGGACTGGAAGCCTATGACTAACTAGTTCTGGGCCCGTTACTGTTTGTCATCTATATCAAAGATTTGGATGAGAACATACTCGGCAAGATTAGCAAGTTTGCAGATGATACAAAAGTGGGTGGTTTTGCAGATAGTGAAGATGGTTGTGAAAAATTGCAGCAGGATCTTGATCGATTGGCCAAGAGGGCTGAGGAATAGTTGATGGAATTTAATGCAGAAAAATGTGAGGTGTTACATTTTAGGAAGTCTAACATGGGTAGGACCTACACAGTGAATGGTAGGGCTCTGGGTAGTGTAGAGCAGAGGGATCTAGGAGTACAGCTGCATGGTTCCTTGAAGGTCGAGTCGCAGGTGGTCAAAAAGGCTTTTGCCACATCGGCCAGAGTATTGAGTATAGATGTTGGGAGGTCATGTTGCAGTTGTGTAAGACGTTGGTGAGGCCACTATTAGAGTATTGTGTTCAGTTCTGGGCACTGAAAGCAAAGATATTGTCAAGCTGGAAAGGGTACAGAGAAGATTTACGAGGTTGTTGCCAGGACTAAACATGAAACATAGAAAATATGTGCAGGAATAGGCCATTCGGCCCTTCGAGCCTGCACCGCCATTCAATATGATCATGGCTGATCATCCAACTCGGTATCCCGTACCTGCCTTCTCTCCATACCCCCTGATCCCCTTAGCCACAAGGGCCACATCTAACTCACTCTTAAATATAGCCAATGAACTGGCCTCAACTACTTTCTGTGGCAGAGAATTCCAGAGATTCACCACTCCCTGTGTGAAAAATGTTTTTCTCATCTCGGTCCTAAAAGACTCTTCCCCTTCCCCCTCCCCTCCCCTCCCCTCCCCCCCCCCCCCCCCCCCCCCCCCCCCCCCCATATCATTAAACTGTGACCCCTTGTTCGGGACTTCCCCAACATCGGGAACAATCTTCCTGCATCTAGCCTGTCCAACCCCTTAAGAATTTTGTATGTTTCTATAAATCCCCCCTCAATCTTCTAAATTCTAGCGAGTACAAGCCGAGTCTATCCAGTCTTTCTTCATATGAAAGTCTTGACATCCCAGGAATCAGTCTGGTGAACCTTCTCTGTACTCCCTCTATGGCAAGAATGTCTTTCCTCAGATTAGGAGACCAAAACTGTACGCAACATTCCAGGTGTGGCCTCACCAAGACCCTGTACAACTGCAGTAGAACCTCCCTGCTCTTGTACTCAAATCCTTTTGCTATGAATGCCAACATACCATTCACTTTCTTCACAGCATGCTGCACCTGCATGCCTACTTTCAATAACTGGTGTACCATGATACCCAGGTCTCGTTGCATCTCCCCTTTTCCTAATCGGCCTGCATAACGGGTCTGAGCTATGGGCAGAAGTTGAGTAGGCTGGGACTCTATTCCTTGGAGCGCAGGAAGATGAGGGGTGATCTTATAGAGGTGTATAAAATCATGAGAGGAATAGATAGGGTAGATACACAGAGTCTTGCCCAGAGTAGGGGAATCGAGGACCAGAGGACATACGTTCAAAGTGAAGGGGAAAAAATTTAATAGGAATCTGAAGGGTAACATTTTCACACAACGGGTGGTGGGTGTATGGAACGAGCTGCCAGAGGAGGTAATTGAGGCAAGGTCTATCCCATCATTTAAGAAACAGTTAGACATGCACATGGATAGGACAGGTTGGGATGGATATGGACCAAATGCTGGCAGGTGGGATTCGTGTAGCTGGCATCTGTTGGCCGGTGTGGGCAAGTTGGGCCAAAGGGCCTGTTTCCACACTGACTCTAAGATTAGCTTCCCTCCCACAAGAGGTTTGTTGCGGGTGAGGTGGAATATTGTGGCAATGTTTTGACACCGAGCAATCTACCGAGATAAATCAACACCAGGTTTTTCTCAGCCACCTGCACCAGTGAGCTAAAACCCCAAATCACAGTATGGATTCTATCCACCCAGCGGTAACATGTACATGATCTTCAGCACACGTCACCTCTAAGAAGAGTGCTGGGAGCCACATCAATCACTATACATGGATTTGTTCAACCTTACCTATGCCATTGATTCCATCAATTGGGAGGGAGGGACTGCACACCTTCAAGTTTGGCTGCCCACAGACATTCAGCTCCAATTAATGCCAGCTCCTTTTATGCATTATGGCATAGCTACGATTGTGTCTCCAAAGAACCATTCTCAATGCCACTGACAGCATGAAGAGAATAGGAGCCGTATAGTTCTGCTTGGTATCTCGGTCCTGCAATCATTTTAGAGGACACAGCTAAAAATGCAAGTTCTTCAAAATCCTAATTTTACACATGAGGGGACTTGCGTAACAAACAGAAGTGAACATATGGATCGAATTTTCCTCACGGAACCAAAAAACATAAATTAGTTAAATACCAGTTGAAATGCCAGCCTCCATGTACATGATCAGCATGCACGACCCAAGGAAGCAGTCAATTTAAACTCAGCTTCTCATTTCCATCCAGAAGGAGAGCTAATAAAACCGAGTAGTCCCATGGTAACAAACAGATGAACACTAACATATCCCATGACATTTTAAATATTTAGGCTGGACTTAATCTGAGTTTATATGATGATCCAAACGTGACTTTCGACGTGACTTGCAAAGTGCTTTCACATAATAATGAGGGTAATTTTTCAGTAAACAGGCATATTTTTCAAGGTGTGGGTGATGACTGGAGGGTGATGATTAGTGTTATCTGTGCCTCAAGTAAGAATTCACAACGTGTTTCTCGCAAAGGGTTCACATGCTTTGAGCTTGAACATATTTTTATTGTAACTACTCGATGTAAAGCTCATCCAGACACCAGGAACTGCAGATGCTGGTTTACCAAAAAAAAACACAAAGTTGGAGTAACTCAGCGGGTCAAGCAGCATCTTCGAGAACATGGATAGATGACATTTTGGGTTGAGTTTCTTCCTCAGACTGCACCAGGTTCATCCACCTTGCAGTTAATTTTATACCTGGTACATTTTCTAAAAGATTAGAAAATTGAGGAAGCTAGCATATGCGGCAATACTTCCATAAATCTCTGTTGCCAGGTTTAAATTAAAGTTACTGCATAAGCTTACCTTAAGCTCCTGAGATACTTTGCCAGCCTGACTGGTGCTATGCTCCTGACTCTCAGTTTCCCCCCTCCAGTTAATTTACAATTTATTTTACATCCTTTCAAGTTCACGAGGTTGCCAGGCATCAAACTCACAGTAAAGTACTGGTGTTTGTTAGAGCCCCCCCCCCCCCCCTCTCTCTCAGCTGATGAGCTGCAGTGGTAAATTAAAATCTTGAAATGTAATCTTGTTCCTGAACATATAAGACAAGTTCACTCTCCACCAAACAGTCATAAACAACCTACATGGACATCTTTGCAAAAATAATCAAGCCATTTCTTTGCCACCAAGGCTTGGTTATTATATGTTCAGTGTACAAGTACTGGTAATAATAAGTATTTTATCAATGAAGGTTGAAAGGTCTGCTGAATCTGATGGTCTGCAACCACGGCACTTATCAAAAATGACAGTAGATGCACTGGTTATGATCGTCTGATGTTTCTGAAAGTTTGGAAGGATCTCAGTGTATTGGAAAGCTGCAAATGTAATATTCCGCATAAAATAGGAAGATTAAATGCAGCAAACTAGGCCAATTGGCCTGAAATGTCTCTTGGGGAAATGTTGGAATCAACACAGCAGGCAGATGAAAAACCAAAAAATGTATTTGAAGTTCCCAAGGGCATTCTTGAGCTGCCAAATGAAAGACCACTGTATGAAGTAAGAACTTGTGGTATTGTGGCTAATAGGTTGGCATAAGGAATTATAATAAGTGATTATAGTAGAATTAGACCATTCGGTCCATCAAGTCTACTCTGCCAATCAATCATGGCTGATCTATCTCTCCCTCCTAACCCCATTCTCTTGCCTTCTCCCTATAACCCCCGACACCTGTACTAATCAAAAACTATCTATGTCTACCTTAAAAATATCCACTGACTTAGCCTCCACGGCCTTCTATGGCAAAGAACTCCACAGATTCACCACCCTCTGACTAAAGAAATTTCTCCTCATCTTCTTCTGAAAAGAACATCCCTTAATTCTGAGGCTATGACCTCTAGTCCTAGACTCTCCTACTAGTGGAAACATCCTCTCCACATCCACTCTAGCACTTCCAAGTCCTTTGTACCTCCGATTTCTAGATTCTCTCCCCATTTAGAAAATAGTCTATGCCTTTATTCCTACTAATAAAATGCATGGCTCCACACTTTGCTACACTATATTCCATGTGCTACTATTCTGCCCCCTCTCCCAACCTGTCCAAGTCCTTCTGCAGAGTCCCTGCTTTCTCTACACTACTTGCCCTTCCACCTATTTTCATATCATCTGCAAAATTGGCTACAAAGCCTTCAATTCCTTCATCCAAATCATTAATATACAACGTGAAGAGTAGTGACCCCAGCACCCCTGTGGAACTCTAGTCACTGGCAGCCAGCCAGAAAAAGCCCGCTTTATTTAGCAATGTTACAACATTTTGAGAGTTTAAAAATCAAGTCTGCAATTTATCCCATCACAAGCATAAAAATAAGTTTAATTTGACACCTAATTTAATTTCATATCTTCAGTATTAAAATGGTTATGGCCATTTTCATACTCGGAAATTAGCCTCTTGTTCCCTATTGCTTTTCCATTGACTTAACACAAAAGCTGTGATCGAGGACAGTCAAAAGCCCATAACCTTCTTAAAAATTAAGAGAACTGAATGAAATTTTCTGTTATTATAGATTGAAGCATTCTGAAACAAATATAAACATCTTACTTGGATGACCTGAAATTAAAGCCTATAATTAGTTAGTTACCTAATTGTAGCAAATCACCGTTGCAATGGAAATAGTAATAAAGACCCAGACTGCCTTGAAAATTCAAAAATGTGATATTCCCAAGATCAGAACTTTAATATTATTGTATTATATGCTGTAAGTCCGTAACAGATGGGTAAATAAATTACAATTTCTAGCAATAGACCAAGTCATTATGGAGAAGATCAGTTGCTAGCTGGTACATTGGCATACCATAATCAGTAGCATCATCATACATACTCCTCAGATTATAACCAATAAACAACTCTGTACACCTTGTTTTTCCTCAACTTTTCAATTTTGGCATTGTAAACTACAAGTTTGCTCTTCAAACCACGCATGACATGCCTTTCTGCCCACTACTTTCCCATTAAGAATGTCCTATAGATTCCATTTCTTAATAAAAAGATTATTGTTTTAAATAGCCTAAGTATCCAAATAACAAACTATATAACCATTCACAATATAACATGCTTTTTAAATCTCACTGTCATTAACATATGCCAGATGGAAGGAATTTAATGTTTAATTCCCATAAATTAATCTAGAAACATGTACTTTCAATATAATCAAAATTATTATTTTTTGCACAATAAATGTGGCTAAAGCTGTTGTGTATATATTTAGTATAAAAATATTGATTATACAATTGCACAAAATGTAGATGTTCTTAAGACATGATTGTCCAAAAAAAAGAGAATTTTAATCATCTTGCGAGTGGGTGTTTCTGGAGTGGAACGTTGCATTTGCGGTGAATTTGAACCCCATCTCGGCAGAAAAGGTGCTGCCGGTTCGTATTGGGCCCAAATCACATTTTCGCAAGGTAAAATTAAATTAAAGCCACCCCAAGAAGCAAGATTATATGTAAAATAAACGACTTACCCTTTGTTTTGTCCCGTTCTTGCGATCCGTCACGTTGTAGGCGTTGAGGCTGTTAGAAGTCGCTTTTTATTTTAATCACACTATTAAATTGTACAGCGATTTAATAAAAAATCGGAGGAGAAAGTAAGGCGTACCGGAAATTAAAGAAGTCAACTTACTAACTTATTGAAATTAGAGGTCAACTTAATAGAAGTGCTTACTATCTCCTCCCCTTCTCAGCTCTCCCTCAGCTCCCTTTCTTCTTCCCACCCCCCACCGTCACATCAGCCTGTAGAAGGGTTTCGGCCCAAAACGTTGCCCGTTTCCTTCGCTCCATAGATGCTACCTCACCCGCTGAGTTTCTCCAGCATTTTTGTCTACCTTCGATTTTCCAGCATCTGCAATTCCTTCTTAAGCATTTAAAGATTGCTGCCAGATTTAAATTTGTTTTTCAATGCAAATGATTGAATGAATAAATAAGTTTGAATGAATTAATACGTTTATTGGCCAAGTATGTACACATACAAGGAATTTGGCTTGGTGCTCCACTCGCAAGTAACAGCACGACATACAGTATACAATTAAGAATAAAACATTGAAATATTAAGAATAAAATATTATAGTTTAAACATGAGAATGAAATAAATTACCAGAGCAAAAGGAGGCTACAGACTTTTGGTTATTGAGGAGAGCTACTGCTCGTAGGAAAAAAGCAGTTTTTATGTCTGGCTGTGGCGGCTTTGACAGTCCGGAGTTGCCTTCCAGAGGGAAGTGATTCAAAGAGTTTGTGGCCAGGGTGAGAGGGGTCAGAGATGATCTTGCCCGCTTGCTTCCTGGCCCTTGCAGTGTACAGTTCATCAATGGAGGTGTGAGATACCCTTTATGCTCACAATTAATGCTCAAAGACTAAATCCTGGAAGCAAGAGATTCTTTATTTTACAAGTCTGCAGACCGGGTGCCTCTCCAACTCGAGACACACCGCAGCCAAAGAAATCATCCCCCTTTATACACAGAATCTTACATTCAACTTCCCCTCCGGACTCTTCTCCAATCAGGGTCGGAGGTGCACAATCTGTAGGTACATCCCACCGTACATCCCCTCGCACCTCCCATATCATACATCGCATGTTCAAACATGTTCATGGTAATGAGCAATTTCTTGACCAGGGGTGTGTTGTAATATTCATTTATTCTATTAAGCATGCTCAGTTGCTCATGACCTGGCCTAGTTTTACTCACCTCCTAGTGAACCCTCTCAGTTCTCCTATATCAGTACTAAAGCTAAGCTATAGTGACAAGGGTCCCATCTATCACTCCATTCCATTGATAGGGATCTCTCTACATCACTCCCTTCTACCGCTATACAATGCTATTACTTCTTACTCAAGGACTCAAGGATGGATCTGGCAACCTTCAGACACAGCTGTGTCAGAATCCTCTCTCCAGCCCCTCTCAGTTCGAATTCTCTTTAAAACTCCTTACTTTAATGAGGTTTAATCACTTTATCCTCACAATCCTCCCTTTTTCTTTTGCTACGCATACACTGATTAAACCCTCATTTCAAGTTCCCTCAACTTAAACTGACGTAACATTGTCCTAACTCTCTCTTCCTGTAAATCATGAACCTCCCCTGGCCGCATTATCATTATTCTCTGTATTTCCCCTTTCTCTCCCATAGGCATGACTACAGCCTGCATCTGACATACTTCTGGTAATAAGTTCCCTAAAACAAGGGATGCAACAGGGGATAAAGATCAGTCCAGCCACTGCACATAGAAACACAAGTCCCACCGTTTCTCCACCATGTTCCTCCGAGGATGGAATCCCACCATTGGGTTCCCATAATCGAATTCCACTTTTGTATTGGAACATGTGCCAACTTACGGATCCCTTCTGATATGTCCATCACTGCCTGTCCATTATCATCGATGTTCAAACAGCAATTAGAGAGGTTGAATTTCCCGCATACACTTCCTTCTGCCAGGAGGTAATCTAGGGCTAACCTGTTCTGGTATATCGCTGCTCTCATCTGCGTCTGCTGCTTTGCCAGCATTTCCAGCGCCCCCGCAGTTTGGTTGGTAATTACCTCCAGTACTGCCTGAAGCCTTATGATCCGGTTTAACATGTATACTGGTGTTCGGTAACCCCAGGATCCATCCTGTGCCCAAGTGGCTGGTCCGTAGTATGAGATGATTCTTGCTGGTGGCCATTCATCATCTTCCCATTCTCCAATGTCTATTTTCCTCTTTTTCCGATATAGGTCATCAAATACAGGTGTTCCTAACGACCGGCCTTCTTTGGTGTTTAACAGGAAAAATCCAGGTTGTACCAGTCCAATAAAACAAGTCCCACTCCAATTCATCGGTAACACCGAGTATGCCTTGTATCCGCATATCCATAACAGTCCTTCAGGGGCCGGTCCACTAGAGGCAACCTTGTTCCATATATCTCGCAATACTGGGATCCCCTGATAAGGGTTATTCCCGGTGCAGTTCCATAGTCCAGCCGATTCCACTCCATCGATCTCCATCCGGATAGCGCAGTTTTTCCCATATTTCTTAGTTAGATACCATTTAGGCTCCTCTGGCCACCACACTCGGGACAGATTCGGCCACTGGGTGACGATGCGCTGGCAGGGGCTGCTGCCTACTAGGACGGCATCCTTTGCCCAGGGCCTAGCGATACACTCAGTCCCGACCGGAGCGTCTGCCAGGACCCATACCTGGGGATCTCGGTCTTGTCCAACTGTCAGGTTCCACCCCATCAGGTCCCATATTTCAACAATGGATCCCCTCCACGGCCAACGTGAATTCATCAGTGGTCCTCCGCAGACCCAACAGTTAGTCACATTCAGGATTCCAGCTATCCGGATGGCCAAGTCCACAAACAGGTTTTTTTTCTCCTTCAGAGTTCTCGATCTGCTTCTTTATCTCTTCGTACAGTGTCTGGTGCACTTGAGGCTGAGTAGGTGGGGGAGGGGGAGGCTTAGTGACTACTACTTCTGTAACCTCTTTTATTACTTCCTCCCTCGTCTTATCTATTGCCCATTTTACAATCTGAGAAGGGAAAACTAACTGTACACAAACCCATCTCTCTCCCCTTGGGCAGGTAACGGCCCCAAACTTCCCTATATACCCCCTATTGCCTGCCATCAAATACTCCTTTCCCCCCTCTTTACAAATGGTTCTAGTCTTTCGGTCATGGCATACTTTGTTCACATGGGAATGATAGGTAAATGATCTGGTTGTCCGCCCTCTGTATTGGATAGGATGATAACATTTATCACAATTATTAATACCTTTTACCACAATTACATACAAAGCAAACAATACCACGACTGCTCCTTTCATACTGTCAGTTATACATTCAATGCTTTTTTTTTAAAATTACTGTTAGGGGTTTGCTTCCTGGCTTCACCGTCCACTGTTCCTCCTCCTCAGGAACGGGTGGATCGACGGGTCCTTTAACCCGGATCGCGTGGGTCCACCCTTTTTCTTTTGTTCGTATTGCTGTCTCGGTTGTCAGTAATACTAGGTACGGTCCGGTCCACCTGGGCTGGAGTTTCTCCTCCTTCCAATTCTTGACCAGTACCCAGTCGCCGGCCTTTACAGCATGTATTGGGAAGTCGAGTGGTGGGCTTTGAGCCAATAATCCTTTAGCTTTTAATTCTGTAAGGGAACGAGACACTGCCAGTAAATAGTTCCTCAAGAACACATCACCTCCCTCAAAGGTTGGTGTGCCTTCCACCTTCCCAAAATAAGGCAATCCAAACAACATTTCATAGGGAGACACCGCAATATCCTTTCGTGGTGCCGTCCGTATTCGCAATAGAGCAATTGGTAGACATTTAGTCCAGGGTAACCCTGTCTCCTCCATTAATTTAGTTATCTGAATTTTTAGAGTGGCATTCATCCGCTCCACTCTACCCGAACTCTGGGGGTGCCATGGAGTATGCAGCTTCCAGTTTATTCCCAAGGCGCGACAAATTAATAGGTGCACCTTGGAAGCAAAATGTGTTCCTCGATCTGAGTCTATGGATTCAATTACTCCATACCGTGGGATGATTTGTTCCAGCAGTATCTTAGTGACCACCTGGGCAGTGGCATTTATCATGGGAAATGCCTCTACCCACCTGGTGAAGTGATCCACTATAACCAGAAGATATTTCCACTGCTGTACTTTTGGTAATTCTGTGAAGTCTACCTGTATTCTCTGGAAGGGTCTAATGGCCAATTGTTGTCCTCCCCCTGGGACAGCTCTCATTACCTTCTTATTCACCCTCTGACACACTACACAACCAGACACCGCCTGCTTCCACTTTTTCAAACCCTTCTCCGGTTATTATAGCATACCCACTATACCTTTTTCCGTCTATGCATCGGGAAGAACCATCAATAAACCATCTTTCCCCTGTCTCAAGCGGTCGTTCTTCTAAATCTTCCCTACTCTTTGTCTGAAGTTCTATTATCTCACTACAATCATGTTCTGGTAACTCCCCTTCCTGCTCAGCACCTGCCGAGTACAAAAACTGAGAGGGATTTAGGTTTTTATCCGTTACTATGGTCAAATCATTCTTTTCCATAAGTATTACCTCATACTTCAAGATTCTAGAATCCGTCAACCACCGACTGGACTTCTGAGTTAGTATCGTCCGGACCGTGTGGGGAGTGGACACCACCAGAGTTCCTCCAAACGTCAATTTCCTACTTTCCTCCACTAACACTGCTGTTGCCGCTACCGCTTGAATACATACTGGCCATCCCCGCGATACTGGATCCAAGAGTTTGGAGAGGAACGCGACGGGCTGCCGCTTCCCTCCTTTCTCCTGGGTTAGTACTCCCAGCGCAATTCCATTTTCTGCATTCACAAAAAGATGGAATGGCTGGTCAATAGACGGGAGAGCCAGTACAGGGGCAGTGATTAAACTGTTCTTTAGTTTCCTAAACTGGTGTTCGTCCCCGGATTCCCACTTTACTTTGTCGTTTTCTTCACCTAATTTATCATATAGAAAAACCTAACCTGTCGGGTATAGTCATCTATCCATAATCTACAATATCCAATCAGTCCAAGAAACTTCCTAATCTCCTTCTTATTCTTCGGCATTGGCAGTCCGGTAATTCCCGCTATCCTTTCCAGGTTTATTCTCCTTTTCCCATCGCTTATCAGGTGTCCTAGATATTTAACTTCTCGTTCTACAAACTGTAATTTACTTTTAGACACTCTCAACCCCATTTCCCCCAGAAAGTTCAGGAGGGTTATTGTTGCGTCCCTAACTGCCTCCTCTTCTTCCCCTGATAGTAATAGATCGTCCACATACTGCAACAGCTGTGTCTCATCAGTCCTCGGGACGTCCTCTAATACTTGTTCTAATATCTGTCCAAACAGGTTCGGGGACTCTGTAAATCCCTGAGGGAGTGCAGTCCACCGATATTGCTGTTTCCTTTGTGTCTCTGGGTTTTCCCATTCAAACGCAAAAGGTCCCTGCTCACTTCAGCCAGGGGACAGCTCCAAAAAGCGTCTTTTAAATCTACCACACTGAACCACTTGTGATTCGGGGGTATCCGTCCCATTATGGTATACGGGTTCGGGACTACCGGGTGTCGCGTTCTAACTACCTTATTTAATTTCCTGAGATCCTGGACCAATCTGAACGTCCCGTCGGTCTTCCTTACGGGGAGTACGGGGGTATTATATGGGGACATAAAACTCTCTAATATACCGTCCTTTAGTAAGTTCTCTATAATTGGCTGAAGTCCTCTCCTTCCTTCCATAGAAATTGGATATTGCCTTACCCGTACTATCTCACTTTCTTTTTCAGAGCTATTTTCAAGGGTGGGATCTGCAGCCCTCCCCGGTTTCCTTCCTTGGCCCACACCTGCGGGACTATTCTTCCCTCGTCCTCTGTGGTCAATTTATACAATTGGACTATTATCTGTCCCCCTACGGGGGCTGTTCCCATTCCTAATTGTAAATCCCTCCCCATCAAATTTATCCCTGCCTGGGGTACCAAGATTAAATCTTCCGTAGTTTCCCGATTCTCATATTTTACCACCACCCCTTCTACCTCGGGTAATGTCATCACTTTCCCTTCTACCCCTGAGATTCTAACCTGTTTTTTACCCAATCTCATTCCCTCTGGTACCTTAGTTACACTCGATCTCTCTGCTCCCGAATCTACCATAAATACCATATCCTCTCCATGGGGTCCTAATCGCAAGTTTACCAGAGGTTCCCGTGTGTATCCCATACACCCCAGGGAGCGGAACCCCTGACTCCCCTATTCTTCCTCCATGAGTGCGTACGACTGCACCTCCCGTCGTCGCTTGGGACATTCCCTCCTGAAATGACCCTCCTCTCTACAATAATAACACCGGGGTGGCCCGTGTACCATCTTCTTGATTCTTGTTCCTTGTTTTCCCGGGGACCCCAACTTCGGTCCCCCCCATTCACCTCTTCCTCGTCCTCTAATACTACCGCTTCCCCTTCCCCGGTCTCCATGAGCACCCGGCCTTCTATCACCTTCGATTCCCCCCTTCTGTACTCCTTGCTGTACTGCTTGCAACATCATTTTTGCCTTTCCCTTCTGTTTCTCCTCATCCCGTCTTACATATACCTTTTGAGCCTCTGTTAACAATTGATTCAATGGTTTGTCATTCCAATCTTCCAATTTTTCCAATTTCTTTCTAATATCTGGCCATGATTTTGTTACAAAATTAACCTTTAGCAACTGCTGACCTGCGTCTGAATCAGGGTCTATCCCCGAATACTGCTGGACGTTCCTCCTTAACCTTTGTAAGAACACTGTCGGAGGTTCGTCCTTGTTCTGCTGATTTTCAAAAGCCCGTTCAAAATTTTGTCCCTTGGGAACGGCCTCTCTGATTCCCTTAATTATTATTTCCCTGAGATTTCTCATACTGTTTCTTCCTTGTTCTGTCTGGTTACTCCAATCCGGCGCAGTGATGGGATATTTTACTGCTCCCGCTTGAGCCTGTAACCCCTTCTCCTGCCTGTCTGACCATCTGTCTTTCTTCTGAAGTAAACAAACTTCCCCTTATTGACATCATTGTCTGCCAACTCCTTTTTTTTTCCCTGGGCCCCATTAATTTATTACCCTTCTCCAACCAGAATGTTTATCTAAACAAACCATAAAAGCTGCTTGTTGTTCAGCAATTAACTTATTTCTAATTTTGTTCAAACCATTCCCCCTACAATTCCCAAATTCCAATTCCTAGTTTAAATACATACGACTAACAATTTTCCAAATTAACTTTACTGAAAAGAAATCTATAGAAGCCAAGCAACCTACATTTTCCAACTTCCCTTTTTAAGTTGCGATGATACAAAGCGTTGTCCGTTACCTTACAATAACCTCCCCCATTGCTTACAATTTCTTAAAGGAACACACACACATACCCTTACAACATGTGGCCCACAGCAAACAAACCTGTCACATATACAAACTTCCTCATTCATACAAAACCGGTTTACACACATCACATTAGTTCCATTCTTACTTCAATGAGATTGTTTGAAACAACTCAATATTTTTTCATAAAAACATTTTTGGCCCTAGGAACTGATCTATTTGTTCAGCCAGTCCCAAGGGGTCTTCCAATAAACTTTTCATCTCCTTTTTAAAGTTCCTCACCCCCATACTGGTGAGAGGCACATAGGCTCCTTTGGCCACTCAAAGTAACAAAACTTTATCATAGTTTCCTTACTCTTACCCCGGGTGTTCCCTTCACCCCATCCATACAACATTCGCCCCAACGGACTATCGGGCGGAATGTTAGGCTCCATATCAGTATGAGCCTCATCCCGGTTCCCCGGACCCTTACGTCTCCCGTTCCGGTTTCCCATCGTCTCGTCGGACTATTCCCGTCCGACAGACCCCGGCCGCCCAGGTAATACTTAATAGTCGCTTTTCTTACCTGGGTCCTGTGCACAAGAATCGCTCGACCGTCCCGTACGTATTTACCTTACACCCCCTCTTGCTTCCCGAGTCTTTTTCACCGAATATCACTCGCTCAAACTGCTGATGGCAAGCAAGGAGATCAGAGACTGCTGAAATCAGCAGGGTGCACCTTCCCCTCCTTCTTTGCCTCCACCAAGCAGCCGGAGTGGCGATCGCGGACGAGCCCCCAATTTGTGAGATACCCTTTATGCTCACAATTAATGCTCAAAGACTAAATCCTGGAAGCAAGAGATTCTTTATTTTACAAGTCTGCAGACCGGGTGCCTCTCCAACTCGAGACACACTGCAGCCAAAGAAATCATCCCCATTTATACACAGAATCTTACATTCAATCTCCCCTCCGGACCCTTCTCCAATCAGGGTCGGAGGTGCACAATCTGTAGGTACATCCCACCGTACATCCCCTCGCACCTCCCATATCATACATTGCATGTTCAAACATGTTCATGGTAATGAGCAATTTCTTGACCAGGGGTGTGTTGTAATATTCATTTATTCTATTAAGCATGCTCAGTTGCTCATGACCTGGCCTAGTTTTACTCACCTCCTAGTGAACCCTCTCAGTTCTCCTATATCAGTACTAAAGCTAAGCTATAGTGACAAGGGTCCCATCTATCACTCCATTCCATTGATAGGGATCTCTCTACATCACTCCCTTCTACCGCTATACAATGCTATTACTTCTTACTCAAGGACTCAAGGATGGATGGCAACCTTCAGACACAGCTGTGTCAGAATCCTCTCTCCAGCCCCTCTCAGTTCGAATTCTCTTTTAAAACTCCTTACTTTAATGAGGTTTAATCACTTTATCCCTCACAGAGGGAACGTTGCAGCTAACAACTTCAGCTGATCGGACGATTCGCTGCAGCTTCCAGATGTCGTGCTTGGTGGCTGAGCCAAACCAGACCATGATGGAAAAGGTAAGGACAGACTCTATGATGGCAGTATAAAACTGGACCATCATTGCCTGTGGCAGATGGTGTTTCCTCAGCTGCTGCAGGAAGTACATCCTCTGTTGGGCCTTTTTGGCTGTAGAGTCAACGATAGCCCCCCATTTAAGGTCCTTGCAGATGATGGTTCCAAGGAACTTAAAATATTCCACAGATGTGACTGTGGTGTGGAGGGGAGGGGGAGCTCTCCTAAAATCTACTATCTACTCTCAAGAGCATTGAGCTCCAAGTTGTTACGAAGGCATCAGGATGCTAGCTGTGTCACTTCCTGTCTGTAGGCAGATTCCTCCCCATCCTGGATCAGTCCAATCGGGGTTGTGTCGTCTGCAAACTTGAGAAGCTTGACAGAGGAGTCTGTGGAGGTGCAGTCGTTGGTGTAGAGAGTAAAGGAGAGGGGAGAGTACGCAGCTTTGCGGTGCTCCTATGCTGAGGATCAGGTGGTCAGAGGTGTACTTTCCCAGCCTCACATGCTGCTTCCTGTCCGTCAGGAAGTTGGTGATCCACTGACAGAGGGGTTCAGGCACAGTCAACTGGGAGAGCTTGGAGTGTAGTAGCACAATGGTGTTGAATGCAGAGCTAAAATCCACAAACAAAATCCTTGTTTATGTCCCCTGGCGGTCTAGGTGCTGGAGGATAATGTGCAGGCCAAGGTTGACTGTGTCATCCACTGATCTATTGGCCCGATATGCAAACTGCAGAGGGTCCAGCAGGGGGTTTGTGATATTTTTTCAGCCGGGCCAGCACAAGTCTTTCAAGGGTCTTCATGACTACAGAGGTCAGTGCGACAGGCCTGTAGTCATTAAGACCAGCAATCCTTGTCGTTTTGGGTACGGGGCAATAGTGGAGACAATGAAGCAGGCAGGGACAGTACAGGTTTGCAGGGACAGGTTGCAAGTTTGAAGTGTTGTCAATAAGTATGGGGTACTACACCCCCACAATCACAGAGTGCAGATTTGCATAGTTCCCCAAAATAGCACTTTTCCTTCTGGCTATTTGCAATTCCTTTGACTGATGAAGAACAGAGAAATGTTTGGAATCGTATTGCCATTAACATTCAATGCATTCCAGATTCCTGGAAATTCAATACTATTTTTGGAAGTACTGTGACGGGATCTTCAAGATACATCTAAACACTGTCAAAAGACTGGTATTTATAGTTTAGTAATTTTATAGGTGACTTAAACCTCATGTTTCAAAACTGTAGAGAATGGGATTGTTTGCCTTCAGGGTGAAGGAGTCATTAACCCTTGCCCACCATATTGTCAGTGTGAAACCTCAAGCATATTGGTGAGTAGGTTTAATCCCCATTCAGCACATTCTACTCACGGATTGAAGGTTTGATAGTTTGGGTAAGGGATGGCTGGGGGTTAGAAATCCAGAAGTCAGTGAACAGGTCATTGATGTGTTAAAGAAGGAACTGCAGATGCTGGAAAATCGAGGATACACAAAATGCTGGAGAAACTCAGCGGGTGCAGCAGCATCTGTGGAGCGAAGGAGATAGGCAAGGTTTTGGGCCGAAACCCTTCTTCAGACTGATGGGAGGCGGGGGGAAGAAAGGAAAAAGGAGGAGGAGGAGCCCGAGGGCTGAGGGAGAGGTGGGAAGGGGAGGAGACAGCAAGGGTTAACAGAATTGAGAGAATTCGATGTTCATGCCAAGAGGATGCAGACTCCCCAAGCGGAATATGAGGTGCTGTTCCTCTAATTTGTGGTGTTGCTCACTCTGGCTGTGGAGGAGGCCCAGGACCGAGAGGTCGGATACGGAATGGGAGGTGGAGTTGAAGTGCTGAGCCACCGGGAGGTCGGGTTGGTTTTTGCGGACCGAGCGGAGGTGTTCGGCGAAAGGATCGCCAAGCCTCCGCTTGGTCTCACCGATATAGATCATCTGGCATCTGGAGCAGATGAGGTTGGAGGAGGTGCAGGTGAACCTCTGTCGGACCAGGAACGACTGCTTGGGTCCTTGAATGGAGTGGAGGGGGGAGGTGAAGGGACAAGTGGTTGCAAGGGAAAGTGCCCGGGGAAGGGGTAGAGCGGGAGGGGAGGGAAGAATTGACAAGGGAGTTGCGGAGGGAGCGGTCTTTGCGGAAGGCAGATGGGGGGGGAGATGGGAAGATGTGGCGAGTGGAGGGGTCACATTGGAGGTGGCGAAACTGGCGGGGGACTATGTGTTGTATGTGCCGGCTGGTGGGGTGAAAGGTGAGGACCAGGGGGACTCTGCCCTAGTTGAGAGTGGGGGGATGAGGAGAGAGGGCAGTGTTATGGGGTCATTGATAGTAGGTAGACAGAAATGCTGGAAGAAGCCGGCGGGTGAGGCAGCATCTATGGAGAGAAGAATTAGGCAACGTTTCAGGTCGGGACCCTTCCAGAGAAGAAATCGGCGACCTTTCGGGTCGGGACCCTTCCAGAGAAGAAATCGGCGACCTTTCGGGTGGCGACCCTTCCAAAGGTCATTGATAGTGGTTGTTCAGGTTGTAGTTATACAATTCCAAGCGTTTGCCAGTTCTACATCACTCAAAGGAATTTCAAATATCCCAAAGGAGAAGTGTTATTTTGGGGAACTGTGCAGAACCACTCTGTGATCGTTGGGGGGGGGGGGGGGTGACGTACCCCCCAGTTATTGACAATCCTTCAAACTTGCCTTGCAGAACAATTCCCGACCAGGCAAAAATCTGCAGGCAATCAAATCTGTACTAGCCTCCTGCAACAGCTATGCAGATAGCCATATACATGTCCTCATCTAGTAACCCTCCAAAGGTTTTCCCTTTTAGATATCTCCCCAGTTTCCTCCAGCTGAATCTGTCTCCACAGCCCTCAGTTACTTCTGACAGTGAGTTCCGGAGCCGATCCACTAACTGTGACCAGGCTAGTTACCACAATGTAGATCCATCAAAAGAGTAAAGATTCAGTACACACCAACTCTTTTCTCTAGAGTCTTAGATGTCACCACACAATTTTCCTGTCCTAAGCCTATATCTCTTGATTTCTCCAACAACCAGAATGCAAGCCCATACAATCAACATTATGGTTGTTGCATTGAAGATCTGCATTCTGGAACATGCTGCAACATTAGCTAGGCTGGCTCACAGCAGCTGCAATATATCAATGATTTGGAAGAGAACATACATGGCAAGATTAGCAAGTTTGCTCAGAGTCATAGAGTGATACACTGTGGGAACAGACTCCTTCGGCCCAACTTGCCCACATCGGCCTACAATGCCACAGCTACACTAGTCCCACTTGCCTGCGCTTGGTCCATATCCCTCCAAACCTGTCTTATCCATGTACCTGTCTAACTGTTTCTTAAACGATGGGATAATCCCAGCCTCAACTACCTCCTCTGGCAGCTTGTTCCATACACCCGACACCTTCTGTGTGAAAAAGTTACCGTTCGGATTCCTATTAAATCTCTTCCTCTTCACTTTGAACATATTTCCTCTGGCCTCGATTCCCCTACTCTGGGTAAAAGACTCTGTGCATCTACCCGATCTATTCCTCTCATGATTTTATACACCTCTATAAGATCACCCCTCATCCTCCTGCACTCCATGGAATAGAGACCCAGCCGACTCAACCTCTCCCTATAGCTCACACTCTCTAGTCCTGGCAACATCCTCGTAAATCTTTTCTGAACCCTTTCAAGCTTGACAATATATTTTCCATAACATGGTGCCCAGAACTGAACACAATATTCTAAATGCGGTCTCACCAACGTCTTATATAACTGCAACATGACCTCCCAGCTTCTATACTCAATACTCTGCCTGTTGAAGGCCAAAGTGCCAAAAGCCTTTTTGACCACCTTATCCACCTGCGACTCGACCTTCAAGGAACCATGCACCTGTACTCCTAGACCCCTCTGCTCTACAACATTTAACCATATAACCATATAACAATTACAGCACGGAAACAGGCCCTCTCGGCCCTTCCAGTTCGTGCTGACCATTTGTTTTCCCCTAGTCCCATCTACCTGCACTCAGACCATACCCCTCCATTCCCTTCCTGTCCATATACCTATCCACTTTACTCTTAAATGTTAAAATCGATCCTGCCTCCACCACTTCTGCTGGAAGCTCATTCCACACAGCCACCACCCTCTGAGTAAAGAAGTTCCCCCTCACGTTACCCCGAAACTTCTGTCCCTTAATTCTCACGTCATGCCCTCTTGTATGAATCTTCCCTACCCTCAATGGGAAAAACGTATCCATGTTAACTCTGTCTATCCCTTTCATCATTTTAAAGACCTCAATCAAGTCCCCCCTTAACCTTCTGCGCTCCAAAGAATAAAGACCTAACTTATAACCATATAACCATATAACCATATAACCATATAACCATATAACCATATAACAATTACAGCACGGAAACAGGCCCTCTCGGCCCTTCCAGTCCGTGCCGACCATTTGTTTTCCCCCTTGTTCAACCTTTCTCTGTAACATAGTTGTTGGAACCCTGGCAACATTCTAGTAAATCTCCTCTGTACTCTCTCTATTTTGTTGACATCCTTCCTATAACTAGGCGACCAAAATTGTACACCATACTCCAGAATTGGTCTTACCAATGCCTTGTACAATTTTAACATTACTTCCCTACTCCTATATTCAATGCTCTGATTTATAAAGGCCAGCACACCAAAGGCTTTCTTTACCACCCTATCTACATGCGATTCCACCTTCAGGGAACTATGCACAGTTATTCCTAGATCCCTCTGTTCCACAGCATTCCATAATTCCCTACCATTTACCATGTACGTCCTATTTTGATTTGTCCTGCCAAGGTGTAGCACTTCACACTTAACAGCATTAAACTCCATCTGCCATCTTTCAGCCCGGCTTCCAACCTGACAAACAGCCATCCACCATTACTCTCTGACATCTCCCATTCAGCCACTGTTGAATCCATCTTGCTATTCCGCCATTAACACCCAAAGATTGAACCTTCTTAACCAACCTTCCATGGGGAACCTTGTCAAAGGCCTTACTGAAATCCATATGGACAACATCCACTGCTTTACCCTCATCAATTTCCCTAGTTACCGCTTCAAAAAATTCAAGAAGGTTTGTCAAACATGACCTTCCAGGCACAAATCCATGTTGACTGTTCCTGATCAGACCCTGTTTATCCAGATGCTTATATATATTATCTCTAAGTATCCTTTCCATTAATTTGCCCACCACTGACGTCAAACTAATAGGTCTATAATTGCTAGGTTTATTCTTTGAACCCTTTTTAAACAATGGAACAACATGCTCAGTACGCCAATCCTCCGGCACTATTCCCGTTTTCTAATGACATTTGAAATATTTCTGGTCATAGCTCCCGCTATTTCTACACTAACTTCCCTCAATGTCCTAGGGAATATCCTGTCAGGACCTGGAGACTTATCCAATTTTATATTTTTCAAAAGTGTCAGTTCATTGTTATATTTTTCAATCGTTCACAACCATCTTCACTATCTGCAAAACCACTAACCTTTGTATCATCATCAAACTTGCTAATCTTGCCCTGTATAGAAACATAGAAACATAGAAAATAGGTGCAGGATGAGGCCATTCGGCCCTTTGAGCTGGCACCGCCATTCGTTGTGATCTTTGGCTGATCGTCCCCAATCAATAACCCGTACCTGCCTTCTCCCCATATCCCTTGATTCCACTAGCCCCTAGTCAATTTCTGTCTATCTAAATCCATCCAGTAATTTGGCCTCCACTGTCCTCTGTGGCAGGGAATTCCACAAATGTTCATCCAAATCATTGATGTAGATGACTTACAGTAACGGGCCCAGCACCGATCCCTGAGGCACACCACTAGTCACAGGCCTCCAGTCCGAGAAGCAACCTTCCGCCATCACCCTCTGCTTCCTTCCATGGAGACATTCAGCTATCTCTCCTTGGATCCCAAGCCATCTAACCTTCCAGAGCTGCCTACCATGCGAAACGTTGTTGAACGCCTGACTGAAGTCCATGTACACAACATCTACAGCTCTGCCCTCATTGACCTTTTTGGTCACGTCTTCAAAAAAATCAATCAGATTTGTGAGACACGACCTCCCACGTTCAAAACCATGCTGACTGTCCCTAATCAGCCCTTGCCCATCAAAAGCCTGTATAACCTATCCCTCAGAATACTCTCCAATAACTTTCCAACTGCAGATGTTAAGCTCACCGGCCTATAGTCCCCAGCATTTTCCCTGCAGCCCTTCTTGAATAGAGGCACAACATTTGCCATCCTCCAGTCTCCCGGCATCTCTCCCGTATTTAAGGACGACTCGTAAATTTCAACCAGGGCTCCCGCAATTTCCTCTCTAGTTTCCCGCAATGTCCTCGGATATATCTGCTCAGGCCCTGGAGATTTGTCCACCTTCGTACACGACAGCACCTTCAGTACATCTTCGACGGTAACCCTGACTGCTCTCAAGACACTTCCATTGATCGCCCCAAGTTCCTCCATCCTACTGTCTTTCTCCTCGGTAAATACAGAGGAGACATACTCATTGAGGACCTTGCACATCTCCTGTGGCTCCATACAGAGTTGACAGCTTTGATTCCTGAGAGGTCCCACTCTCTCTCTAGTTACCATTTCCCCCCTTATGTATTTGTAAAATCTTTTGTAATTGTCCTCAATGCTACCGGCCAGAGCTATCCCTGGCCCCTTTTTACCCTTCTGATCTCAGTTTACTGATCTCCTTTTTCAGTTTACAGCGATGATAAAAAAGTAGGTGGTTTTGCAGATAGTGAAGATGGTTGTGAAAGATTGCAGCAGGATCTGGATCCATTGGCCAGGTGAGCAGTGGAATGGTTGATGGAATTTAATACAGAGAAATATGAGGTGTTGCATTTTGGGACATCGAACAAGGGCAGGACCTACACAGTGAATGGTAGGCCTCTGGGGAGTGTTTTTAGAGCAGAGGGATCTAGGAGTACAGGTGCATGGTTCCTTGAAGGTTGAATCGCAGGTAGATGTGAAGTCTTGCGAAGTCTTGGGGATTCTTGTAGAGTTTGTAAAACTCAGTATATTTGAAAGTAGCTGCTTCTCAGGTCTGGATCTGGCGAGCAAAGTCCAGTGCTGCTGCTGGGTTGGAAAAGAGATGTTCCTTGTTGTTGAAAGTAACTTTTAGAATAGCTGGATAATAGTAAGATTAAACGAGAACTTACCAGTTCGAAGTTTGATCGTTATTTTATGAGGAGTAACGATGAGGGATTACGTGAAGAACCCCGCCTGGCGCTGGAACGGCATACTTCAAAGCAGCGGCATGAAAAACACAGAACACAATAGCCGGAGTAAGATAGTAAGGCTCATCATAGATTTAGAACTACCAGATGATCATTTATTTTATGAGGGTGGGGAGTGGAGGGCACGTAATCCCTCATCGTTACTCCTCATAAAATAACGATCAAACTTCGAACTGGTAAGTTCTCGTTTAATCTTACTATTTTACTTCGGAGTCACGTGAGTGACTACGTGAAGAGTTTGAAGCTTTCTGTGTTTTTCGTGTCGTAGAATTTATTCCATACGACAGTACGGCTCATTTAACACAATAACGAGCGAATAACACATTTTCCCCAAACATTGCCTCAAGTTATGTGATAAATTATTTCACATTATAAAAAATGAAAATAATGCCCTTTCCATTGAAAGGCAAGTTTATCACAAATACCAATTGATATATATATTTTTATGGCATGACAAAGCAACAATTATAGAGAACCGAACATTGCGTGTCTAAATCTGACACCATGACTGGTTCCTTTATTTTAACAGTAATCTACAGCCTCCTGCGGCCTTGCATCTTTGCTCGAGTAGCTCATCCTGTGCCATTCCTGTGAATGTATTTTCCTCATTAACAGAGTGATTTTCCACCTTTCAGTGTCTAGTTCCTACTGAATGTATCCAATTTTTAACCATCTAGAAATACATTCCTCTATAACCATCAGTTTTTACTGAACCCAATGTGGTTTTTGTGTGTAATAAGCAGTCTCATTGACACAGAGACTCTTACCTACTGCAACATTTTCATCAATGTTCACACACACACACACACAACTTAAAGCTGGCAGGATATGCTTATAGGTTTACCTTCGTTTCAGGTCTTCTTGGTGTGCTTTGTTTGGTAGATTCATAAACATATATGATAATGCAGTATAATGTGGATAAATGTGAGGTTATCCACTTTGGTGGCAAAAACAGGAAAGCAGACTATTATTTAAATGGTGGCCGATTAGGAAAAGGGGAGATGCAGCGAGACCTGGGTGTCATGGTACACCAGTCATTGAAAGTAGGCATGCAGGTGCAGCAGGCAGTGAAAAAAAGCGAATGGTATGTTAGCTTTCATAGCAAAAGGATTTGAGTACAGGAGCAGGGAGGTTCTACTTCAGTTGTACAGGGTCTTGGTGAGACCACACCTGGAGTATTGCGTACAGTTTTGGTCTCCAAATCTGAGGAAGGACATTATTGCCATAGAGGGGAGTGCAGAGAAGGTTCACCAGACTGATTCCTGGGATGTCAGGACTGTCTTATGAAGAAAGACTGGATAGACTCGGTTTATACTCTCTGGAATTTAGGAGATTGAGAGGGGATCTTATAGAAACTTACAAAATTCTTAAGGGGTTGGACAGGCTAGATGCAGGAAGATTGTTCCCGATGTTGGGGAAGTCCAGGACAAGGGGTCACAGCTTAAGGATAAGGGGGAAATCCTTTAAGACCGAGATGAGAAAGACTTTTTGCACACAGAGAGTGGTGAGTCTCTGGAACTCTCTGCCACAGAGGGTAGTTGAGGCCAGTTCATTGGCTATATTTAAGAGTGAGTTGGATGTGGCCCTTGTGGCTAAGGGGATCAGAGGGTATGGAGAGAAGGCAGGTACGGGATACTGAGTTGGATGATCAGCCATGATCATATTGAATGGCGGTGCAGGCTCGAAGGGCTGAATGGCCTACTCCTGCACCTAATTTCTATGTTTCTATGTTTCTATAATGCAATCTGTATCCACATGCAATTATAACGTAACATTTGCAATGTTTGCACTCTTATATTGATACTAAAGTCATCAGCATTATTATTTTCAATGTTTAAGTTTTTTGAATCATAGATAGAGTCCATTTCTTAAGGCAATTCAAGATTATTTATCTCCTGCCTTTATATTTTTTACAATTTTGGACAGATTATATATACACACACACATATATATATATATATATATGTGTGTGTATACATATATATACATATATATACATATATATACATATATATACATATATATATATATATATACACACACACATACATATATATATATATATATATATATATATATATATATATATATATATATATATTTATTTATTTATTTATTTATTAACATTTACATATATATCCCTTTCCATATTGGGATATTATGAATGCATCTGATAACTTCTTGGTTAATATATTGTCTGTTTATAAGACGGTAACACTCTGAGCCCTATTATTGGCTCTATCAATTAGATACTTAGAAAATGCAATCCACAAGGAATTCACATATATCTAATATGATAAAATAACTTTACTGTATATACAGACCTCCAATTTCTTATTACAAAATATTGTTTTTTAGACTTATTTCTGCAAATTGCAGGTATAACACTTCTTTATACATAATTATTTTATTGATATATTGTTATATTGGTTAACATTCATAGACTTCTTTGACCATCAGCTGTTGTGATGGTCTGGTCAACCTGTAGATAGTCAAATTCATATTTTCATGTCATGAAGGTTTTTTGTACAACAATAAATTACTGCAGGGTTTCTCAAACCTGGAGATCCCAGTGGGTGCAGCAGCATCCAAAGAGCGAAGGGAGACAGGCAACGACCTAGGTCGAGACCCCTTTTTTGACTTCAAAATCACACAATATTTATGAAACCATAAAGGACCCGTATTAGGCCACCAAAAATGCCTCTGGCAGTGTCCCGCTACATTTTCATCAGACACTGCCCTATTAACAAAAAATGAGGAACACAAAGAAATCTTTTCCTCATGTAATTGGGAGAAAAGCACTGCTCTTGGTTTACCCACAAGAAATATTCGAAAGATCGGTGATTTAATCTGTATGCAATCAGATTAATCGTAAGTAATCCATATTAATGACAATATGTTTTTTTCTCCCAAATTTGTTATCTTCCGATACCATTGTCTCTTCCTTAGAGATAAACAGGTGGACTAAACTTTAAAATATGCCACATCTGTTTACTTAGATAATCCCATGATTGTTATTTGACTTATCTTGTGACCCACAAGAAACATTTGAAAGATTAGTGATTTAATCTGTATACAACCAGATTAATCGTAAGTAATGCAAAATAATGACAATATGTTTTTCTCCCAAATTTGACCATTGTTAACATATGCCACAGCCGTGGTATTGTTCATCTTGATACGACATGGACAGTTCCATAATAAAACAATTGATCTTTTAATCCATAACTCCTTATACTTCAACAATTAATACGAATGTTTGGAAAATTTCTTAGGACAAACCATTTATGTTCGCCTGGTATTATTGTCTGCAGTCCGAACAAGAGACATATCAATTATTGTTATAAGAATAGATAATATTCTTATCTTTACCCAAACATTCACAGAAGCTGTACATCATCTGTAACACTTGCTTCAGTTTGCAACAGCTGTTAATCTTATAGTTGAAGCAGCTTATGAACCTTTTTTACATTACTTTAATAATGATAACGTATCATTTGATATTTTGCATAAGCCTCTTCACAAGGCATACATATTCTTATAAGCTTCTGTATTCCTTCTTTTGGAACTTTATTTATTTTTTACCTAATCCTAATGGAGGGACAAAGTATGTCAACAACAATTAGACATATTTGTATCATGGAACAATTTTCCCCCTCTCTTATGGTGCTTGAATTACTAAATTCAGAATAGTAATTTATAAATATTTTATTAATGCCTGAGCATATGCTTTATGTAATGGGTCAGGTCCTTACCTCCCACCAGGTTTGTAATGGCAGGCACTAATTTGCAGCTGCTCTTATCTCTTCCAATTTAAATGTAATCGAGATAACCCATGACCATGACCTCATTAGTGCAAGTGCTGATCTTTTATCAGTATAATTGTTCCTTTAGTGTTCGGTTTTAACAGCCTTGAACTGATTGATTGTTTGGACAATGTTTTAACTTGCACAGCTTGACCCACTTTAATTAATTTCAAGCACCTGTAATATTGATTAACACTTTGTTAATCACAACAGTTTTTTCCATGTTCTAGATGTTTCCATTTTCTTACACTGTGAAAGTGTAAATATAATGATGTTTTGTATGGTTTATACCATGAAATCTTTACACTGAGGTAATTTTATAATATACATGTACGTACCCCTTCTTATTAAAATTACTTTTGAGTGCAAACCTGAAATCAATTTTTAAAGTTTTCTTATACAGGTGAACCAATCCTTCCTTAGTTATATTGGTTAACAATCATAATACACCTGTAATTCCCCATAATTGGAGATTTCATGAACTTATTTTGTAACCAGATGTTTGCACCTTTTCAATGTACTTCAAGCCTTCTTTCCCCAATTATATAGGTTTAGATAAGGCTATGTTTGGTTATACCACTTCTGCCTTTGTTTTGATCCATTATCAAATCTTTCATTGGATCATAGTTTTTCTCCCCAAAGTTTAAAGATCAGTAGTCTGTTCTTTTGTAATTAATATCTTTGATTTATCATAAGGCAGGTTTATTCTATAATAATCAGGAGTTTAATATCCTGATTTGTATTGATCTGCAAACCTATAGTGCAGATTCGGTAAATTATATATATTTCTTCCTATTGAGCTCCACAACTGATGGCAATTTATTTTATTTTGAAAGTATTACTTATTTGCACCATTTTGAAATACTTTGAAATTGTATTTCTTATATCTCATATTATTTGAGACATGGATATTTATAAACGTATTTACCGTTGATATTTTAATAAAACATAAAAGTTTTATCGTATTCTTGGAGTTGGTGAGATACCATATAATTAATGTTGGCAGCTAGGTTTTCTTCCATAGCCTCACCACTTCCTTTAGATATAGCAAAATCTTTTGCTATCTCAGGCACATCTGGCCTCACTTTTTTATTTGTGGTGTGCATTCATAATTCACATCACCACTTGCAGGGTCTGTCTTTTGCAGCCCTGATCCAAAGAGACTTCCTCCACCCTTAAACCAGGGTTCAATTCTCAATTTGGCACATAGCCATATTTTGTATATTCAAGCCCCTCAGGGTCTTTTTTGGGCTGTTTGGGTATTGTGACCCTTGTGTCTTTTTATATTTTGGAGTACTTTCTCCATATCGCGATTTTTATTAACTTTTCTAAAGTACAGCCTTTCTGCCTTTTTAAATTCCCTGCCAAAAGATTGTGGAGCATTTTTACCTCTCTACCGTAATTTTAACGGTACCAGTATCGGAACCGGCCCCGTAATTAATCTCTCGTCCCGATCGCTGGGTATCCCCCTGGGACGTTCTTTTCAAAACTCCGTTATTTTAACAGAGTATTTCTGTTCAATTTAATCTTTTAGTTTGTTTTTAAAACCTTTAAAATCCTGGTTTCCACCAGGCACGGAGTTTTCCAGTCCTAAAAAATTTTTTCAACAGCACTTACCTGCCGGTTCGGAACCTACCGCTGTCGAGGAGCTGTCTGTGCAGCTCCTGCTTCTGCCGTCAGCGTCGACGTAATGCCGTTTCCAGCGCCAGGCGGGGTTCTTCACGTAGTCACTCACGTTACTCCGAAGTAAAATTCAAATTCAATATCTCAAATTTTCCACTCCCCTCATAAGACTTTTAGCCTCATTAAATGCTTCGAATTCCAGATTTCTGTTTCTCGAGGATTTTCACATTATCTCGTCCAAGACATAGTCATATTGTACCTTTATAATCATTTGTCTTGGGGGGGCATTCAGTCTTGTCTGACGTCTCCTCACTCTATGTGCTCGGGCTAATAAAGGCTTTTGTTCCAGAGATAAAACATGTTGCAGTAGGTTCGCAGTAAATTCTCGAGGATCTTCATCTTTCTCTCGTCCTTCGGGAATACCTGCGATTCTTAGGTTTTGTCTTCTCTGGCGACCTTCTAGCTCAGTACATTTCTCAGTTATTTTAGTCAGTAAGTCCGTTAGACGTTCATTTTCTGTAATCAGCTTTGCTGTAGTCACAGCACTTGTATCAGCTAGTTCTTCAAGGCCTTTTATACCGACCGTCTGTTGTTCCAGTACCTTTTCCATAGGATTCAGCCTTTTTTCAGTCATTTTTGACCTTTTCAATTTTATTATCCATCTCCTTTGTCATTTCGTTCATCATTTCTGTAATTTCTTTCTTCAAATCTTCCGATATTTTCTTGGTCTTATTATTAAGATTTGAATTCGTTTCCTGTTGAAATTCTTTCATTTGATTATTCATCTGGTTTATTTCTTCTTTTAAACCAGCAATCTCACGAGAAATGAAAGTTTTCAATTCTTCACTTTCAGTTTTTTTCCCTGTTCTTTTCGATACATCTTCCTGGGATGAGGCCCTACTTGAGTCCGAGGCTTCAGTTGGGCCTTCTGCCGGTTTCTGCCTGGTTGGTCGACTTTTCTGTTTTTCGGTAGGGCTGCGTGTTGTAGACATAACTAGTCGCGCGCCTGATGACGTCACTCACAACAATCAGTGCAGAAACGGCAGGCAGCAGGCAGCAGGTAGGTCCGTTAATCCCCCGTTTATTCCGTTTTTTTCACGGAGCTGGCTGGCGTTATCCTCTAGCCCTCCATAGCGCCACCGGAAGTCAGTTGTAGTTGTATAAGACATTGATGAGGCCACATTTAGAGTATTGTGTTCAGTTCTGGGAATCATGTTATAGGTAAGGTGTTGTCAAGCATGAAAGGGTACACAGAAGATTTACGAGGATGTTGCCAGGACTAGAGGGTGTTAGCTATAGGGAGAGGTTGAGTAGGCTGGGGCTCAGGATGATGAGGGAAGATTTTATAGAGGTGATAAAATCATGAGAGGAATAGATCGGGTAGATGTACAGAGTCTCTTGCCCAAAGTTGGTGAATCGAGGACCGGAGGACACAGGCTTAAGGTGAAGGGGAAAATATTTAATAGTAATCTGAGGGGTAACATTTTCACACAAAGGGTGGTGGGTGCATGGAACGAGCTGCCGGAGGAGGTAGTTGCGGCTGGGACTATCCCAACGTTTAAGAAACAGTTAGACAGGTACATGGATAGGATGGGTTTGGAGGGATATGGACCAAATGCAGGCAGGTGGGACTAGTGTAGCTGGGACACGTTGGCCCATGTGGGCAAGTTGGGCCGAAGGGCCTGTTTCTACGCTGTATCAATCTAGAGTCTAATATTGGTATTGACCCAACAATGTGGAGAATTGCTCAGGTATGTCCCATTCACAAAAAGCAAAAAAAAATCCCATCTGGCTAATGACTGCCTCGTTAGTCAACTCTCAATCATCAGTAAAGTTGTTGTCAATATCTACTGACTGAGTAGCAATTACTCTCCAAGAACCTGCTCAACCATGCCCTGTTTGAGTTTATCAGGACCACTTGACTCCAATTCTCATCGCAGCTGCAGTCCAAGCAATTCCACAAACAAGGCGATAGTGATTGCCCTTGGTTTTAATGCAGCATTTGGCCTCGTGTTTTTGGTGCCCTGGGAACTGACGTCAAGGGGACTCGGTCGCAGGCCATCAGTCCAGGAGTTTGTTGCTGGAGTGTCCTCGGCCCCTTTGTATTTAGTTAGTTCATCAGTGAATTCCTTCCAGAAATGTAGATGTTTGATGATAAAGGCACAATGTTCCATTCCATTTGCAGCTCCTTGGCAAATATAGGCTTCCAACTCTGCATGCATAAGATCCACACATCATTCTGGCATGAGTTAATAACGTTTTGTGACATAAATTGCCACCTAATAGCACATTAGCCTTCATAACCAGATGAGTTGAGTATAAGAGCAAAGAGAGCCTTCTGCAGTTGTACAGGGCCCTAGAGAGACCACGCCTGGAGGATTGTGTGCAGTTTTGGTCTCCAAATCTGAGGAAGGACATTCTTGCTATTGAGGGAGTGCAGCGTAGGTTCACAAGGTTAATTCCCGGGATGGCGGGACTGTCATATATTGAGAGAATGGAGCAGATGGGCTTGTACACTCTGGAGTTTAGAAGGATGAGAGGGAATCTCATTGAAACATATATAGATTATTAAGGGTTTGGACATGCTAGAGGCCGGAAACATGTTCGGAACCAGGGGCCACAGTTTAAGAATAAGGGGTAAGCCATTTAGAACGGAGATGAGGAAACACTTTTTCTCACAGAGAGTGGTGAGTCTGTGGAATTCTCTGCCTCAGAGGGCGGTGGAGGCAGGTTCTCTGGATGCTTTCAATAGAGAGCTAGATAGGGCTCTTAAAAATAGCGGAGTCAGGGGATATGGGGAGAAGGCAGGAACGGGGTACTGATTGGGGATGATCAGCCATGATCACATTGAATGGCGGTGCTGGCTTGAAGGGCCGAATGGCCTACTCCTGCACCTATTGTCTATTGTCTATTGTAATGTCATCTCCAAAGTAGTGTCTAGCACCTAACTTTAACATTCAATGATCTTCGTTGAATCCGCTGACACCAACATATTGGGGCTCTTTGACCAGAAACTGAAGTGGAACAGGTATATTAATAATGTGGCTACAAATACAGGACAGAGGCTTATGAACAACTCGCATCTTGACATCTCTACAATTTTGATTGAAAATAAGGTACAGTTCAAGAGTGAGGTAGAATATTCTCCATTTGCCTGGTGAGGGCAGCTCCAACAGCTCCCAGGAAGTTTGACACTATCCAGTAAAAATCAGCCAAGTTCATTGCCACCACCCTATATTTTTATTCTCTTCATCGCAGGCAGCAGTTACAATACATTTCATCCACAAACTCTACTGCAGTTCTCCAGCTCGGGCCCAGTGACAACACAACCAAGACCACCATTACTACCATCAGGAAGAACATGGGTAACAGGCACATTGGAATGCCACCACTTGCAGCTATTCCTCCAAAGGTCACTCCATCCTCATGGAATTATAATCAGCATTCTTTCATTGCAGGGTCTATTCCAGGCCTTTCTTTGCCAACAGCACTGTGCGAGTAAGTTCAACAGAAGAATTACAGCAATTCGCATTTTGAATGGAAATCAAGGATGGAAAATAAAAGATGATCTTGACTAAAGAATTAACTGATGACATTTCAATTATAATTTTGACAATTGCCTGAAGGTTGCTGCCTTACAGCGGCAGAGACTAGGATTTGATTATGACTGCGGGTGCTGTCAGTAAGGACTTTGTATGTTCTCCCTGTGACCGCGTGGGTTTTGTCCAGATCATAGAGTGATAAAGTGTGGAAACAGGCCCTACGGCCCAACTTGCCCAATGTCCCAGCTACACTAGTTCCACTTGCCTGCACTTGGTCCATATCCCTCCAAACCTGTCCTATCCATGTACCTGTCTAGCTGTTTCTTAAACGTTGGGATAGTCCCAGCCTCAACTACTTCCTCTGGCAGCTTGTTCCATACACCCACCACCTTTTGTGTGAAAATGTTATCCCTTGGATTCCTATTAAATCTTGAACCTATGTCCTCTGGTCCTCGATTCCGCTACTCTGGGTAAAAAAGACTGTATCTACCCGATCTATTCCTCTCATGATTGTGTACACCTCTATAAGATCACCCCTCATCCTCCTGCGCTCCATGGAATAGAGACCCAGCCGACTCAACCTCTCCCTATAGCTCACACCCTCTAGTCCTGGCCACATCCTCATGAATTATTTCTGAACTCTTTGACGCTTGGCAATGCCCAGAACTGAACACAATATTCCACATGTGGTCTCACCAACATCTTATACAACTGCAACATGACCTCCCAACTTCTATACTCAATACTCTGCCTGATGAAGGCCAAAGTGCCAAAAGCCTTTTTGACCACTTTATCTACCTGTGACTCGACCTTCAAGGAACCATGCACCTGTACTCCTAGACCCCTCTGCTCTACAACACTACCCAGAGGCCGACCACTTACTGAGTAGGTCCTGCCCTTGTTAGACATCCCAAAATGCAACACCTCACACTTCCCTGTATTAAATTCTATCAACCATTCCACCGCCCACCTGGCCAATCGTTCCAGATCCTGCTGCAATCGTTCACAACCATCTTCACTATCTGCAAAACCATTAACTTTTGTATCATCAGCAAACTTGCTGATTTTGCCCTGTATGTTCTCATCCAAATCATTGATGTAGATGACAAACAGTAACGGGCCCAGCACCGAACCCTGAGGCACACCACTAGTCACAAGCCTCCAGTCTGAGAAGCAACCTTCCACCATCACCCTCTGCTTCCTTCCATGGAGCCAATTTGCTATCCATTCAGCTTGGATCCCATGCGATCTAACTTTCATAGAAACATAGAAAATAGGTGCAGGAGTAGGCCATTCGGCCCTTCGAGCCTGCACTGCCATTCAATATGATCATGGCTGATCATCCAACTCAGTATCCTGTACCTGCCTTCTCTCCATACCCCCCGATCCCTTCAGCCACAAGGGCCACATCTAACTCCCTTTTAAATATGGCCAACGAACTGGCCTCAACTACCTTCTGTGGCAGACAATTCCACAGATTCACCACTCTCTGTGTGAAAAATGTTTTTCTCATCTCGGTCCTAAATGATTTCCCCCTTATCCTTAAACTGTGACCCCTTGTTCTGGAACCTTCCAGAGCAGCCTACTATGTGGAACCTTGTTCGAACGCCTTACTGAAATCCATGTACACAACATCTACAGCTCTGCCCTCATTGACCTTTTTGGTCACACCTTCAAAAAAAATCAATCAGATTTGTGAAACATGACCTCCCACGTACAAAACCATGCTGACTGTCCCTAAACAGCCCTTGCCCATCTAAATGCCTATAACTTATCCCTCAGAATATTCTCATAACTTACCAACTACAGATGTTAAGCTCACCGGCCTATAGTTCCCAGCATTTTCCCTGCAGCCCTTCTTGAATAGAGGCACAACATTCCGGCACCTCTCCTGTATTTAAGGACGACTCGTAGATTTCAACCAGGGCTCCCGCAATTTCCTTTCTAGTTTCCTGCAATGTCCTCGGATATATCTGCTCAGGGCCTGGAGATTCGTCCACCTTCATACACGACAGTACCTTCAGTACTTCTTCGATGGTAACACTGACTGCTCCCAAGACACTTCCAGTGACTGCCCCAAGTTCCTCCATCCTACTGTCTTTCTCCTCGGTAAATACAGAGGAGAAATACTCATTGAGGACCTTGCCCATCTCCTGTGGCTCCACACAGAGGCGACTGCTTTGATTCCTGAGAGGTCCCACTCTCTCTCTAGTTACCCTTTTCCCCCTTATGTATTTATAACATCTTTTGGGATTGTCCTTAATGCTACCTGCCAGAGCTATCTCATGACCCCTTTTTGCCCTTCAGATCTTTTTCAGTTTACTCCTTAGTTCCTGAAACTCCTCCAGGGATGCACTTGGTCCCAGCTGCCTATACCTGTCCCTGTGGTCACTGGTCCCGAAAGGCTCCTCCACACACACTTCATTAACTTGCCCATCCCAATTTCCCAATACTAGATCCAGCGTTGCCCTATCATGTGTGGGGGCCTCCACAAATCTCTCATGAACACTTTTGAGGAATTGCACCCCATCTAAACCCTTCACGCTATGATTTTCCTAGTCTATATTGGGAAAGTTACAATCCCCTACTACAACAATCTTATTTGACCTGCAGCTGTCTGCAATCTCCTGGCACATTTGTTCTTCTAATTCCCGTTGGCTATTCGGGGGTCTGTAGTAAACCCCCAACAAAGTGATCATTCCTTTCTTGTTCCTCAGCTCCACCCTTATAGCCTCACTAGATGAACCATCCATAATGTCACCTCTGAACACTGCCATGACATCCTCCTTAACCAACAATGCAACCCCCCTCCTCTTTTTCCCTCACCCCTGTCTCTCCTGAAGCCCCCTGAACCCGAGAATATCGAGTTGCCAGTCCTGCCCCCCCTTAACCAAGTTTCTGTCATGGCTACAAGGCCATAGTCCATGCCCTCAGCTCATCTGCCTTACCCGTCAGGCCCCTTGCATTGAAATAGGAACAGTTTAAACCAACCCTCCCTCTCTCTCTGCCTTTCACCTGCCTATTCTGTCCACTAACCTTTCCCACACCACCCTCCATACCAACTTCTAGCCTCTCACGTGCTTCAGTCCTGCAAGAGATCCCACCCCCTGCCAATCTAGTTTAACCCCCCCCCCCCCCCCCCCCCCGTATAGCATTAGCAAACCTTCCCGCTAGGATGTTGGTCCCCCTCCAGTTTAGGTGCAATCCGTCCCTTTTATACAGGTCACCCCTGACCCGGAAGAGATCCCAATGATCCAGAAATCCGAATCCCTGCCCCCTGCACCAACTCCTCAGCCACACATTCACTTCCCCAATGTTCCTATTCCTACCTTCACTAGCACGAGGCACTGGAAGCAATCCTGAGATCACTACCCAATTCCGTAAACTTTTGTTGTAGAACCTCCTTCCTCTTCCAACCTTTTTAATTCGTGCCAACATGCACAACAACCTCCGGCTGCTCCCCCTCACTCTTCAGATTCAGATTCAGATTCAGATTCCTTTATTGTCATTCAGACCTTTCGGTCTGAACAAAATTTGTTACCTTGCAGTCATAACATGTAATAAATTAAAACAAAACACACAAAAAACACATATTTAACATCCACCACAGTGAGTTCACCAAGCACCTCCTCACTGTGGTGGAAGGCAAAAGTCTTAAAGTCTTTGTCTTTTTCCCCTACATGTTCCCCCTCTGTACTGAGGCAATCCAGGCCTCCGATGTCATCGTCCACCAGGCCCGCGGCCGAGCCTCCGAAGCCAGGCCGTCACCGCCGCCGTTGCCGGAATGCTGGAACACCACCACAGCTCCCAATCAGGATCGACCACGGGAACGCTGGAGCCGCCGAAGCCCCGAAGCCGGGCCGCCGCTGGAGCACCGCTGGAGAGCCGCTGAAGCGCCGAAGCCCCGAAGCCGGGCCGCTGCTGGAGCACCGCTGGAGAGCCGCTGAAGCCCCGAAGCCGGGCCGCTGCTGGAGCACCGCTGAAGCAACTGCCGGAGCGCCGAAGCCGGGCCAGGTACAGGAGCTGTCAGGGGGGACAACACGACAAGATTGAGTGGCAGCCAGGGCTGTGACTCCAACGGGGAAGAGTGACGTGCGGACAGGAGATTCTGCAGCAACAGGCGAACATCTTGAGGATGCCGTGCAGCCATTCCGAGACGTCCTGGACCCTGACACCAGGGAGGCAACTCACCATCGTGAAGTCTCGCCTGTTGCTGCAGAATCTCCTGTCCGCACGTCACTCTTCCCCGTTGAGCCTCAGCACCAGGGTTGGAGTCACAGCCCTGGCTGCCACTCAATCTTGTCGTGTTGTCCCCCCTGACAGCTCCTGTACCTGTTTTCAGTAGGTACAGCCACCGGGGGCTTCTGCACTCCATGTTTACTTCTGTTCTTCGTTGTCTCCCACCTTCGCTCTTCCTGTGTGACAACCTCACTGTAGGTCCTGTCCAGGAAACTCTCGTTTTCCCGGATGATCCTGAGGTCATCCAACTGCTGCTCCAGTTCCACAACACGTTAATTCAGGAGCTGCACCTGGACACAATTTCAGCAGGTATCATTGCGAGAAGCATCAGCAGTGTCCCTGACTTCCCACATCTTGCAGGAGAGGCACTGTAACAACTTGCCTGCCATTACTCCAGTGGACAAAAATCACAAATTTCGGATAAGAACCTACACTCAGAGTTGAGCGAAACCTATTCCCTTCGTATTCTGCTGCCGATAGCCTCGTTCTGCACTGCAAACAGTCATGAGTATAAATATCGGGCACACGCAGAACTGATTGAAGTGTAGGCTCCATGCCTCAGCCTCCTCGCTGAAGATTCTTGAGCCAAAGTGTTCCTCCCGCACTCCAAAGACATGTACGTTTGTAGGTTCATTGGGTTCAATAAAATTGTCCTTGGTGTGTAGGATAGTACTAGTGTTTGGGGATCGCTGGTTGGTGCCATCTAAATTAGGTGTGAGCAAAGCTAAAAAATAATAATGGTGCATGTGTGGTTCAGCTTCTGGGCATTCGTTACTTTAATAAGACCGTCTGCATCATCTCTTCACATATAACTTTGAAATGACTTCTAATTCCACTCTAAACGTTTGCAGAATGACTGACAGATCAATGTGCGGCAGAGTAGGTGGTGAGTGCCCACTAGTGGTTGCCTGCATTGAAATAAGAATTAAGCCTGATGCGTCATTCTGAAGTGTTAAAGAATGAACTGCAGATGCTGGAAAATTGAGGGTACACAAAAAGCTGGAGAAACTCAGCGGGTGCAGCAGCATCTATGGAGCGAAGGAGATAGGCAATGTTTCGGTCCGAAACCCTTTTTTAGACTGCCTGAAGAAGGGTTCAGACCCAGTCTGAAGAAGGGTTTGGGCCCGAAACGTTGCCTATCTCCTTCGCTCCTTAGATGCTGCTGCACCCGCTGAGTTTCTCCAGCATTTTGTGTACCCGCGTCATTCTGAACCTTGCTTAAAGCTGCAACTGTTATATTGATCCAAACTTCACACCCTCTGGCATGAGTACAAAACTCATGCATTTGAAGACAGCATCATATAGACACATGCACAGTCCACAAAATAGAGAGAGTACAGAGGAGATTTACTAGAATGTTGCCTGGGTTCCAGCAACTAAGTTACAGAGAAAGGTTGAACAAGTTAGGTCTTTATTCTTTGGAGCGCAGAAGGTTAAGGGGGAACTAGATTGAGGTCTTTAAAATGATGAAAGGGATAGACAGAGTTGACGTGGAGCTTTTCCCATTGAGGGTAGGGAAGTTTCAAACAAGAGGGCATGACATGAGAATTAAGGGACAGAAGTTTAGGGGTAACGTGAGGGGGAACTTCTTTACTCAGAGGGTGGTGGCTGTGTGGAATGAGCTTCCAGCAGAAGTGGTGGAGGCAGGATCGATTTTAATATTTAAAAGTAAAGTGGATAGGTATATGGACGTGAAGGGAATGGAGGGGTATGGTCTGAGTGCAGGTAGATGGGACTAGGGGAAAACAAATGGTCGGCACGGACTGGAAGGGCCGAGAGGGCCTGTTTCCGTGCTGTAGTTATTATATGGTTATAGGAAGTAGAAATCTACCAGCAGTAATCCTGTGACTTCCGTAACATTTATCAAAGCATTATCTCTTTCCAATGATGGCAATGGCATTACCATCTATTTATTATGTGAATGTTGATCTTCTGTTAACTTGAAACATACAGCTGCATTCAACCAAGCAGAGCATATGTAGATAATGATCAGGTACTTGCTGGATCTGTATTCCCTGGAGATTAGAAGAATTAATTTAGAAGACTTTATTCAAATATATAAGATTGCGATGGGATTTGACTGGATAAATATTCAATGATTACAAAATAAGGGTCTTCTTTAAAATGGAGGTATGTAGACATTTCTTTGCTCAGAAGTTAATGAAGCTCTTGAATTTTTTGTCTTTGAGGGTTGTGGAGCCCAAATCATCTGGTTTACTTAAGGTGGAGAAGGATAAAGACTTGAAAGAGCGAGGAGTTGAGGATTATATCACAAGAGAGTTAAGGCAAGCATAGTTCAGTCAATGAGGATAAAGTGGTTGAAGACCTCTGAGGACCCTGGTGGTCCATTCCTGTTCCTACGTTACATTCTTGCCAGTTTATCTTTCCTCAATGCAACACATCCAATGCAAACTGTAGCCTTTCATCATTGTCATCCCAGTTGGGAAGACTGGGAATTCTTTATTATCCGATGACCAAATAAAGATTGTTCTGGTACAGGATGCTCAGTATTACATCAAGTAATCCATTTGGCCATGGTATGAGAAAATAGTGCTAAAATAAAAAGTGGCTTTAACTATGTCAAGAAGAGCACAGCACAGGCAAGCAAAGTCATGTTCATAAGTGATAGCAGAATTAGGCCATACAATCATGGCTGCTCTATCTTTCCCTCTCAACCCTATTCTCCTGTCTTTTCCCTATAATCCCTGACACCCCTGGTAGTCCGTGACAATGCTGAGAAATTTCCAAATGCTCTTTCCACATAAAAGTCATTGTTGCTGTGCAGAATTTAGCTTGTAAATCCTACAGAAATTTAACCTCAAAGAGGGATAGATGAGGAATCGTAAAAATAAAACATTCTGGAGTGTTTAGAATATCACTAAAGTGAAGGGATGCAGAACAGTGAACTGCAACTGAAGCAAGAGGCCTGTTAATGTTAGTACAACCAGTTCAATCAAATAGATTTAATTTTCTAAAGAAGGAACTGCAGATGCTGGAGAATCGAGGGTACACAAAAAGCTGGAGAAACTCAGCGGGTGCAGCAGCATCTAATAGGAGATAGGCGACGTTTCGGGTCGAGACCCTTCTTCAGATGTAATTTTCTGTCCTGCTCTCCACAGAGAAATTCTAGCATTCACATAGGAGAGGTACCAATTTTTCCCATGCTTTTAATCTTAATATTTAATCAATACATTCCATTGAGGGTAAAGTGGATGAAGATGTCTAACATTTTGCAGTATGGAATATTAAATACAAGCCTTTTATTTTCCTTGTTCTCGCTCACATCTCTGATTCCACCATTTCATTGACGAGCTTGACCATGATTCAGGAGGGATGTTTCGGGTCGAGACCCTTCTTCAGACTTGAATGTGCAGTTAGTTGATAATGGATAGATATAGTTGGGATTACCGAGACACGGCTCCAGGGTGACCAAGGCTGGGAGCTCAATATGCAGGGTATTCAATATTCAGCAAGGATAGACAGAAAGGAAGAGGAGATGGGGTGGCATTGCTGGTTAAAGAGGAGATTAATGCAATAGCAAGGAGAGACATCAGCTTGGATGCTGTAGAATCAGTTTGGGTAGAACTACAATGTAGCGAAGGGCAGAAAACGCTTGTTGGAGTTGTGTATAGACCACCAAACAGCAGTAGGGAGGTTGGGGATCGCATCAAGCAGGAAATTAGGGATGCGTGTAGCAAAGGTACAGCAGTTATCATGGGTGACTTTAATCTACATATAGATTGGGCCAACCAAATTGGTAACAATACTGAGGAGGAGGATTTCCTGGAGTGTACACGGGATGGTTTTCTGAGCCAATATGTAGAGGAACCAGAGGGCAGGCCATCCTAGACTGGGTATTGTGTAATGAGGAAGGATTAGTTGGCAATCTTGTTGTGCAAAGCCACTTGGGCAACAGTGACCATGATATGGTGGAATTCTGCATTAAGATGGAGAGTGACATGGTTAATTCAGAGACAAGAGTCTTGGACTTCAAGAAAGGTAACTTTGATGGCATGAGATGGGAATTGGCTAGGATAGACTGACAAATGATATTTAAACGGTTGACTGTGGATATGCAATGGCAAAGATTTAAAGATCGTATGGATGAATTACAACAATTGTTCATCCCTGTCTGGTGTAAAAATTAAACAGGGAACACGACTCAATCGTGGCTAACGAGGGGAATTAGGGATAGTGTTAAATCCAAGGGAGGCGTATAAATTGGCCAGAGGAAGCAGCAACATTTAGAATTCATCAGAGGAGGACAAAGGGGTTAATCAAGGGGGTAAATAGAGCATGGGAGAAAGCTTGTGGGGAATATAAAAACTGACTTTAAAAGCTTATATAGATATGTGAAGAGGAAGATATTAGTGAAGACAAATGTAGGTCCCTTACAGTCAGAAACAGGTGAATTTATAATGGAAAACAAGGAAATGGAAGACCAGTTAAAGGAGTAATTTGGTTCTGTCTTCACTGGGGAAGACACAAACAATCTCCCAGAAATACTAGGGGAACGAGGATCTAGTGGGAGGGAGGGGCTGAAGGAAATGCACATTAGTCATGAAATGGTGTTCAAAGGTTCAAAGGTTCTTTATTAGTCACATTCACCAATTGTTGTAGTGGAATGATAGGTATATGGACGTGAAGGGAATGGAGGGGTATGGTCTGAGTGCAGGTAGATGGGACTAGGGGAAAACAAATGGTCGGCACGGACTGGAAGGGCCAAGAGGGCCTGTTTCCGTGCTGTAATTGTTATATGGTTATATGGTTATATGAATGCGGATTGCCATTGCAGCGCAGAAAATAAGAATACAACATAACAATAATAAAGACATTTAACCATAAAAACATCCCTTCACAATGATTCCAACTGTGAGGGAAGGCACAAAGTCCAGCCCCCATCCCCATGTCCACCCATAGTCGGGCCTATTGAGGCCTTCGCAGTCGCCGCCACAGAGGCCCGATATTCCAGGCCGTTCTTGCCAGGTGATGATGCTCCGGCGTCGGGAGAACCCTCTCAGCGGCTTGGAATACCTGGAACAGCCGTTTCCGAAGCTGACAGGCCGCGCTGGATGGAGCTCCACCACTGGCGATCTCGGCGAGAGAGCCCAGGTTTCCGGTGTTAAAGTCAACAGACCTGCAGCTCCGCGATGTTTCATTGGCGGTCCGCGCATACTGGAGTTCCAGCGCGGCGACCCGAGTAAGGCATGGCCCGCTCCACGATGGCGCTCCAACGCTGTGCCGCTGCCGAAGCCGTGGTTCTGGCCGGTCTCCTCAGGAAACGCCGCTCCAGGCCCGCTGGTAGGCCGCGAGGACGGGTCGAAGGTGTTGCCCAGAGAAAAGCTGCCTCTCTGACCAGGTAGGGACCCTGAAAAGCAGTTCCCCCCCCCCCCCCCCCCCACCCCACACATAGACTAGAACTCCAAAAAACAAACACTTGAACTCACTAAAAATTAAAAAAAGATATGAAAAGACGGAAAGCTGCAGGCTGGGCAGCCATACCCATACAGGACGGCACCCCTTTTGTTAGGTAAACTGTTGGGACTGAAGACAGATAAATTCCCAGGGCCTGATGATCTGCATCCCAGAGTCTGCCCTAGAAACTGTGGATGGATTGGTGATCATTTTCCTATAGTCTCTCAACTCTGGATCAGTTCCTGTGGACTGGAGGGTAGCCAATGAAACTCCACTTTTTCAGAAAAGAAAGAGAGAAAGGAAGAGGAAGAGAGAAAACAGGGAATTATAGACCAGTTAGCCTTACATCGGTCGTGGGGAAGATGCTGGAGCTGATTATTAAAGATGTTATAGCAGCGCATTTGGAAAGCAGTGACAGGATCGGTCAAAGTCACCATGGATTTATGAAGCGGAAATCATGATTGACTAATCTTCTGGAATTTTATGAGGATCTAACAAGCAGAATGGATAAGGGAGAGGCATTGAATGTGGTGTATTTGGACTTTCAAAAAGCCTTAGATAAGGTCCCACACAAGATTAGAGTGCAAAATTAGAGCACATGGTATTGGGGGTGGGGTATTGACATGGATAGAGAACTGGTTGGCAGACAGGAAGCAAAGAGTAGGAATTAACAGGTCAGAATGGCAGGCAGTGACTAGTGTGGTGATTGATCCGTCACTGAAAGTAAGTATGCAGGTACAGCAGGCAGTGAAGAAAGTGAATGGCATGTTGGCCTTCATAGTGAGAGAATTTGAGTTTAGGAACAAGGAGGTCCTACTGCAGTTGTACAGGGCCCTGGTGAGGCCACACCTGGAATATTGTGTGCAGTTTTGTCTCCTAATTTGAGGAAGGACATTCTTGCTATTGGGAGAGTTCAGCGTAGGTTCACAAAGTTAATTCCCGAGATGGCGTGACTGACATATGATGAAAGAATGCATCGACCGGGCTTATATTCACTGGAATTTAGGATGAGAGGGATTCTTATAGAAACATTAGACAAAGTGGGACCCGTTGGGTCCGTCACACGGGAGGCTTGGTCCCCCAACGCAATATTCCACCACTCACACCTATCCCCCTCCCATCAACTCCACCCCTCCCTGTCCCCCTCTCCCTCTAACCCCCCTCTATGCCACCTTGCCCATCACCCCAGACCCCTTCTACCCCCATCCCTAACCCCCTGCACTCCACCACCCCTCTACCCCACTCCCTCTCTCTCCCACTCCCTCCCCCATCCCCCTATCTCCCCCCCCTCCCTCGTCCTTCTCTCCCCCCCCCCCCCCGTGCTGTGGGTCGGGCTGCGATGCTCCCTCTCTCTGTGTGACGGTGTAGTGCGCTAGGGCCGCTCCCGGTGTCCGCACCCACGGAGCCGCTGGAGTGTGGGACCCACGGTGTCCCTCGCCAGCGGGTAGACAGCGGGGCTCGGCGATGCCTCCACCACCCCATCTCCATCCTCCACATCGGAGCCGGGGGCGGGGCGAGGGTGGCAGGCAGCCGAGCCAGAGCTGCCCGCAGAGCAGGAGGCGGTGGCTGTGCTGCAGGATGGAGGCTGCCAGGCGGCCCCCCGAGGTGCTAGTACACCTTTACCAGGCCCCGGGCTCGGGCACGACGCCAGCCCTCAGCTCGGCCACCGCCTGGGTTCCAGTCCACGCCCCGACGTCATCTCCGGGTTCGTCCCTGACCCCGGACCCAGGCTCGTCCTTGGTTCCAGCCCAGGCCCAGTCCCCGGGCTCGGCCCGTGGCTCCAGGCCCAGTCCCCGGGCTCGTCCTTGGTTCCAGCCCAGGCCCAGTCTCCGGGCTCGGCCCGTGGCTCCAGGCCCAGTCCCCGGGCTCGGCCCGTGGCTCCAGGCCCAGTCCCCGGGCTCGTCCTTGGTTCCAGCCCAGGCCCAGTCCCCGGGCTCGGCCCGTGGCTCCAGGCCCAGTCCCCGGGCTAGGCCCAGTCCCCGGGCTAGGCCCGTGGTTCCAGCCCAGGCCCAGTCCCCGGGCTCGGCCCGTGGCTCCAGGCCCAGTCCCCGGGCTCGGCCTGCAGCACCACCCCCCCCCCCCCCCAGGTACTGTGCGGCCGCAGCTCCTCGGGCAGCGGCGCCACTCCTTCACCATGGCGACCTCCAGCCGAGTGACAGCGGACGCAGCCAATCAGTGCGGCGTTGGTGCCAGGAAGGGGCTTCGCTGTCCCGGCGACGTCCCTTTCTGACTGACAGGAGAGGACACCAATCTGCGTGGCTGCGACTGACAACAACCTGCGCATGCGTGGTTTTTACGATTTTTAAACCTTAATAACTTTTACTATATACCATCGATTGGAACGAAACTTGTTGCACTCGCAGCACGGGGGAACGTTGAGTAAGCCGGTGAAAAATCGTAGCGCATTCCATTTTTGCGCAAATAGAAAAACCACGCAAACCGGAAGAGCACAAGATCAGAGTTTTAGTTATGTACTAGCCAAAGTAGGACCCGTTGGCCTGGTCCCCCAACGCAATATTCCACCACTCACGCATAGCCCCAAACTGCGCAGGTGCAGCTGACGGGTTCCCGTTGTGACGCTCCTATTCCCCACCCTCCCCCTACTCTGCTCCTCGCCCTTCCCCCCCACACACGCACTCCACCCCCCCCCCACCCACTCTTAGCGGCTCTCCAGCGGCACAGCCATTCCCGCCCATTGGGTTCCCATTGTGATGTAGAACATGCAGGCATTACTGCGCAGGCACAGCTGACGGGCACGGCAAGTGGAAAAGGGATTTAAAATGTGAATCATTCTTAAAATATAACAACAATTTAAACGTTAAAGATGACATTTATTCAGTCCATTCTTTCTTGTTGCATCTCTTGTTGCTTTCTGCAGCCAGGGGATTGGGACGGCTTCAGGCGGGGGCCGGTCGCGGGGGGAACGTCCTGCAGCGTCCTCAGGAGGGTGCTGTTGGAGGCCGGGAGGGGGGGGGGGTACATCCTACAGCCAGGGGATGCATACGGCTTCAGGGGGGGCTGTCGGGGGCCAGTGGGGGGGAGAGGGCGCAGGGCATCCCGCAGTCGGGGGAAGGGGGCGGCTTCAGCCGAGGGCGGTTGGCGGCCTGTTGGGGGAGAGCGCCCTGCACCTGAGGGAGGGGGAGGGCTTCAGGCGAAGTCCGGAGGGGGGGCTTTCTGGAGGGCTAGTACAGGTGTTGTGGGAATGAAGGGGCTGGTTTCCAGAGGGCTAGTATGGATATTGTACACCAAAGGAACTGTTCTAAGGCTAGTATAGGTGTTATGGGCCGGAGGGACTGGTTTCCAAAGGTCTAGTATGGACATTGTGGGCCGAATAGACTATTTGGGGTTGTATGGGTGTTGTGGGCTGCAGCAGGGGACGGGGACGGCTTCAGGCGAGGGCCAGTGGGGAGCGTCCTGCAGCCGGGGGAGGGGGACAGCTTCAGGTGGGGGCAGGTGGGGAGGGGAGTGTCCTGCAGCTGGGTACGGGGAGGGTTTCAGGCGGGGTCCGGCGGGAGCATGCTGTAGCCGGGGGAGGGGACGGCTTCAGGCGGGCGCTGTCGGGGAGCGTCCTGCAGCTAGGGGAGGGGGACAGCTTCAGGCAAGGCCTGTTGGGGGCCGGTGGGATGGGGGGAGCGCTGCTGTAACCTACCACTGCCGCAGCATACCCCTGCTGTGGCTTACCGCTACTGTGGCCTACCACTGCCCTGGCGCGGCCTTGGCCCACCGGCTTCAGGCGGGGGCTGGTGGGGGGGGGGGGGGGGGGGGATTAGCGTCTTGTAACTGGGGATAGCTGCAGGCGGGGAAATTAAAATAGAATGAAACTTACCCGTGGAGACGTGATGAGGTGGGGAAAAAATATGGCAATCCTCCAATTTGCTGTGGGACACTCTGGCCATGGAGGAGGCCCAGGACAGAAAGGTCAGGTACGGAATGGGAGGGGGAGTTGAAGTGCTGAGCCACCGGGAGATCAGGTTGGTTAGTACGAACCGAGCAGAGGTGTTGGGCAAAGCGATCGCCAAGCCTATGCTTGGTCTCACCGATGTAGAGCAGCTGACACCTAGAGCAGCGGATGCAATAGATGAGGTTGGAGGAGGTGCAGGTGAACCTCTGCCGCACCTGGAAAGCCTGCTTGGGTGGAGTCAAGGGGGGAGGTAAAGCGACAAGTGTGGCATTTCCTGCGTTTGCAAGGGAAAGTGCCCGGAGAGGGGGTGGTTTGGGTGGGAAGGGACAAATTGACCAGGGATTATGGAGGGAGCAGTTTCTGTGGAAAGCCGAAAGGGGAGGAGATGGGAAGATGTGGCCAGTGGTGGGATCCCGTTGGAGGTGGCAAAAATGTCAGAGGAGTAAAACAGATAATCCTCCGATGTTTTCGCGAGGTGACTGCGAGCGGGCCGCCGTTCCTTAAATTCCGACTGCTCACCGCCCGGTCCCTGTCTTTCAATGTAGACCAGACAGTGAGGGGACCAGCTCAAGAGCAAAGATCATGGAGCGGAGCGATGGATAACAGGACAGCGGGCGGTGGAGCTTACTCCTGTGTCAGTGCGAATAACCTCAATTGGTCCCTTAATCGCAGCTGACACAGGGGCAAGCTCCACAGCACGATCAAGGGACCAATTGAGGTTCCAACCAGACTTTCGGACCCGAAGCAGCCCAGCCCGGAGTCGGAGATGTTGCCAAACAGAAAGTGTAGACTCTGATCCTGGCAGAGGAGAACGACCAGCGCCCGCTGTGAGTCCCCATCGCATCACTAATTCCAGCCACTACCCCTCTGGTCCCCCTCCCACCACACACACACACACACACACACACACACACACACACACACACACACACACACACACACACACACACACACACACACACACACACACACACACACACACACACACACACACACACACACACACACACACACACACACACACACACACACACACACACACACACACACACACACACACACACAATCCCCCATCCCCCACAACTCCCCCTCCCCCACAACCCCCCCACCAACCCCTCCACCAACCCCTCCACCCCCACAACCCCCTCCCCCGTTCACACACCCCTCCCCCCCACACACATACCCAGCACACACACACCCTTCCCCACACAACCCTCCCTTCCCACATCCCTCTTCCCCACCTCTCGCCCACATAGACACCACCTCCCCCCACCCAACACACCCCCCCGTCACACCGCCCTCCCCCACATCCCCCCTCCCCCACATCCCCCCTCCCCCCTCCCCACCCTCTCCCCCCCTCCTCCACCTCCCCGTCCACACACACCCCTCCTCCCCTCCCACCCTACAGCCGCTCCGCCACACACCCCATTTCCCTCCCCTCCCACACATCAAGAGGAGAGAGAGGGAGTGCTGGGGGATGAGGGGAAATGTGTCACGCGTGCGCAGTTAGGGGATCGGGTGAGTGGTGGAATATTGCGTTAGTGAATGGGTTGCGTTGAAGGACCAGGCCTCCCGTGGAACTGGGACCCAGCGGGTTCCACTTAGTCTAGTAAATTATAAAGGTTTCAAGATATGGCGGGCGAATAAACGAGCTATGCGTGGTGAAAACAAAGCGAACAAAGGTAAAGAGATCGTCACGCATGCGCAAGGGTGGAAATCCTGGAGGGGCAGGGGGACACGCCCTTCCCCCCTCCCCCGCTTTGAGAGGTGAGGGACAATCACCATGTCTTGTAATCCGGACTTTATCAGCCGCTTTCTAAGGGCTGAATCGGCCCTGTCGCGGGGACTTTCAGCGCCCGGCGCGGCTTAAAAGCAAACTGCTCCATCGAGGCGATCGAGGCTCCCGATGTTGAAGCCCCTGCCGGCCGATGAAAGGCCCCGCGAATCGGCCGATTCAAGCCCCACGATTCGGGGCGGACAAAGCTGATGTTGCCGGAGTTCGGAATTGGGCCCACTGCCGAAGCCTCGTGTGTGTGTGTGCATGCGCTCACACGGCCGGCAAGAAATTGTTTCCCCCGCATGTTTTGATAACGATTTCCGTGCCTGCAACGCAAATGGGGAAGGACTGACCCATGTCTCCATACTTACACGAGGGCACACCCCTAAACCTCATGACAACTCCTTCATGCCATAACCCAGACACGTGACCCTACCCCCGACTGCCAAGGGTTCGAATACAGGTGGACCAACCATCGGGTGGTGCCACAAAGATGTGTGGGTATTAGCATTGTACGCAGGTTGGTCACAAAGAATCTGACAGGCTGTGAGGTTTCCATCGTTTGTAGTGATTGCTTCCCTGGTAAGGTACAAGAAAAGAGGAAACTTGTAGACCACTGTGAGATTGTAAAATCCATTGCTGGGACTGAGCTCTAGACTGTAAAAGAATGAAAATTTCACTTCCCCTTGGATTCCTGGGTTTAAACTCAATCATCTGACTAATTTAAGTTTAGAAATATGTGCGGTCACGGGACAGCAGTAGAGTTGCTGCCTCACAGCGAATGCAGCGCCGGACACCCAGGTTCGATCCCGATTATGAGTGCTGTCTGTACGGAGTTCGTACGTTCTGCGTGGTCTACGTGGGTTTTCTCCGAGATCTTCGGTTTCCTCCCACACTCCAAAGTGACTTGATAAATGTACAAATTGTTCTGGTGGGTGTAGGATTGTGTTACCCATGCTGTATCTCTAAACTAAACTAAAGATAGTGCGGAAACAAGCCCTTTAGCTGACCAGGTCCGCACAGACCAGCGATCCCCCGCACACTAACACTACCCTACACACACTAGGGACAATTTTTACATATATGCCAAACCAATGAACCTACAAACCTTTATGTCTTTGGAGTGTGGGAGGAAACCCAAGATCACAGAGAAAACTAAGCAGATCACGGGGAGAACGTACAAACTCGATACAGGCAGCAGCCGGGATCTACCCTGGGTCTCTGTAAGCGCGGTAAGGCAGCAACTCTGTCGCTAAGCCACTGCGCAGATTAGGTTCACAGCCTTAGGCCCATTGAGTCTGTTCCGCCATTCAATCTTGGCTGATCTATATTTCCCTCTCAACCCCATCCTCCTGCCTTCTCCCTGTAACATTTGATACCCGTACTAATCAAGAACCTATTAATCTCCTCTTTAAAAAAACCTTGTAAAATTGACACTAATGTATAGGGAATGTATGAGAAAGTGGGATAGAAACATAGAAACATAGAAACATAGAAATTAGGTGCAGGAGCAGGCCATTCGGCCCTTCGAGCCTGCACCGCCATTCAATATGATCATGGCTGATCATCCAACTCAGTATCCTGCCTTCTCTCCATACCCCCTGATCCCTTCAGCCACAAGGGCCACATCCAACTCCCTCTTAAATATGGCCAACGAACTGGCCTCAACTACCTTCTGTGGCAGAGAATTCCACAGATTCACCACTGTGTGAAAAATGATTTTCTCATCTCGGTCCTAAAAGACTTCCCCCTTATCCTTAAACTGTGATCCCTTGTCCTGGACTTCCCCAACATCGGGAACAATCTTCCTGCATCTAGCCTGTCCAACCCCTTAAGAATTTTGTAAGTCTCTATGAGATCACCCCCCAATCTTCTAAATTCCAGCGAGTACAAGCCAAGTCTATCCAGTCTTTCTTCATATGGAAGTCCTGCCATCCCAGGAATCAGTCTGGTGAACCTTCTCTGTACTCCCTCTATGGCAAGAATGTCTTTCCTCAGATTAGGAGACCAAAACTGTACGCAATACTTCAGGTGTGGCCTCACCAAGACCCTGTACAACTGCAGTAGAACCTCCCTGCTCTTGTACTCAAATCCTTTTGCTATGAATGCCAACATACCATTCGCTTTCTTCACAGCCTGCTGCACCTGCATGCCTACTTTCAATGACTGGTGTACCATGACACCCAGGTCTCGCTGCATCTCCTCTTTTCCTAATCGGTCACCATTCAAATAATAGTCTACCTTCCTGTTTTTGCCACCAAAGTGGATAACCTCACATTTATCCACATTATACTGCATCTGCCATGCATTTACCCACTCACCCAGTCTATCCAAGTCATCCTGCAGCCTCCTAGCATCCTCCTCACAGCTAACACTGCCCCCCAGCTTCGTGTCATCCGCAAACTTCGAGATGTTGCATTTAATTCCCTCGTCCAAATCATTAATGTATATTGTAAATAGCTGGGGTCCCAGCACTGAGCCTTGCGGCACCCCACTAGTTTACTGCCTGCCATCCCGAAAAGGACCCGTTCACTCCTGCACTTTGCTTCCTGTCTGCCAGCCAGTTCTCTATCCACATCAATACTGAACCACCAATACCGTGTGCTTTAAGTTTGTATACCAATCTCTTGTGTGGGACCTTGTCGAAAGCCTTCTGAAAGTCCAGATACAACACATCTACTGCTTCTCCCTTATCCACTCTACTAGCTACATCCTCAAAAAAGATTTGTCAGACATGATTTACCCTTCGTAAATCCATGCTGACTTTGTCCAATGATTTCACCACTTTCCAAATGTGCTGCTATCCCATCTTTAATAATTGACTCTAGCAGTTTCCCCACTACCGATGTTAGACTAACTGGTCTGTAATTCCCCGTTTTCTCTCTTCCCTCCCTTTTTAAAAAGTGGGGTTACATTAGCTACCCTCCAATCCTCAGGAACTACTCCAGAATCTAAAGAGTTTTGAAAAATTATCACTAAGGCATCTGCTATTTCTGGGGCTACTTCCTTAAGTACCCTGGGATGCAGCCTATCTGGCCCTGGGGATTTATCGGCCGTTAATCCATTTAATTTAACCAACACCACTTTCCGGCTAACCTGGATTTCACTCATTTCCTCCATCTCATTTGACCCGCGATCCCCTGCTATTTCCAGCAAATTATTTATGTCTTCCTTAGCGAAGACAGAATCAAAGTAGTTATTCAATTGGTCTGCCATGTCCTTGTTCCCCATGATCAATTCACCCGTTTCTGACTGCAAGGAACCTACATTTGTTTAACTAATCTTTTGCGGTTCACATATCGATAAAAACTTTTGCAGTCAGTTTTTACTTTCCTGCCAGTTTTCTTTCATACTCCATTTTCCCTTTCCTAATTAAGCCCTTTGTCCTCCTCTGTTGGTCTCTGAATTTCTCCCAGTCCCCTGGTAGGCTGCTTTTTCTGGCTAATTTGTACGCTTCATCTTTTTCTTTGATACTATCCCCGATTTCCCTCGTTATCCACGGATGCGCCACCTTCCCTGATTTATTCTTTTGCCATACTGGGATGAACAATTGTTGTATTCATCCATGCAATCTTTAAATGCCTTCCATTGCACATCCACCGTCAACCCTTCAAGAATCAATTGCCAGTCCATCTTGGCCAATTCACGTCTCATACCCTCAAAGTTACCTTTCTTTAAGTTCAGTACCGTGTTTCTGAATTAACAATGTCACTCTCCATCCTAATGAAGAACTCAACCATATTATGGTCACTGTTGCCCAAGGGGCCACATACAACAAGGCTGCTAACTAACCCTTCCTCATTACTCAATATCCAGTCTAGAATAGCCTGCTCTCTCGTTGGTTCCTCCACATGTTGGTTTAGAAAACTATCCTGCATACATTCCAAGAAATCCTCTTCCTCAGCACCCCTGCCAATTTGATTCATCCAATCCATATGTAGATTGAAGTCACCCATTATAACAGTTTTACCTTCGTTGCACGCAATTCTAATTTCCTGTTTGATGCCATCCCCAACTCCACTACTACTGTTAGGGATAACATAGAACTAGTGCGAAATGGTCGGCATGACGTGGTGGGCTGGGGGGGGGGGGGGGGGGGGTTGGTGGGAGGTTCCATGCCTCCTCCATTGCCAGAGTGGGGCCAAACGCAAACTGGAGGAACAGCACCTTACGGAGGAATAGCACCCAACAGCAACAATGCTTGGGTGGCTTACAACATTGACATCTCCAATTTTAGGTAATGTCTAACCAATCCCACACCACACACTTCCCTTCTTCCTCATGACCCCCCCCCCCCCCCATTCATCCTCCCTCTTTGCCTCCCCTCTAAGGGGGATCTTATAGAAACACATACAATTACTAGACTAAGTGGGACCCGTTGGGTCCCATGTTCACATGGGAGGGCTGGTCCCCCAACGCAATATTCCACCTCTCCACCAATTCCAATATTGGTGGCCAGTGGGTGGGGGGGTGGGGTGGGGGGATTTCTGGAGTGCTAGTGTGGGTATTGTGGGCTGAAGGGACTGGTTTCCAGAGGGCTTGTATGGACACTGTGGGCCAAATGCATTCTTGGGGTGGCAGCTCAGTCCCTCAAGCCTGATGTGCTGAGAGCTCACTCACGGCTGGTGGGCTGGCAGTTGACTCATTCCTTGAAATTCCATTTCAAGCAGGGTGCAAGGCCATCAAATTCAAGTGCAGTTTCTTACCACTTCAAGCAGGGTGCAGGGCCACCAAATTCAAGTGCAGTTTCATACCACTTCAAGCAGGGTGCAAGGCCACCAAACTCAAGTGCAGTTTCATACCACTTCAAGTAGGGTGCAGGGCCAACAAACTCAAGTGCAGTTTCATACCACTTCAAGCAGGTGCAGGGCCACCAAACTCAAGTGCAGTTTCCTACCACTTCAAGCAGGGTGCAGGGCCACCAAACTAAAAGGCATTTTCATGCCACTTCAAGCAGGGTGCAAGACCACCAAATGCGAGTGCTGTTTAATGCCATTTCAAGCAGGGTGCAAGGCCACCAAATTCAAGTGCAGTTTCGTACCATTTCATGCAGGGTGCAAGGCCACCAAATTCAAATGCTGTTTCATTCCATTTCATGCAGGGTGTAAGGCCACCACATCCAAATGCAGTTTCATACCATTTCATGCAGGGTGAAACCACCATATAATCACACATAACACCACATAAACAGCACACTCACAGTTCAGTAGACATTCAGTGTGTTCAGTTGATTCACAGCTCAGACAGAGTCGTGACCTCTCCCTCCCCCATCTTGCAGAGACTGAGCCACACCCACACTTCCGGGTTTTATAATCCCTCCCCACTCCCACCGAAAGGGGCTTGGCTTCATGGTGTGATTGACAGGAGAGAGATTCTCAACTTTTTTTTAAACACTAATAACACTTTTATTTTTCATTGATGGGAAGAATCCTCTGCACCTGATGAGCGGAGGGGAACTGAGTAAGATGGCCAAAAATCACAGCTGTAAGTGGTAGCATTTTATCTAAAATCAATATACAGTGCAAACAGGAAGTTGTGCAGTTACCACCACCAACAACCATTTGCAGTGCAGCATTTCAAAGCAGTTACCACCACAAACAACCATTTGCAGGGTAGCATTTCACCAGCAAAGCAACCACATTTTAATTTCCAAACCACATTAAGGGCACTCACAGTTGAGTAGACATGTGTTCAGTGTTATTCACAGCTCAGAGAGACATGACCCTCTCAATTCCTCCATCTTGCAGAGACTGGGTGAGGCACAACACTTCCCGGTTTTAAAGTCCTTCCCCTCTCCCACCAGCAGGGGCAGCAGAGAGAATGTCAACATTTTAAAAACATTAATAACTCTTTTATTTTTCATCGATGGGAAAAATCCTCTTGTCCTGCGCAGCGGAGGGGGACTCTGAGTAAGATGGCCAAAAATAACAGCCGTAAGTGTTTCAAAATTCATGAAACTGAAAAACAGGAAGTGTTCAAGATCTTACTTTTACTAATATAGATAAAAGGACTGGACAAGCTAGATGCAGGAAAAATGTTCCCAATGTTGGGCGAGTCCAGAACCAGGGGCCACAGTCTTAGAATAATGGGGAAGCCATTTAAGACTGAGGTGAGAAAAAACTTTTTCACCCAGAGAGTTGTGAATTTGTGTAATTCTCTCCACAGAGGGCAGTGGAGGCCAAGTCACTGGATGGATTTAAGAGAGAGTTGGATAGAGCTCTACGGGCTAGTGGAGTCAAGGGATATGGGGAGAAGGCAGGCACGGGTTATTAATTGGGGACGATCAGCCATGATCACAATGAATGGCGGTGCTGGCTCGAAGGGCCGAATGGCCTCCTCCTGCACCTATTGTCTATGTTTCTATGTTTCTCCTGTGCCGCACTGACTTCACCTATTGCTCCTTTCCTCCCGCTAACTTTTCAATTTGCAATTCTTCAATCCTGTCCCACATCTTCTGCATTCATCTCTGGACTTTGTTCCAACTATCTGCCTGGCATAACCCCCGTCGCCTATGTCCACCTGGAAATAGACACAAAATGCTGGAGTAACTCAAAGGGACAGGCAGCATCTCTGATGGAAGGAATGGGTGACGTTTCGGGTTGAGACCCTTCTTCAGGCTCGAGTGAAACGTCACCCATTCCTTCTATTCAGAGATGCTGCTGGACCTGCTGAGATACTTCAGCACTTCTTGTCCTTTTGTGTATTAACCTGCATCTGCAGTTCCTTTTTTCTACATGTTTTTACATTAAGTATGTTCATGTGTAAAATGATGCTTTGGTGCAAATTCCTTCTGCCTGTCTATTCATTTTTTTATGCATGCATTTCCTACAACACACCCTTGAAAATATTAGGCCAATAAACATAAACTGATAACTGCCTTCTCTTTGTGCAGATGTCCCCTAATATTCCACAATAGAACTGCTTATAGTTTTTTTGACTTTCTTGCCATGCCAGAGGTAGCACTAGTAGTTCTTGTACTTTCAGTTTCCAGTTCACAAAATGTACCTGTTCCATAATTAGGAAGATATTAGTTTTGATAGAACAGAGAGATGAATAGATACCAGCTCTTCAAGATATGATTAAGTTTTAAGAAATGTCAACTTGGTTTCTTTGGAAAAGTAAAGTTGAAAGGGATCTAATTGAGGCTTTCAGATTCTGAAGAAGGGTCTTGATTCCTTCTTTCCAGAGATGCTGCCTGTCCCGCTGAGTTAATCCAGCATTTTGTGTCTATTTTCAGATTTACAAAGTCATTTGATGAATTTGTTGCAGAAATAGAATCACCTTGGCAAAATAAGATTGATTAGTCGGACTGGATGTTACAATCCCTAAGGGTTTTCACTACAATTGACATTTGGTATTCTTGGGGATGACCACTAGGTGATTTTGCTACCAATCAGACACATCTTCAGTTGTGTACCTCAATGTCACTGGGTGTTTCGGCCTTTTATCACAAGACACCCTCAGTCGAGGCAGGCCCACCGCAGGATGTCTGCTTTGCACTGAGCAAGGTGAATGAGCACAAAGCTGCCGGCCCCGATGGCATCCCCGGGCGGGTGCTCAGGGCATGTGCTGGACAACTATCCCTGGTCCTCACTGACATCTTCAATCTGTCACTGGCCCAGGGTGTCGTCCCCACTTGCCTCAAGACATCTACCATTGTGCCAGTGCCCAAACAATCAGCGACAGGGAGTCTCAACGATTTCCGGCCAGTGGCACTCACCCCTGTCATCGCCAAGTGCTTCGAGCGGCTGATCTTGGCTCACCTCAAAGCCAGCCTCCCCCCCCACACTGGACCCCCATCAGTTTGCCTACCGGACCAATAGGTCAACAGAAGACGCCATATCTGCGGCCCTACACTCTGCCCTGACCCACCTGGACAGCAATAACACCTACATCAGGTTGCTGTTCATTGACTTCAGCTCCGCCTTTAACACTGTCATACCCGCTAGCTTGATCACCAAACTCAGCGGTCTTGGCATCTCCACTTCCCTCTGCAATTGGACACTGGATTTCCTCACTAACAGACCCCAGTCTGTTAGGATCAACAACCTCACCTCCTCCACTATAACACTGAACACTGGCGTGCCACAGGGCTGTGTGCTCAGCCCTCTCCTCTACTCTCTCTTCACCCATGACTGCATCCCTAAGTTTAGCTCCAACGCCATCATAAAATTTGCCGACGACACCACGGTGGTAGGACTGATCAGCGATAACGACGAGTCAGCCTACAGGGAGGAGGTCCAGCACCTGACAACCTGGTGTGCCAATAACAACCTCGTCCTCAACTCCCAGAAGACGAAGGAGATCATTGTCGACTTCAGGAAGAACAGAGGGGGCAGACACACCCCCATCCATATAAACGGGACTGAGGTGGAGCGGGTCTCCAACTACAAATTCCTCGGGGTACACATCTCGGAGGATCTGTCCTGGTCCCTCAACACCTCCAAGCTGGTCAAAAAGGCGCAGCAGCGCCTTTACTTCCTAAGGAGGCTCAAAAAAGCCCACCTGTCCCCCCTGATCCTGACCAACATTTACCGCTGTACCATCGAAAGCATCCTGACCACCTGCTTTACGGTATGGTACAGCAGTTGCACTGTAGCAGACAGGAAGGCACTACAACGGGTGGTGAAAACCGCCCAGCACATCATCGGTGCCCCGCTCCCTGCCATGGATGCCCTCCACCGAAAACGGTGTCTGAGACGGGCTGGGAAGATCATCAAGGACCCCTCCCACCCTAACCATGGACTGTTTGCCCTCCTACCATCGGGGAGGCGGTACAGGAGCCTCAGGTCCCGCACCAGCAGGATGAGGCGTAGCTTCTACAATAACACCATCGCACTGCTGAACTCGGAGTCCCGCCGATAGATTCCCACATCTGTATTTATTTATCTGTATTTATCTAAACATTGCTATCACTACGTACTGCCACTAAACTGCATTTCGTTGTACCCATACTTGTATCTGTGCAATGACATTAAATTTGAATTGAATTGAATTGAGGATGATCAGACCTGGGATTGTGTCCTATTCTTAGCCTCCAGATGGTCACGTGGCTGCTCAGAAAGCATCTTTGGTTACAGCAAAAGGGTTATTTTCACCCAAAACCTTCTAGGATATGGCACTGAGAAAATTATTGAAGCAAGTTAGTTCAATGGGTTCAAGGGATAATTCAATGCATTTCTGACTTGAGAAAGAATGAAATATTTCAGGAAAAAAACGTTAGATGAGCTAGAGAGACCCACAAACCTTTCTTAATACCTGAAAATATTGAGTTATTTTGAATCAAATTTCAAAGAATATTTAGACATAACAGCTGGAGTAACTCAGCGGGACAGGCAGCATACCTGGATAGAAGGAATGAGTAACGTTTCGGGTCGAGACCCTTCTTCAGACTGACAATGAGTGTTTTTTTCTCTTTTTACCATGTGGTAGAACTGCCAGAGGGAAGATTGAAAATTATCTGTTCTCGTTAACTTACTCTGTACTTGGTGCTTACAATGTAATACTTCAGTTTTCACGAAATATACCTTTAGCTGTTTGTCCGCCTACTTCTATGTGAAGGAAATCAATAACAAGTGCAGGGGGATGTTCAGAAATGGGCGCAGATTATGGGACGGGAGAAAAGGGGTATCGATCTTTGGGTTTGTGCAATAATCATTTGCCAATCTGTTTTTACTCATCTCCCAAAATTGATTTTATTTGAATTGAAAACAGCAAAATGAGCTTCAAAATAGATTTTATTTTGTTTGCTTGACTGAAATCAGAATCATTTTATGGCAGAAGTAAAATCTTCAGTGTGTAGTGCTATCAGATGAGGCTTAGGTTTATTAATGTCATGTGTACCGAGGTGCAGTGAAAACTTTGTTTCGTATGCTATCCGTTCAAAGCAGATAATAATGTAACATATAACCATATTACCATATAACAATTACAGCACGGAAACAGGCCCTCTCGGCCCTTCCAGTCCGTGCCGACCATTTGTTTTCCCCTAGTCCCATCTACCTGCACTCAGACCATACCCCTCCATTCCCTTCACGTCCATATACCTATCCACATACGTACATACACGTGTACGTACATACAATCGAGCCAAATCCAAGTATAATAGATTGAGCAAAGAGGAAGATACAGAGGTTTCAGGGCTGTTGTGCACCAGATACAGAGACAACGTCCAATCTCCACAATGGGGTAGCGATGAATCGGACAATACCCTAGTGTATGGAAAGATCGTTCTGAAGCCTCATAACTGAGGGGAATAAACTGTTCCTGAGTCTGGTTGTGCGCACTTTTCAAGTTTCTTTACAAGAACGATCCCAGGAATGAGTGGGTTAACATATGGTGGGCGTTTGTCGGCACTGGGCCTGTACTCGCTGGAGTTTACAAGAGTGAGGGGGACCTCATTGAAATAGGCAGAATAGTGAAAGGCTTGGATAGAGTGGATGTGGAGAGGATGTTTCCACTAGTGGGAGAGTCTAGAACTAGAGATCACAGCCTCAGAATTAAAGCACATTCCTTTTGGAAGGAGATGAGGGGAAATTTATTTAATCAGAGGGTGGTGAATCAGTGGAAATGATTGCCACAGAAGGCTGTTGAGGCTAAGTCAGCCAATATTTTTAAGGCAGAAATGGATAGATTCTTGATTAGTACAGGTGACAGAGGTTATGGGGAGAAGGCAGGATAATGGGATGAGGAGGGAGAGATAGATCAGCCATTGAATGGCAGAGTAGACTTGATGGGCCGAATGGCTTAATTTTGCTTCTATCCCTTATGACACGACCTTCTGTATCATCTACCCAATGAGAGCAGTGGGAAAAAGGATTGACCAGGCTGGGACCAGTCTCTGATTATGTTGGCTGCATTTCCAAGGCAGCGTGAAGTATCGATGGAGTGGATGATACAAAGGGTATTCTCTGTGGTGAACTGAGCAACATCTGCAACTCTGCAATTTCTTGCAGTCTTGAGTAGAGCTGTTCCCAAACCAGTCTGCGATGCATCTCCACAGTCTGCTACCCAGGGTCCATCCATAGAGGTTTGGAAAGGGCCTATCCCACTTAGGCGATTTTTTTTGGCGACTGCTGGCGACTGTCACAGTCGTAGCAGGTCGCCAAAAAAGCAGCGACCCGACCCCCCCACAACAACGTCTACGTCAAGCTACCGACAACCGGGACGTCCACCTACGACCACACCTACGACAACCTACGACCACACAGGCGACAACCTATGACAACCAAAGTCAACCTGCGTCTACCCGCGACAAGCTACGATCCTATTGGCAACAACTGAAGATAATTCAGTCGCCGGTACCTGTCCCCAGTTGACGTAGGTTGACATAGGTAGTCGCCAATGGAATTCATTGAAGTCAGCGCCAGGCGACAACCACCTGGCGACAGCCTGCGTCATCCTGGCGACAACCTACGACAGGAGAAGATAAGCTACGTCAAGCCCACAGTCACCGAACATTTCAAAATCCAGCGGCAACCAAAATGTTAATATTAAATGTTATTATTAATGTGTTAACACAGTATAACTTACATGAAAATTTCCACCGCTGGGGCAAAACAGGGGGCACCACCATCGGTCATTCATTCGTTCATGCTGCTGCCCCGCTGGTTCAGTTTTCTCCAAGATCTATTTAAGAAAGAACGGCAGATGCTGGAAAAATCATATGTAGACAAAAAATGCTGGAGAAACTCAGCAGGTGAGGCAGCATCTATAGAGAGAAGGAATAGGCGACGTTTCGGGTCAAGACCCTTTTTCAGACTGATGTGGGGGGGAGGGGGGACAAAGGAAGAGGCGGAGACAGTAGGACTAGAAAGAAAGCTGGGAAGGGTGAGGGTAAGGCGGGAGAAGACAAGGGCTATCTAATGTTAGAGAAGTCAATGTTGATACCGCTGGGGTGTAGACTAACCAAGTGAAATACCCAAGCTTGTCTCCTCACTACATTTACTGCTGGCTCCAGTCGCAAATCTGAGTTTACGAGTGATCTGTGCAAGGCATTCATTGATGCTGGAATTCCACTGTGGAAATTGGAAAACAAATCTCTCAGAGGTTTTTTAGAGAAAGAAACAGAGGAACATATACTGAGCGAGTCATCATTACAGAAAAAATATGTTGACAGCAACTTCAACATCGTTGTGCAGAAAATTAGAGATAAAGTTGCATGCAACAAAATATGGATCTCAATAGTCAAGACAACCGATACTGTGGGGAGATATGCTGCCAATGTGGTCATTGGTACACTGGAGGCAGGCCAACTATCAAAGGAGTATTTGTTGACATCGGAAGTATTGGAGAAGTCAAACAGCTCAACCATTGCAACTGCTGTACTTTGGCCAGAAGGTATTAAACACGAGAATGTTCTTCTGTTTGTGTTTAATGCAGCTCCGTACATGAAAAAAAATCTGCTCATGCTCTTATAGTTTTATTCCCCAAAATGTTGCATTTGACATGCTTAGCTCAAGGACTTCATAGACTTGTTAAGCACAGACGTAGCTTGTTTCCAAATGTCGATCGCCTAGTTTCCAATGTCAAGAAAATCTTCCTCAAAGCACCGACACGTGTGCAGTTGTTCAAGAAAATGGCACCCGAGATTCCGCTACATCCTCAGCCCATTTTGACTAGGTGGGGTACATGGCTCTCTCCTGTACTCTACTATGCTGCAAATTTTGAAAAGATAAAATAAATCGTCAACTGTTTTGAATAAGAAGAATCTGCTGCAGTCAGGATCGTCAGTGAAATCATGCAGAAAAAGTCCCTCCACTGCGATCTTGTGTTTATTGCTTCCAATTTTGCAAACTTCCCACAAGCTATCACTTCCCTTGAGAAACATGGCGAAACATTAGTGAATAACTTGCAGGTTTTCAACAAAGTAACTGACGATATCCGTAAAGTTCCTGGCAATGTAGGTAAAGACAAACAAAGAAAATGTGAGAGTGATTTTAGCTAACAAAGATCTTGAAGAAATACAAAACATAACTAAATTTCTCAAAGGTAGTTGTAATGCGCAAGATATTGACGTGAATATAGAGTCTGCAGCTTGTTTCGGGTATGCACCAGTGACCTCAGCTGAGGTAGAAAGAAGTTCTTCACAACTGAAGCATATTCTGTCTGGTAGACGGTATAGTTTAACACCAGATAATTTGAAAAAAATGCCAGTAATTATGTGCAACCAGGCAACTGTGGTCATTTAACGTATACCATTATATTATCATTTTTAACCATATTTTGGTGGTGGAAATACATGCTTTTTCTTGCCTTTTTTGTAATTTTATTATGCTTTTTTGCCTGCCTATTTCAGAGTTTTTTAGAGCCTAAACATCCTGGCTCTAGTTAAGCCTCTTTAGGCGACTTGAGGAGACGACTCATGACCATACAGGCGTCAGTCACCCTGCAACCATGTGGCGACAGCCTAGTAACCTGCAGTCGCCAAAAAAAATCGCGTAAGTGGGACGGCGGGTTTAAGAGTCATTGGGAGACGCGTCGAGTTTTCACAATTTGCCAAACATGGCTGGCTGTATAAACAGCCATGGTACTCTAAATACTCCACATAAGAGGCCTGGCCTAGCTTTGTTGAAATCATAATTGATTTGAAGTGTGCAAGAATGTGCAAGAAAGAGGGACAAATTAAACAGATGCATGTTATGTATCCATATCTCAGTGCTCATGTTCAAAATATGCTTTTTGGCTACTGTTTAGTTTAGATCAGAGATGGTGTATGGAAACAGACCCTTCAGCCCACTGAGTCCACATTGATCAGTGATCACCCTGTACACTAGTTCTATCCTACACGCTAGGGACAAGTTACAGGAGTCAATTAACCTCCAAACCTGAACGTCTTTGGGATGTGAGAGGAAATTGGAGCACCCAGATAAAACCCACGTGGTCACAGGGAGAGTGTACAAACTCCGTACAGACGGCACCAGCAGTCAGGATCGAACCCGGGTCTCTGGCGCTGCAAGACAGCAACTTCACTGCTGCACCATGGAGCTGCCCTGGGAGGGCTGTGGGTCTGTTTTCTATCTCCACCCCATTACCTTGCCTGGCCCTAAGGCAGATATGGATGTCAAGAGTCAACAGTGTTTTAGTGTTTTAGTGTTGTATGTCCGAAAACGGAACAATGAAATTCTGACTTGCAGCAGCACAACAGGGATGTAATGCTGAGGCTCGAGAAGGTGCTGGTCAGGCCGCATTTGGAATATTGTGAGCAATTTTGGGCACTATATCTAAGGAAGGATGTGCTGGCTCTGGAGAGGGTCCAGAGGAGGTTTACGAGAATGATCCCAGGAATGAGTGGGTTAACATACTGTGCCCTCCATAATGTTTGAGACAAAGACCCATCATTTTTGGGACAAAGGCCAAAGGCCTCTGTACTGCACAATTTGAGATTTGTAATAGAAAAAAAAATCACATGTGGTTAAAGTGCACATTGTCAGATTTTATTAAAGGGTATTTTTATACATTTTGGTTTCACCATGTATAAATTACAGCTGTGTTTATACATAGTCCCCCCATTTCAGGGCACCATACTGTTTGGGACACATGGCTTCACAGGTGTTTGTAATTGCTCAGGTTTAATTGCCTCCTAATGCAGGTATCAGAGAGCTCTCAGCACCTAATCTTTCCTCCAGTCTTTCCATCGCCTTTGGAAACTTTTATTGCTGTTTATCAACACGAGGACCAAAGTTGAGTCAATGAATGTCAAATAAGCCATTATGAGACTGAGAAACAAGAATAAAACTGTGAGAGACATCAGCCAAACTTTAGGCTTACCAAAATCAACTGTTTGGAACATCATTAAGAAGAAAGAGAGCACTGGTAAGCTTACTAATTGCAAAGGGACTGGCAGGTCAAGGAAGACCTCCACAGCTGATATAACCATATAACATATAACCATATAACAATTACAGCACGGAAACAGGCCCTCTCGGCCCTTCCAGTCCGTGCCGACCATTTGTTTTCCCCTAGTCCCATCTACCTGCACTCAGACCATACCCCTCCATTCTCTTCACGTCCATATACCTATCCACTTTACTCTTAAATGTTAAAATCGATCCTGCCTCCACCACTTCTGCTGGAAGCTGATTCCACACAGCCACCACCCTCTGAGTAAAGAAGTTCCCCCTCACGTTACCCCAAAACCTCTGTCCCTTAATTCTCATGTCATGCCCTCTTGTTTGAATCTTCCCTACCCTCAATGGGAAAAACGTATCCACGTCAACTCTGTCTATCCCTTTCATCATTTTAAAGACCTCAATCAAGTCCCCCCTTAACCTTCTGCGCTCCAAAGAATAAAGACCTAACTTGTTCAACCTTTCTCTGTAACATAGTTGCTGCAACCCTGGCAACATTCTAGTAAATCTCCTCTGTACTCTCTCTATTTTGTTGACATCCTTCCTATAACTAGGCGACCAAAATTGTACACCATACTCCAGAATTGGTCTTACCAATGCCTTGTACAATTTTAACATTACTTCCCTACTCCTATATTCAATGCTCTGATTTATAAAGGCCAGCACACCAAAGGCTTTCTTTACCACCCTATCTACATGCGATTCCACCTTCAGGGAACTATGCACAGATATTCCTAGATCCCTCTGTTCCACAGTATTCTTCAATTCCCTACCATTTACCATATACGTCCTATTTTGATTTGTCCTGCCAAGATGTAGCACTTCACACTTATCAGCATTAAACTCCATCTGCCATCTTTCAGCCCACTTTTCCAAATGGCCCAAATCTCTCTGTAGACTTGAAAATCTACTTCATTATCCACAACACCACCTATCTTAGTATCATCTGCATACTTACTTATCCAATTTTCCACCCCATCATCCAGATCATTGATGTACATGACAAACAACAGTGGACCCAACACAGATCCCTGAGGCACCCCACTGGTCACCGACTTCCAACCTGACAAACAGCCATCCACCATTACTCTCTGACATCTCCCATTCAGCCACTGTTGAATCCATCTTGCTACTCCGCCATTAACACCCAAAGATTGAACCTTCTTAACCAACCTTCCATGGGGAACCTTGTCAAAGGCCTTACTGAAATCCATATAGACAACATCCACTGCTTTACCCTCATCAATTTCCCTAGTTACCACTTCAAAAAATTCAAGAAGGTTTGTCAAACATGACCTTCCAGGCACAAATCCATGTTGACTGTTCCTGATCAGACCCTGTTTATCCAGATGTTTATATATATTATCTCTAAGTATCCTTTCCATTAATTTGCTCACCACTGACGTCAAACTAATAGATCTATAATTGCTAGGTTTATTCTTTGAACCCTTTTTAAACAATGGAACAACATGCGCTGTAAGCCAATCCTCCGGCACTATTCCCGTTTCTAATGACATTTGAAATATTTCTGTCATTGCTCCTGCTATTTCTACACTAACTTCCCTCAATGTCCTAGGGAATATCCTGTCAGGACCTGGAGACTTATCCACTTTTATATTTTTCAAAGGTGTCAGTACTTCCTCCTCTTTGAATCTCATAGTTTCCATAGCTACTCTACTTTATCCCCTTAACTCACCGAGTTCAATATCCTTCTCCTTGGTGAATACCGAAGAAAATAAATTGTTCAGTATCTCCCCCATCTCTTTTGGCTCTGCAGATAGCTGTCCATTCTGGTTCTCTAATGGTCCAATTTTATCCCTCGTTATCCTAGAATGACAGAAGAATTCTCTCTATAACTAGACTAAGTGGGACCCGTTGTGTTCCATGTTCTCATGGGAGGGCTTGTCCCCCAATATTCCACCTATCCACCAATTCCAATATTGGTGGCCAAAGGGGGGGGGGGGGTGGGGGGCTTTCTGGAGTGCTGGTATGGGTGTTGTGGGCTGAAGGGACTGGTCTCCACAGGGCTAGTATGGACATTGTGAGCCAAATGCATTCTTGGGGTGGCAGCTCTGTCCCTCAAGCCTGATGTGCTGGCAGCTCACTCATGGCGGGCAGGCAGTTGACTCATGGCTATTCCTTGAAATTCAATTTCAAGCAGGGTGCAAGGCCACCAAATTCAAAACAATTTTCCTACCATTTCATGCAGGATGCATGGCCACCAAATTCAAGTGCCGTTTCAAACCATTTCATGCAGGGTGCAAGGCCACCACATTTAAATGTAGTTACATACAATTTCAAGCAGGGTGAAACCACCATAAAACCACCATAAAACCACACAAAACATCACACTCACAGTTCAGTAGACATTCAGTGTGTTCAGTTGATTCATAGCTCAGACAGAGTCTTGACCTCTCCCTCTCCCATCATGCAGAGACTGAGCCACACCCACACTTCTGGGTTTTATAATCCCTCCCACCAGAAAAGGTGTGGCCTTCACGGCGTGATTGACAGGAGAGAGATTCTCAAATTTTTTTAAACACTAATAACACTTTTATTTTTAATTGATGGGAAGAAACATCTGCACCTGAGAAGAGGGGGACTGAGTGAGATGGCAAAAAATCACAGCCGTAAGTGGTAGCGTTTTATCTAAAATCAAACAGTGCAAACAGGAAGTTGTCAAGTTTAGACTTCCAACCATTTGCAGTGCTTTTAGTTCAAGCCAAACCCCGACCAACCATTTGCAGTGCTTTTAGTTCAACCCAAACCCCCACCAACCATTTGCAGTCCTTTTAGTTCAACCCAAACCCCCACCAACCATTTGCAGTGCTTTTAGTTCAACCCAACCACATTTTCATTTTCAAACCACATTAAGGGCACTCAAGGTCAGTAAAACTACACTCACAGTTTAGTAGACATGTGTGCAGTGTTATTCACAGCTCAGACTGAGAGACGTGACCCTCTCACCCCCCCCCCCCCCCCCTCCCCAACTTGCTGCGACTGACTGAGGCACAACACTTTTGGCTTTTATAGTCCCTCCCCCCTCCCACCAGCTGGGGCAGCAGAGAGAAACTCAACATTTTTTATACATTAATAACTCTTTTATTTTTCATCGACGGGAAAAATCCTCTTGTCTTGCGCAGCAGAGGGGGACTAAGTAAGATGGCCAAAAATCACAGCCGTAAGTGGCAGCGTTTTTTCTAAAATCATGAAACAGTAAAACAGGAAGTGGTCAAGATCAGACTTTTAGTAATATAGATAGAGAAAAATCCCTAAACACATGTCCGACAGATCAGAAACACTCTTCAGGAGTCAGGTGTGGATTTTTCAATGACCACTGTCCGCAGAAGACTTCATGAACAGAAATACAGAGCAAGATGCAAACCACTGGTTAGCCGCAAAAATAGGATGGCTAGGTTACAGTTTGCCAAGAAGTACTTAAAAGAGCAACCACAGTTCTGGAAAAAGATCTTGTGGACAGATGAGACGAAGATTAACATATCAGAATGATGGCAGGAGTGATGGAGGAGAGAAGAAACTGCCCAAGATCCAAAGCATATCACCTCATCTGTGAAACACGGTGGTGGGGGTGTTATGGCCTGGGCATGTATGGCTGCTGAAGGTACTGTCTCACTTATCTTCATTGATGATACAACTGCTGATGGTAGTAGCATAATGAATTCTGAAGTGTATAGGCACATCCTATCTGCTCAAGTTCAAACAAATGCCTAAAAACTCATTGGCTGGCAGTTCATTCTACAGCAAAACAATGATCCCAAACATACTGCTAAAGCAACAAAGGAGTTGTTCAAAGTTAAAAATTTTTTAATTCTTGAGTGGCCAAGTCAATTACCCGATCTGAACCCAATTGAGCATGCCTTTTATAAGCTGAAGAGAAAACTGAAGGGGACTGCCCCCCAAAACAAGCATAAGCTAAAGATGGCTGCAATACAGGCCTGGCAGAGCATCACCAGGGAAGACACCCAGCAACTGGTGATGTCCATGAATCGCAGACTTCAAACAGTCATTGAATGCAAAGGATATGCAAAAAAATACTAAACATGAGGCAAATAAATAAATGATGGGTCTTTGTCCCAAACATTATGGAGGGCACTGTATGATGAGCGTTTGACGGCACTGGGCCTGTACTTGCTGGAGTTTAAAAGGATGAGGGGGAACTTCATTGAAACTTACCGGATAGTGAAAGGCCTGGATAGAGTGGATGTGGAGAAGGTGTTTCCACTAGTGGGAGAGTCTGGGACCAGTGGTCATAGCCCCAGAATTAAGGAGGAATTTCTTTAGTCAGTGGGTGGTGAATCTGTGGAGTTCTTTGCCACAGGCAACCGTGGAGGCCAACTCAATGGATATTTTTAAGGCAGAGATAGAAATATTCTTGATTAGTACTGGTGTCAAGGGTTATGGGGAGAAGGCGTGAGAATGGGATTAGGAGGGAGAGATATGATTGACTGGCGGAGTAAACTTGATGGGCTGAATGGCCTAATTCTGCTCCTATCCCAAGACCTTGTGCAAGCATAGTAGTTAGTAGATACCACAATAAATTACAACAAAAAGTTAAATAGACTAAAAACAATATCTTTCTGTAATATTTCCTTCCCTTTAGTTGTTACGATTGATGAGAGAAGCCATCATTGCCAAAATCAAGCTAGGATTCGAGTCTGGGTTGATATTAAATCCTACCACAAATCATTTATTGTTGTTGATCGGCACGGTGGCACAGCGGTAGAGTTGCTGCCTTACAGCGCTTGCAGCGCCAGAGACACGGGTTCGACCCCGACTGCGGGTGCTGTCTGTACGGAGTTTGTACGTTCTCCCCGTGACCGCACGCGTTTTTTCCGAGATCTTTAGTTTCCTCCCACACTCCAAAGACGTGCAGGTTTGTAGGTTAATTGGCTTGAGATTGTATACTTGGTATAAGAGTAAATTGTCCCTGGTATGTGTCGGAAGGAGGGGGAGGAGCGACACCCGACCGGTAAGCTTTAAAATCTAGCGCGGGGCTTGTTTTTTCAGAGGCTTACCGAAATCCATAACATTCCATTTGGAGAAGTGGGTTTTTTTAATTTTATTTATTTATTTATTTATTTTTTAATTTTTTTTTTTTTAGGAAACCGCTGATTGGTGGGAAGTGGACTAGGGTAAGCAGCTGATTGGTGGGAAGTGGACTAGGGAAAGCAGCTGATTGGCAGTCAGATCCCAGCAGTTTGTTGTGTACTTTATATTGTATCCTGTGTAAGGGGGGAGTATGAAGGCCAGGGCAGTGTACTGTTCTGGATGTCAGATGTGGGAGGTCAGGGAATCTGATAGCCCTCCAGACATCCACATCTGAGCCAGGTGTGTTGAGATGGGGCTCCTAAAGGACTGTGTTAGGAACCTGGAGCAGCAGCTCGATGACCTCCGTCTGGTCAGGGAGAGTGAAGAGGTCATAGAGAGGAGCTACAGGGAGATAGTCACTCCCAGACCACAGGAGGCAGACAAGTGGGTCACGGTTAGGAAGGGCAAGGGGCAGAGGCAGGGGCTAGAGAGTACCCCTGTGACCGTACACCTGGAAAATAGGTACTCAGGTTTGAGTACGATTGGAGGGGACAGCCTAGCTGGGGGCAGCAACAGCGGCCGGGCCTCCGGCACAGAGACCGGCCCTGATGCTCAGAAGGGTAGCAAAAAGAGGAGGGCAATTGTAATAGGGGACTCTATAGTTAGGGGGTCGGATAGGCGATTCTGTGGACGCAGTCGGGAGACCCGGATGGTAGTTTGCCTCCCTGGTGCCAGGGTCTCGCATGTGTCAGGACGTGTACAAAATATTCTGATAAGGGAGGGAGAGGAGCCTGATGTTGTGGTACACAGAGGTACCAATGACATAGGCAGAAAAAGTGATGAGGTCCTGAAGGGAGAATTTAGGGAGTTGGGGGGAAAGTTAAGGAGAAGGACCAAAAGGGTAACGATTTCAGGATTACTGCCTGTACCGCGTGACAGTGAGAGTAGGAATGAAATGCGGTGGAGGATAAATGCGTGGCTGAGGGACTGGTGCAGTGGGCAGGGATTCAAGTTTCTTGATCACTGGGACCTCTTTTGGGGAAGGCATGATCTGTACACAAAGGACGGGTTGCACTTGAACCCGAGTGGGACCAATATCCTGGCAGGGAGATTTGCAAAGGCTACTGGGGAGACTTTAAACTAGAAAGCCTGGGGGGAGGGACTCGGGTAGAGGGGGGCTAGGGGTCAGGGTGTGGGGCAAGAGGCAGAGAAGGGAAGTACTCAGATCCAAAATGTAGGCGAGAAAGATGAAAAAGATAATAGACAGAGAATAAGGGATGGTGGGTTTCTGAAATGTGTATATTTTAATGCTAGGAGCATTGTAAGTAAGGTGGATGAACTTAGAGCCTGGATTGACACCTGGAAATATGATGTTGTGGCAATCAGTGAAACATGGTTGCAGGAGGGCTGTGATTGGAAACTAAATATTCCAGGATTTCGTTGCTTCAGGTGTGATAGAATTGGAGGGACCAGAGGTGGAGGTTGTCAGAGATTGACATTGCTTGTCAGAGAAGATATTACAGCAGTGCTTTGGCAGGATAGATTAGAGGGCTCGTCTAGGGAGGCTATTTGGGTGGAACTGAGAAGTGGGAACGGTGTAGCAACACTTTTAGGGGTGTACTATAGACCGCCAAATGGGGAGCGAGAATTGGAAGAGCAAATATGTAAGGAGATAGCAGATATTACTAGTAAGCACAAGGTAGTGATTGTGGGAGATTTCAATTTTCCAAAAATAGACTGGGAAACACATTCTGTAAATGGGCTGGATGGTTTGGAGTTTGTAAAATGTGTGCAGGATAGTTTTTTGCAGCAGTACATAGAGGTATCGACCAGAGAAGGGGCAGTGCTGGACCTACTGTTAGGGAAATGAGGCAGGTCAGGTGACGGAGGTATGCGTTGGTGAGCACTTCGGGACCAGTGATCACAATACCATTAGTTTCAATATAATTATGGAGAGAGTCAGAACTGGACCTAGGGTGGAGATTTTTGATTGGAGAAAGGCTAACTTTGAGGGAATGCGTAAGGATTTTAAAGGAGTGAATTGGGACACTTTGTTTCATGGGAAGGATGTAGAAGAGAAATGGAGGACATTTAAAGGGGAAATTGTAAGAGTACAGAATATTTATGTCCCTGTTAGGTTGAAAGGAAATAGTAAAAATTGGAAAGAGCCATTGTTTTCAAGGGAAATTGGACACTTGTTTCGAAAAAAGAGAGATATCTACAATAATTATAGGAGGCATGGAGTAAATGAGGTGCTAGAGGAGTATAAAGAATGTAAAAAGAATCTTAAGAAAGAAATTAGGAAGGCTAAAAGAAGATATGAGGTTGCTTTGGCAAGAAAGGTGAAAGTAAACCCAAAGGTTTCTACAGCTATATTAATAGCAAAAGGATAACGAGGGATAAAATTGGACGATTAGAGAACCAGAATGGACAGCTATCTGCAGAGCCAAAAGAGATGCGGGAGATATTGAACAATTTATTTTCTTCGGTATTCACCAAGGAGAAGGATATTGAACTCTGTGAGTTAAGGGGAAAAAGTAGAGTAGCTATGGAAACTATGAGATTCAAAGAGGAGGAAGTACTGACACTTTTGAAAAATATAAAAGTGAATAAGTCTCCAGGTCCTGACAGGATATTCCCTAGGACATTGAGGGAAGTTAGTGTAGAAATAGCAGGAGTTATGACAGAAATATTTCAAATGTCATTAGAAACGGGAATAGTGCCGGTGGATTGGCGTACTGCGCATGTTGTTCCATTGTTTAAAAAGGGTTCAAAGAATAAACCTAGCAATTATAGACCTATTAGTTTGACGTCAGTGGTGGGCAAATTAATGGAAAGGATACATAGAGATAATATATATAAGCATCTGGATAAACAGGGTCTGATTAGGAACAGTCAACATGGATTTGTGCCTGGAAGGTCATGTTTGACAAACCTTCTTGAATTTTTTGAAGCGGTAACTAGGGAAATTGATGAGGGTAAAGCAGTGGACGTTGTCTATATGGATTTCAGTAATGCCTTTGACAAGGTTCCCCATGGAAGGTTGGTTAAGAAGGTTCAATCTTTGGGAGTTAATGGCGGAGTAGCAAGATGGATTCAACAGTGGCTGAATGGGAGATGTCAGAGAGTAATGGTGGATGGCTGTTTGTCAGGTTGGAAGCCGGTGACCAGTGGGGTGCCTCAGGGATCTGTGTTGGGTCCACTGTTGTTTGTCATGTACATCAATGATCTGGATGATGGGGTGGAAAATTGGATAAGTAAGTATGCAGATGATACTAAGATAGGTAGTGTTGTGGATAATGAAGTAGATTTTCAAAGTCTACAGAGAGATTTGGGCCATTTGGAAAAGTGGGCTGAAAGATGGCAGATGGAGTTTAATGCTGTTAAGTGTGAAGTGCTACATCTTGGCAGGAGAAATCAAAATAGGACGTACATGGTAAATGGTAGGGAATTGAGGAATGCTGTGGAACAGAGGGATCTAGGAATAACTGTGCATAGTTCCCTGAAGGTGGAATCGCATGTAGATAGGGTGGTAAAGAAAGCCTTTGGTGTGCTGGCCTTTATAAATCAGAGCATTGAATATAGGAGTAGGGAAGTAATGTTAAAATTGTACAAGGCATTGGTAAGACCAATTCTGGAGTATGGTGTACAATTTTGGTCGCCAACAAAATAGAGAGAGTACAGAGGAGATTTACTAGAATGTTGCCAGGGTTCCAGCAACTATGTTACAGAGAAAGGTTGAACAATAGGTCTTTATTCTTTGGAGCGCAGAAGGTTAAGGGGGGACTTGATTGAGGTCTTTAAAATGATGAAAGGGATAGACAGAGTTGACGTGGATAAGCTTTTCCCATTAAGGGTAGGGAAGATTCAAACAAGAGGGCATGACATGAGAATTAAGGGACAGAAGTTTCGGGGTAACGTGAGGGGGAACTTCTTTACTCAGAGGGTGGTGGCTGTGTGGAATGAGCTTCCAGCAGAAGTGGTGGAGGCAGGATCGATTTTAACATTTAAAAGTAAAGTGGATAGGTATATGGACGTGAAGGGAATGGAGGGGTATGGTCTGAGTGCAGGTAGATGGGACTAGGAGAAAACAAATGGTCGGCACGGACTGGAAGGGCCGAGAGGGCCTGTTTCCGTGCTGTAATTGTTATATGGTTATATGGTTATATGGATAGTGTTAATGTGCGGGGATCGGTGGGTCGAAGGGTCTGTTTCCACGCTGTATCTCTAAACTAAACTCATTTGATATTTCCCAAATCCAATCAGTAGTGTTGATGTGAAGCCACGAAAGAACCGGTTTGGTGTGACCTCAACATTTGCTTCCCATTCAAGAGGAATATACCTACAACTAAGGATCCCCGCAAAAGGATCTTGAAATATCAAGAGGTTTATTTGCTTAAAGATATTGTGATAAAATTCAATCAGCTTCACTTAATGTCAGGTTATATGGATTAACTCTGGTTAACCATGTTGATGCCACTTTTTTGATGTCAGGTTGCTGCGAATGTGCCTGGATCGATTGCCAAATGGTCAGAGAGGTCATAAGGAATGGCGTGCGACTCCTATATTGTGTTGGTGCCCTTCAGCCTCCTAGCAACTAATTCCCTGTTCCCCAGCGACTTACCTTGAATGATTCATTATTAAATCTCATCATGCTCCTAAAAAGAGTGATTATAAGTTTTGTTCCTGACAATTAGACCTTAACCATGTAATCATACAATTGAAACTGAAGCCTAATTCAAAAATATGATTGAACGAACCAACAGATTAATTGCTTCACAGTTCACAGAATGGCCAAATGTGCTCACAAAATGTGCTTAAAGAATAACAACTTCTGCGTTTGAAACGAGACTCTAAACTGAAACACATTTGTGAATCAGTTACAGATTTGGCTTAGTTTAGTGATGCAGTGTGGAAACAGGCCCTTCGGCCCACTAGGTCCGTGCTGACCAACAATCACCAGTACTCTTGTTCTATCCTTCACACACTAGGGATAATTTACGCAAGCCAATTAACCTACAAAGCCGCACGTCTTCGGAGTGTGGGAGGAAACCGGAGCACCCGGGGGAACACCACGTGGTCACGGGGAGAACGTACAAACTCCATACAGACAGCACCCGTAGTTAGGATTGAACCCGGGTCTCTGGCAGCGTTAGACATGTGCTGCTCTTCAAATGACGGGGAAGGATTGCACCTGAGGCTTACATCAAGGTCAGTGGCATTAATCAGCAAAATATAAATACGAGAGTTGTGCGGTTTGCAGGCAGATGATCGATTAGGAAGGCAGCAAATCTGGCAGCTGCTTCTTAGAGCCAGTATGCACCTGGTTGGCGAGGTGGCAAAGCACATTGTAGACACACAATATAAGCAGCAATCTGCCATCATAAGAAATAAGGCAGGAGAGGTCAATCAGTCCCTCACAGCTGTTCCTGCATTGATCTCTTCCGGTATAATTTCCTCAACAACCAAAACGCTTTCCTTTTCAGCCCTGAATATACCGATAAGCCAGGTTGACAATTTCAAAGACTCACTGCCCTCTAGGTAAAGGCATTTAAACCTCGTGCAATCTGAATGATTGACCTTCATGTGCGAGACTGGTTCTGTGCATTGCAGACTGCGGGAGTTAGCAACTCCACTACTGTGCCATCAAGGCCACGAGACGTGTTTTAATGAGGCCACCTCGTATTCCAATAAACTGATGAGAGTATTGCTCGGGCCTGCTGAACAGGGCCGGCCTTAGGAGGTGCGGGGCCCAATTGGGAACGATTTTGATGAGCCCCAGGTTCCCAGCCAAGGTCTGTAGAATCGTCGAAATAGAAATAAAGTCTATTATAGAGTATTGCTCGGGCCTACTGAATCCCTGCCTACACGACAACATTTACCTCTCACCTACCTCTCTCCCTAATTTGAGGAAGGACATTCTTGCTATTGAGGGAGTGCAGTGTAGGTTTATAAGGTTAATTCCCGGGATGGCGGGACTGTCATATGCTGAGAGAATGGAGCGGCTGGGCTTGTACACTCTGGAGTTTAGAAGGATTAGAGGGGATGTTATTAAAACATATAAGATTGTTAGGGGCTTGGACACACTAGAGGCAGGAAACATGTTCTCGATGTTGGGGGAGTCCAGAACCAGGGGCCACAGTTTAAGAATAAGGAGTAAGCCATTTAGAACGGAGACGAGGAAACACTTTTTCTCACAAAAGTGGTGAGTCTGTGGAATTCTCTGCCTCAGAGGGCGGTGGAGGCCGGTTCTCTGGATGCTTTCAAGAGAGAGTTCGATAGGGCTCTTAAAGATAGCGGAGTCAGGGGATATGGGGAGAAGGCAGGAACGGGGTACTGATTAGGGATGATCAGCCATGATCACATTGAATGGCTCGAAGGGCCGAATGGCCTACTCCTGCACCTATTGTTTATTGTCTATTGTCTATCGCCCCCTTTACAATCCCAGGAAGCAATAACAGCACCCAAGGTCAGGATCGATCCTGGTCTCTCTCGCACTCTGCTTCCCCTCAATTCAAAAACAGCTTCATCCCCTCACACTGTGCAAAGCTGTACAAAGAATAATGTTTTTCTTTTCATCTTGAAGTTGGAATGGTTATTTCTTTGACACTTTAAAATACAGGGTTCTCGGGGTACTGATTGGGGATGATCAGCCATGATCATTTTGAATGGCGGTGCAGGCTCGAAGGGCCGAATGGCCTCCTCCTGCACCTATTTTCTTTGTTTAAGATGCAGATGTTGGAAAATCGAAGGTAGGCAAAAGTGCTGGAGAAACTCAGCGGGTGCAGCAGCATCTATGGAGCGAAGGAAATAGGCAACGTTTCGGGCCGAAAGGGTTTCGGCCCGAAACGTTACCTATTTCCTTAGGTCTGAAGAAGGGTTTCGGCCTGAAACGTTGCCCATTTCGTTAGGTCCAAAGAAGGGTTTCGGCCAGAAACGTTGCCTATTTCCTTCGCTCCATAGATGCTGCCTCACCCGCTGAGTTACTCCAGCACTTTTGTCTACCTCCTATTTTCTTTGTTTCCATGTTGAGGCTTTGTGGGGTTTCTCAGCTCTGTGCAAGTTGGGCAGGAAGCAGGCAAACCATCTGCTACACCCAGTCACCACCGCCAGGAGGCCTAAACACCACAAGGAGTGGATTTGTATTGACGTTTGCAAGGGTTGGAGCTGGTGCAACAGGTGTTCAAACGACAGATGTGTGCTCCATAGCCGCAGCAGACGCATTATTGCAAGACAAAAGACTGGAGGTCTGAAACAAAAACAGAAAACTTTGAAAATAATGAGCAGGACAGACAATGTCAGTGGAGAGAGAAGCAAGAGTTAACATTTTAACTCACTAACCTTCCCCGAAATATCTTTTGCAATGTCAGCAAGTTGAAAGCGCTCTCGTTGTTGCATGTGAAGGTTCCAGCGTGGAGAGTTGTGCAGATAATGCAGTCTAATAATCATTGCATTGAGGCAATGCTGCTGTATTAAAGGTGCTGGCATGCTAATGTGGTCATATGTTTTATAGAAGTTCCTTTTATAATTTTGAAGAAAATTTTGAAGGAAAAGAGAATTGTTTTGGGATAATATTTATCCTTCAATATACGTCACGAATTAGATAACCTCACCTTAATCTTACTGCAGTTTACACGAGCTAGCTTGGTAGCATACAGCATTTATTGCGTGCTGAATTGTTTCTGAATGTTTTAAAAGATGATATAAAAAGACCATTTTCATCTTAACTCTGAGATGGTCTCTTAACAAAAAGGGACAGTTAACAATAGGCATATTAGATGCCCAGAAATGCCTTTTAACAGAGGTAATTGTAATGAGAATGAGATATGACAGCATTGTGCTATTGTGTATATTCATATTTCAGGATTGGGGTTATTGGCAAGGCTAGAATTTATTGTCCATCTCGAATTGCCCTTGAAAAAGTGGTGAGCTGCCGTTCTCTTGACCGACTGCAGATGGGGGAAGGTGCTCTCATCCTGCTGTTTGGGTGGAGAGTTCTAAGAATTAGACCCTGTGGTGATGAAGGAACAGCAATCTTTTTCAAAGTCATGATGACTTTGCAAGTTCAGTTTGGCGATAAACAGGCCCTTCAGCCCATCGAGTCTGCACCGACCAGCGACCCCCGCACACTGACACTATCCTACACACACTGGGGACCATATACACTTATATCGCGCCAATTAACCTACAGACCTGCAGTGGTGTGTCTTTGGAGTGTGGGAGGAAACCGAAGATCTCGGAGAAAACCCACGCGGTCACGGGGAGAACGTACAAACTCCATACAGACAGCACCCGTGGTCGGGATCGAACCTGGGTCTCTGGCAGTGTAAGCGCTGTAAGGCAGCAACTCTACCGCTGCGCCACTGTGTTACCACGCCGAGTTGGAAGGATACCTGCTAGTGGTAGTGTTCCCATAAATCTGCTGTCGTATAGCACCCAAGGGGAAAGGTTTCTGGTCTGGGAAATGCCATGGAAGTGGCCTTGGTGAGTAACTGCAGTGCATTCTTGCTATTGAGGGAGTGCAGCGTAGGTTCACAAGGTCAATTCCCGGGATGGCGGGACTGTCATATGCTGAGAGAATGGAGCGGCTGGTCTTGAGTTTAGAAGGATGAGAGGGGATCTTATTGAAACATATAAGATTATTAAGGGTTTGGGCACGCTAGAGGCAGGAAACATGTTCCCAATGTTGGGGGAGTCCTGAACCAGGGGCCACAGTTTAAGAATAAGGGGTAGACCATTTAGAACGGAGACGAGGAAGCACTTTTTCTCACAGAGAGTTGTGAGTCTGTGGAATTCGCTGCCTCAGAGGGCGGTGGAGGTGAGCTCTCTGGATGCTTTCAAGAGAGAGTGCTCTTAAGGATGGCGAAGTCAGGGGATATGGGGAGAAGGCAGGAACGGGGTACTGATTGTGGATGATCAGCCATGATCACATTGAATGGTGGTGCTGGCTCGAAGGGCCGAATGGCCTACTCCTGCACCTATTGTCTATTGTCTATTGTCTGTTTTGTAAATGGCGTACACTGCAGTCACTGTGGAGGTAATAGATATTGAAGGTGGTATATGTCACCTTAATGTCAGTCAACTGGAATGGAATCAGGCTTCCTGATTACTGCTGCAGCTCCTCAATCCGGGCTGTTCGAGAGTATCTCAATACACTTCTAACTGTGCTCTATTAGAAGGTGGCAAGACTTTGTTAGGAGATGAGTAACTCACCTGAGAAAACCCACTCTCTGATCTGCTGCTATAGCCGCAGTATTTCCGCGGCTGGGAACACTGGGACGTTGACTGTGGAGTCAGCATTAGTTTAGTTTAGTGTCGGGACCCAGTATGGAAACAGGCCCTTTGGCCCATCGAGTCCACACTGGCCATCAATCACCCACATTACTTCTATGTTAGACCACTTTCTCATCCACCCCCCACACACCAGGAGGCAATTGACAGAGGGTCAATGAACCGACATACCCACATGTCTTTGGGATGTGGGTGGAAACTGGAGCACCTGGAGAAAACCCACATGGTCACAGGGAGAGTGTGCGAACTCTGCACAGGCAGCACCCGAGGTTGGGATCGAACCCGGGTCTCTGGAGCTACGAGGCAGCGACTCTACCCGCTGCGCCACTCTTCTGCCACACACGATAATGTCATTAGACAGACACAAAATGCTGGAGTAACTCAATGGGACTGCCGGCAGCATCTCTGGAGAGAAGGAATGGGTGACGTTTCGGGTTGAGACCCTTCTTCAGAGTCAGGGGAGCGGGAGGTACATAGATAAGATAATGATAACATCATTCATTGACAAGGATAGGTTGCTGGATTGTGAGTTGTTGGATTTGGCCACGGCTTTACAGTTTGGGTATGGAAATATTGCTCGCCACCTGCCAGCCCTTGTTTGAATGTTGCTTGAATGTTTGAGTACAGACACATTGCCTAGGAGCTGTGAATCAACCTGAACCTCCTTCATACACCACTCAGCAACCTAATTCCACACCTTATCATAGAAGGATTGATAAAGCAGCTGAAGATGTTTGGGCCAAGGACACTGCCCTGAGGAACCACAAGACTGATTTCCAAAGACACAAAGGCAACTGCAGGTACTGGAATCTTGAGCAAAACACAAAGTGCTGGAGGAACTCAGCAGGCCAGGCAGCTTCTGTGGCGGGAATGGGCAGGCGATGAGTTGCCTTCTCCAGTCTGAAACATCGCCTGGCCATTCCTGCCAGGTATCTCCAGAGCCTAGGATGACTGACTTCCAACAACCACGACCATCTCTCTGAGTGCAAAGAGTGACTTCTAGCATTGGAGTGTTTTCCCCTTTGCCCTTTGACCTTTGACCATAGCTGTACGGAGCCTGCTTGGCACCACAATTGGACGAATGCTGCTTACAATTGGGCAAGTGCTGCCTTGTTGCGAAGGGGAGCCACTTTCAACTCATCTCTACAATATCATATGTGACTCATTGTTTCAGACATGTATGTTGCGTAGGCATGACAAACACTTTAATTTAATTAATGCTTCAATTTAAAAACGATCACTGAATATATATCAAGACTACATGTTGAGGTGGAATGTGTCTGCATGTGTGTTTTTGTGATATGGTGAATGGTCTTTCATGTCATAAATGTCTGCTTTCATGATCTTTCAATCTTAAACATAGCGGAGTCAGGGGATACGGGGAGAAGGCAGGAACGGGGTACTGATTGTGGATGATCAGCCATGATCACATTGAATGGCGGTGCTGGCTCGAAGGGCTGAATGGCCTACTCCTGCACCTATTGTCTATTGTCTATTCAATGACTCACTTAGCTCACTTGTAGTGACAATTAGTGACAATTAGCTCACTTTGACCTTTCCATCATAGGACCTTGCTACTTATGACTGGTTCTCCCAAAAAAAGACACAAAGTGCTGGAGTAACTCAGCAGGTCAGGCGGCATCCCTGGAGAACATGGATAAGTGACGTTGAATGTTGGGAAAAACTTCACCTATCCGTGTTCTCCTGTGATGCTGCCTGACCCACTGAATTACTCCGGCACCTAGTACCTTTTTGTTTTGGTAAACCAGCATCTGCAGTTCCTCGTTTCTACAGGTAGTCTCAAGTCCACCATCTGTGGAAACTCGATACTTAGATTCCTGGCATTCATTCACACCTGAGGAAATCCCAGCATAACCCACTTTCAAGTCCTCAGCCAAGTCTTCAGCCAACATTACCGTCATAAAGGTAGAGCGTGGGGTGGGTCTACTTCAGAGGGTTGTCTGGAGAAGGGTCTCAACTCAAAACATCACCCATTCCTTCTCTCCAGAGTTGCTGCCTGTCCTGCTGAGTTACTCCAGCATTTTGTGTCGATCTTTAGTGTAAACCAGCATCTGCAGTTGCTTCCTGCACATACTGTATGACTCAGAGGTTGAGTTCCTGCTTTCCTCCCGTTCTCTCTGCACAGTGACGCGAGTGAAGGTTTGCACTAGGGACCAGCCCGAAGATCAGCTGCTTTGGCACTTTGCCAACAGCATTGCTTTGCAGGAGAAGCCGATGACTCTGGAGCCGTCAAAGATTTATTAAAATTCAGTCGATCGCTGCATTATTGCAGCTAATTCTCTGCAGGAAGTGAATTTTAACAACAGAACCTGCCTTGAATGGAAGTTTAGCACTTTCCAGAATTACACTTCAATATAAATATATATATATATATACACACATTTAGAATAATTTCTCCTAATCTTTCACTGCTTTAGAAGATTTTGGTAAGGAGGTTTTACTTAATTAAAAACCTACGTAGCAAATGAGCAAAAAATTACCATGAGCATTAAGATAGGTATTGCACAAGGAAATCTCAGTTCATGCCATCTGGTTCTTCCTGTTCGCCTTTTTTACCCTTCAGATTAAAAAATACATCAAAACACTTTTGCATACGGAAAGGACCGGCATAAATTGTTAATCAATGTGATTTCGCCTGGGATGATATTAATGCTGGGCCATGTGATTCCATTTTCCTTTGATATTGTTCCTCTCTCGATTAAGGGCAGCCTCCTGATTGATGCCTTCCAGTGAAATCATCTATTCAGCTTGTTGCTATGTCATGAATTATGGACAGCCAATGTGCATTATATCATTTCGCTGTGGCGATTACTTTGATTATAGAGCACAGAAGCACGCCAATTGGCCCAGTCGGTCTCGCTGCTGAATGTACTCACTGTAATAAATAGCAATTGGTTAACAAACACACGATTAGAAGTGTAGGAAGGAACTGCAAATGCTGGTTTAAACCGAGTATAGACTGAAGGAGGGTCTTGACCCCAAACGTCACCCATTGCCTTCTCTCCAGAGATGCTACCTGTTCGCTGAGTTACCCAGCATTTTGTGTCCATCTACACCATTATAAGTGACTGGCTGGGAAATGTTCACAACAGCCAATAGATAATACATAGATGTGCCACGGTGTAGAAAGGAACTGCAGATGCTGGTATATCCCGAAGATAGACACAAAGTGCTGGAGTAACTCAGCGGATCAGGCAGCTTCTCTGGAGAAAAGGAGTGTTTAATTCAGTTTAGCTTATCGTCACGTGTATCGAGGTACAGTGAAAAGCTTTTGTTGTGTGCTATCCAGTCATCGGATAGACAATTCCGGAAATGGCGGAGCTGCCATGCAGCTGCGGCTGGCCTGCAGTCCGTCTGTCTTTTCCTTTCATTTTGTTTTCTTTTGTCCTGTTGGACGTATGTTTTAGTTTATTTTTAGTTGTGTGTGTGTGTGGGGGGGGGGGGCGGGGAAACTTGTTTTAGTCTCTTCCTTCAGGGGATGCGACCTTTTCTTGCCGTATGCCCGTCCCCATCTCCGTCTGCGCTGAGGCCTAATGGCGGAGCTGGCGGCCTCCAACTGGGACCGACCGCGAGGCTCCGAAGGCAGAGCCAGGACTCGCCATCGCGAGGCTGGCCGACTTCGGGGCTGTGGTGGCGCTGAGGCGAGGGTGGCCCGACCTCAGGCCCATGGAGGCATCGGCTGCGGGTCCAGTGGACGACAACGTCGGGAGCTCGCAGGTCCCAGGTTGGTGACCGAGTCTCCAGAGCTACGACAGCTTCATCCGCTGGACTGGAGGGCGGCAGCTTCGTCTGCCCCGGGCCGCGGAGTTTGAACCGGCCCGTTCGCAGAGCTCGGATTCGGCCGCAGGACTTACCATCACCCGGTGGGGGGGCCCAACATCGAAAGCCTGGATCGCCGCAACGCAGAGGGAAGGGACTAGGACTTTAAGACTTTTGCCTTCATCACAGTGAGGAGGTGCCTGGTGGACTCACTGTGGTGGGTGTTCATTGTGTGTTCTGTTATATTAATCCCTGTCGTGACTGCAAGGCACGAAATTTCGTTCAAACTAAAAGTTTGAATGACAATAAAGGAAAGTTTATCTTAACTTTATTTACTTTACATGATTACAATCGAGCCATTTACAGTGCATAAGGGAATAACGTTCAGTGCAAGGTAAAGCCAGCAAAGCTCGATCAAGGATAGTCCAAGGGTTAGAAATTGTGCTGTAGGAGTAGAGATTTAAGAGTGTGGAGCGATTGTAATATGTGGTTGTAGATCTGCTTCTGTGGCGAGCACTCAAATAGCCACCTGGGTTGGGCCCCATCCTGGAAGGGTGACGTTTTGGGTCGGGACCCTTCTTCAAGTGCCACTGTACCGCCCTAAATGTGGGGGGTTTTCATAAAGCCACCAGCTTAGTACAAGGGACATCTTCTCCACCAGCATCAGAACTCTTAACGTCTGAAATTTGTGAGATATGGTGCTGCAGCCATGGATATGGTCACATAAAGTTTGCAACAGATGGCTTTATTGTCCCTTGCAATCGTTCACTCAACATGTGATGGGTCTAACTGGTAATAGACAATAGACAGTAGACAATAGGTGCAAGAGTAGGCCATTCGGACCTTTGAGCCAGCACCGCCATTCACTGTGATCATGGCTGATCATCCACATCCCGTTCCTGCGTTCTCTCCATATCCCCTGACTCCGCTATCCCTAAGAGCTCAATCTAACTCTCTCTTGAAAGTATCCAGAGAACCAGTCTCCACCACCCTCTGAGGCAGAGAATTCCACAGACTCACCACTCTCTGTGTGAAAAAGTGGTTCCTTATCATCGTTCTAAATGGCTTACCCCTTATTCTTAAACTGTGGCCCCTGGTTCTGGACTCCCCCAACATCGGGAACATGTTTCCTGCCTCTAGCATGTCCAAAGCCTTACTAATCTTATATGTTTCAATAAGATCCTCTCTCAACCTTCTAAACTCCAGAGTGTACAAGCCCAGCCGCTCCAATCTATCAACATATGACAGTCCCGCCATCCCGGGAATTAACCTTGTGAACCTACGCTGCACTCCCTCAAAAGCAAGAATGTCCTTCCTCAAGTTTGGAGACTAAAACTGCACACAATACTCCAGGTGTGGTCTCACTAAAGCCCTGTACAACTGCAGTTAGGACCTCTTTGCTCCTATACTCAACTCTTGTTATGAAGGCCAACATGCCATTCGCTTTCTTCACTGCCTGCTGTACCTGCATGTTTACTTTCAGTGACTGATGAACAAGGACCCCCAGACCCCGTTGTACTTCCCCTTTTCCCAACTTGACACCATTGAGATAACAATGTGCATTCCTGTTTTTGCCACCAAAGTGGATAACCTCACATTTATCCGCAGTAAACTTCATCTGCCATGCATCTGCCCACTCCCCCAACCTGTCCAAGTCACCCTGCATCCTCATAGCATCCTCCTCACAGTTCACACTGCCACCCAGCTTTGTGTCATCTGCAAATTTGCTAATGTTACTTTTAATCCCTTCATTCAAATCGTTAATATATATTGTAAATAGTTGCGGTCCCAGCACCGAGCCTTGCGGTACTCCACTAGGCACTGCCTGCCATTCTGAAAGGGACCCGTTAATCCCTACCCTTTGTTTCCTGTCTGCCAACCAATTTTCTATCCATGTCAGCACTCTACCCCAAATACCATGTACATAATGTGCATGTTGGTAGAATATTTACAACGGATTCACGTGTGATCATTGACTAACAATTACTCGTGGAATGCATGTATCTTTGCAGCATGAACTGTAAGGATCCTCTTCTTAGATAGAAATGGAGGACCCAGTGTGCTGGAGTAACTCAGCGGGTCAGGCAGCATCTGTGGAGAACATGGATAGGTGACGTTTCACAGAGTGCTGGAGTAACTCAGCGGGTCAGGCAGCATCTGTGGAGAACATGGATAGGTGACGTTTCACAGAGTGCTGGAGTAACTCAGCGGGTCAGGCAGCATCTGTGGAGAACATGGATAGGTGACGTTTCACAGAGTGCTGGAGTAACTCAGCGGGTCAGGCAGCATCTGTGGAGAACATGGATAGGTGACATTTCACAGAGTGCTGGAGTAACTCAGCGGGTCAGGCAGCATCTGTGGAGAACATGGATAGGTGACGTTTCACAGAGTGCTGGAGTAACTCAGCGGGTCAGGCAGCATCTGTGGAGAACATGGATAGGTGACGTTTCACAGAGTGCTGGTGTAACTCAGCGGGTCAGGCAGCATCTGTGGAGAACATGGATAGGTGACGTTTCAGAGTGCTGGAGTAACTCAGCGGGTCAGGCAGCATCACTGGAGAACATGGATAGGTGACGTTTCACAGAGTGCTGGAGTAACTCAGCAGGTCAGGCAGCATCTGTGGAGAACATGGATAGGTGACGTTTCACAGAGTGCTGGAGTAACTCAGCGGGTCAGGCAGCATCACTGGAGAACATGGACAGGTGACGTTTCTCCCGACCCAAGTTCTTCAGAGATGATGCCTGACGCACTGAGTTACTCCAGCACTTTCTGCCTTTTTTTGTAAACTAGCATCTGCAGTTCCTTGTTTCTCATTTTCTTAAATACCCAGGTGCTAAAATACTGAGGTATCAAATTAGTGCAGCAAGGTGATGCAGGAGTTGAGCCATTGCCTCATTGCCCCAGAGACCTGGGTTGCATTATAATCTTGGATGCTGTATGTGTGGAGTGCTCCGGTTTCCTCCCATATCCCATAGACATGCAGGTTTGTAGGTTAATTAGCCCTCTGTAAATTGGCTCTAATGTGCATGCAAAGTGGGATTATGTAGAACTAGTGTGAACGGGTGATCGATGGTTGACATAGACTTGGTGGACCGAAGGGCCTGTTTCCATGCCGTATGTATCCATGGGAGGCACAATGCCGTAGAGTTGCTGCCTGACAGCACCAGAGACCCGGTTTCGATCATGACTACGGATGCTGTCTGTATGGAGTTTGTACGTTCTCCCTGTGACCGCACGGGTTTTCCACCTGATGCCCCAGTTCCACCCACACTCCAAAGACGTTCAGAATTGTACTGGCTAAGCTAATTGGCTTCAGTAAAGATTTTAAATTGTCCCCTGTGTGTAGGATAGTGCAAGTGTGCAGGGATCGCTAGTTGGCGTAGACTCGGTGGGGCAAAGGGCCGGTTTTTGGGCTGTAACTCAGAAATAAACTAATCTAATGTCTAAACTCTATATTGAAGAGAAGCTTATGGAGCAAGGAGGCGCGTTTAGCCCCTGGCTGTAGATTCCGACAGCCTGTGGGATAAAAATGAAAGGAAAATACTGTGACTTTCCCGAAACACCTTTTGGCAAGTGAGGGGAGGGGAGAGGAGTAAGTGAATCATGCCTGACCATCAGCTCATTACTCAGCCTTGCTAAAAACATCTCACTTTGCTGCCATGTGGCTGATGTCATTCCAAAGAGTGTTGAACAAATCAAATTTAAAAACGGTAAACACCTTTCTATGAAAACTGATACCTTTTAAAATAATGAGCAGGGTGGTGTCAGGGAAAATTCAAATCACAAATGATTTGGCCTCTGAAAAAGAATATCCAACAATAGAATTTGTATAAACTGTGTATTGCCTCCATAACATCTACTACTCTTGTATGGTTGTGCCCTTGTATAATAAGATGTTTACTGAACTGTATTCAAAAAGGAATCTCACTGTACCTAGGGATTTGAAGTACCATTGAATAATTGAACCATTAAATTCAGGCAATTGGGGACACTGTTGTATGAATTTACACTTTCAGAGCATGCTAAAGAAATTTACTGGATTGATATCATTGATTGGAGATGAGGAGAGAGTTGAGATGCTGGGTTTGGTCAAAGAGAGTAATTTAGTAGATAGACACAGAAAGATGGAGTAACTCAGCGGGACAGGCAGCATCTCTGGAGAGAAGCAGTGGGTGGAGTTTTTGGGGCGAGACCCTTCTTCCTACTGATGTCAGGGGAGGGGGCGGGACAGACAATAGACAATAGGTGCAGGAGTAGGCCATTCGGCCCTTCGATCCAGCACCACCATCCAATGTGATCATGGCTGATCATCTACAATCAGTATCCCGTTCCTGCCTTCTCCCCATATCATAGAAACATAGAAACATAGAAATTAGGTGCAGGAGCAGGCCATTCGGCCCTTCGAGCCTGCACCGCCATTCAATATGATCATGGCTGATCATCCAACTCAGTATCCTGTACCTGCCTTCTCTCCATACCCCCTGATCCCTTCAGCCACAAGGGCCACATCCAACTCCCTCTTAAATATGGCCAACGAACTGGCCTCAACTACCTTCTGTGGCAGAGAATTCCACAGATTCACCACTCTCTGTGTGAAAAGTGATTTTTCTCATCTCGGTCCTAAAAGACTTCCCCCTTATCCTTAAACTGTGACCCCTTGTCCTGGACTTCCCCAACATCGGGAACAATCTTCCTGCATCTAGCCTGTCCAACCCCTTAAGAATTTTGTAAGTCTCTATGAGATCACCCTTCAATCTTCTAAATTCCAGTGAGTACAAGCCGAGTCTATCCAGTCTTTCTTCATATGGAAGTCCTGCCATCCCAGGAATCAGTCTGGTGAACCTTCTCTGTACTCCCTCTATAGCAAGAATGTCTTTCCTCAGATTAGGAGACCAAAACTGTACGCAATACTCCAGGTGTGGCCTCACCAAGACCCTGTACAACTGCAGTAGAACCTCCCTGCTCTTGTACTCAAATCCTTTTGCTATGAATGCCAACATACCATTCGCTTTCTTCACAGCCTGCTGCACCTGCATGCCTACTTTCAATGACTGGTGTACCATGACACCCAGGTCTCGTTGCATCTCCCCTTTTCCTAATCGGTCACCATTCAAACAATAATCTACTTTCCCGTTTTTGCCACCAAAGTGGATAACCTTACATTTATCCACATTATACTGCATCTGCCATGCATTTGCCCACTCACCCAGTCTATCCAAGTCATCCTGCAGCCTCCTAACATCTAACACTGCCCCCCAGCTTCGTGTCATCCGCAAACTTCGAGATGTTGCATTTAATTCCCTCGTCCAAATCATTAATGTATATTGTAAATAGCTGTGGTCCCAGAACTGAGCCTTGCGGCACCCCACTAGTCACTGCCTGCATTCCTGAAAAGCACCCGTTCACTCCTACTCTTTGCTTCCTGTCTGCCAGCCATTTCTCTATCCACATCAATACTGAACCACCAATACCATGTACTTTAAGTTTGTATACCAATCTCTTGTGTGGGACTTTGTCGAAAGCCTTCTGAAAGTCCAGATATAACACATCCACTGCTTCTCCCTTATCCACTCTACTAGTTACATCCTCAAAAAATTCAATAAGATTCGTCAGACATGATTTACCTTTCGTAAATCCATGCTGACTTTGTCCAATGATTTCACCACTTTCCAAATGCGCTGCTATCCCATCTTTAATAACTGACTCTAGCAGTTTCCCCACTACTGATGTTAGACTAACTGGTCTGTAATTCCCTGTTTTCTCTCTCCCTCCCTTTTTAAAAAGTGGGGTTACATTAGCTACCCTCCAATCCTCAGGAACTACTCCAGAGTCTAAAGAGTTTTGAAAAATTATCTCTAAGGCATCTGCTATTTCTGGGGCTACTTCCTTAAGTACCCTGGGATGCAGCCTATCTGGCTCTGGGGATTTATTGGCCTTTAATCCATTCAATTTACCTAACACCACTTTCTGGCTAACCTGGATTTCACTCAGTACCTCCATCTCATTTGACCCGCGATCCCCTGCTATTTCCGGCAAATTATTTATGTCTTCCTTAGTGAAGACAGAACCAAAGCAGTGATTCAATTGGTCTGCCATGTCCTTGTTCCCCATGATCAATTCACCCGTTTCTGACTGCAAGGGACCTACATTTGTTTTAACTAATCTTTTGCGCTTCACATATCGATAAAAACTTTTGCAGTCAGTTTTTATGTTTCCTGCCAGTTCTCTTTCATACTCCATTTTCCCTTTCCTAATTAAGCCCCTTGTCCTCCTCTGTTGGTCTCGGAATTTCTCCCAGTCCCCTGGTAGGCTGCTTTTTCTGGCTAATTTGTATGCTTCATCTTTTGCATTGATACTATCCCTGATTTCCCTTGTTATCCACGGATGCGCTACCTTCCCTTTATTCTTTTGCCTTACTGGGATGAACAACTGTTGTATTCATCCATGCAGTCTTTAAATGCCTTCCATTGCATATCCACCGTCAACCCTTCAAGAATCAATTGCCAGTCCATCTTGGCCAATTCACGTCTCATACCCTCAAAGTTACCTTTCTTTAAGTTCAGGACCCGTGTTTCTGAATTAACAATGTCACTCTCCATCTTAATGAAGAACTCAACCATATTATGGTCACTCTTGCCCAAGAGGGCCACGTACAACAAGACTGCTAACTAACCCTTCCTCATTACTCAATATCCAGTCTAGAATAGCCTGCTCTCTCGTTGGTTCCTCCACATGTTGGTTTAGAAAACTATCCTGCATACATTCCAAGAAATCCTCTTCCTCAGCACCCCTGCCAATTTGATTCACCCAATCTATATGTAGATTGAAGTCACCCATTATAACGGTTTTACCTTTGTTGCACGCATTTCTAATTTCCTGTTTGATGCCATCCCCAACTCCACTACTACTGTTAGGTGGCCTGTACACAACACCCACTAGCGTTTTCTGCCCCTTAGTGTTTCGCAGATCCACCCATACCGATTCCACATCCTCCAAGCTAATGTCATTCCTCTCTATTGCATTAATCTCCTCTCTAACCAGCAACGCTACCCCACCTCATTTTCCTATCTGCCTATCCCTCCTGAATATTGAATATCCCTGGATGTTCAGCTCCCAGCCTTGGTCACCCTGGAGCCATGTCTCCGTGATCCCAACTATATCATAATTATTAATAGCTATCTGCACATTCAACTCATCCACCTTATTACGAATGCTCCTCGCATTGAGACACAAAGCCTTCAGGCTCGTTTTTACAACGCTCTTGCCTCTTTTACATTTAGGTTGAAAAGTGGCCCTTTTAGATTTTTGCCCTGGATTTATCTGCCTGCCACTTTTCACCTTGCTACCTATTGCTCCTATCCTCATTTTACACCCCTCTGTCTCTCTGCTCACACATTTAAGAAACCCTTCACTTCTTATTCTTCATTTGTTATTTTTTTCTTCTTTCCCCCCTACGTGTTGCGTCTGACTGCTTCTCTTCTCTGCCTCCTGCCTCACAAACGGACTACTTGCCTTCTCTATTTGAGTCCCTCCCCCCAACCGATCTAGTTTAAAGTCTCCCCAGTAGCTTTTGCAAATCTCCCCGCCAGGATATTGGTTCCCCTCGGGTTCAAGTGCAACCCGTCCTTTTTGTACAGGTCACACCTTCCCCAAAAGAGGTCCCAATGATCCAGAAACTTGAATCTCTGTGCTCTGCACCAGTCCTTTAGCCACGCATTTATCCTCCACCTTGCTCCATTCCTACTCTCACTGTCGCGTGGTACAGGCAGTAATCCTGAGATTGTTACCTTTGTGGTCCTTCTCCTTAACACTCTTCCTAACTCCCTAAATTCTCCTTTCAGGACCTCCTCTCTTTTTCTACCTATGTCATTGGTACCTATATGTACCACGACCTCCGGCTCCTCTCCCTCCCATTTCAAGATATCTTGGACACGTTCAGTCACATCCCGGACCCTGGCACCAGGGAGGGAAAACTATCATCCGGGTCTCCTGACTGTGTCCACAGAATCGCCTATCTGACCCCCTAACTATAGAGTCCCCTATTACTGCTGCCCTCCTCTTCTTTTCCTTACCCTTCTGAGCAACAGGGCCGGTCTTTGTACCGGAGGCCCGGTCGCTGATGCTACCCCCAGGTAGGCGGTGCCCCCCAACAGTACTCAAACAGGAGTACTTATTGCCAAGGTGTACAGCCACTGGGGTACTCTCTAGTCCCTGCCTCTGCCCCTTGCCTCTCCTAACCGTGACCCACTTTTCTGCCTCCTGTGGTTTTGGAGTGACCACCTGTCTGTAGCTCCTCTCAATGGCTTCCTCACTCTCCCTGACCAGACGGAGGTCATCGAGCTGCTGCTCCAGGTGCCGAATACGGTCCATTTGGAGCACCATCTTACACCTGGCGCAGATGTGGACGTCTGGAGAGCTATCTGACTGCATGACCTCCCACATCTGACATCCAGAACAGTAAACTGCCCTGGCACTCATCCTCCCCCTTACCCTGGATACAATACAATACACAATACAAAACAAGCATTTTAGCTGAAAGAAATCAGCAGGGATCTGACTGCCAATCAGCTGCTCCCTCGAGTCGTCTTCCACCAATCAGCGGCTTCCTCAAGCCCACTTGTTTTGAACTGCGAGCTGTGACTGGAACGTTACGGATTTGGGTTCCTCCCACTGCAACCGCTCCTGGGCCTCTGACTCCGCTATTTTTAAGAGCCCTATCTGGCTCTCTGTTGAAAGCATCCAGAGAACCGGCCTCCATCGCCCTCTGAGGCAGAGAATTCCACAGACTCATCACTCTCTGTGAGAAAAAGTGTTTCCTCATCTCCGTTCTAAATGGCTTACCCCTTATTCTTAAACTGTGGCCCCTGGTTCTGGACTCCCCCAACATCGGGAACATGTTTCCTGCCTCTAGCGTGTCCAAACCCTTAACAATCTTATATGTTTCAATGAGATCCCCTCTGATCCTTCTAAACTCCAGAGTGTACAAGCCCAGCTGCTCCATTCTCTCAGCATATGACAGTCCCGCCATCCCGGGCATTAACCTTGTGAACCTACACTGCACTCCCTCAATAGCAAGAATGTCCTTCCTCAAATTAGGGGCCCAAAACTGCACACAAGACTCCAGGTGTGGTCTCACTAGGGCCCTGTACAACTGCAGAAGGACCTCTTTGCTCCTATACTCGACTCCTCGTGTTATAAAGGCCAACATGCCATTCGCTTTCTTCACTGCCTGCTGTACCTGCATGCTTACTTTCACAGACAGATGAACAAGGACTACCAGATCCCATTGTACTTTCCCTTTTCCCAACTTGACGCCATTTAGATAGTAATCTGCCTTCCTGTTTTTGCTACCAAAGTGGATAACCTCACATTTATCCGCATTAAACTTAATCTGCCATGCATCTGCCCACTCCCCCAACCTGTCCAAGTCACCCTGCATTCTCATAGCATCCTCCTCACAGTTCACACTGCCACCCAGCTTTGTGTCATCTGTAAATTTGCTAATGTTACTTTGAATCCCTTCATCCAAATCATTGATGTATATTGTAAATAGCTGCGGTCCCAGCACCGAGATAGAATGTAGTCAGAGACATTTAGACCGGAGGGAGAACTGGGAAGGTGGAGGGGATGGGAGAGAGAGGGAAAGCAAGTGCTATTTCAGGTTAGAGGAGTCAATGTTCAGACCGCTGGGGTGTAAACTACCCAAGCAAAATATGAGGAGCTTTTCCTCCAATGTGCGCTGGGCCTTACTCTGACATAGAAACTTAGAAACATAGACAATAGGTGCAGGAGGAGGCCATTCGGCCCTTCGAGCCAGCACCGCTATTCAATGTGATCATGGCTGATCGTCCCCAATCAATAACCCGTTCCTGCCTTCTCCCCATATCCCTTGACTCCACTAGCCCCTAGAGCTCTATCTAACTCTCTCTTAAATCCATCCAGTGACTTGGCCTCCACTGCCCTCTGTGGCAGGGAATTCCACAAATTCACAACTCTCTGGGTGAAAACGTTTTTTTCTCACCTCATTCTAAAATGACCTCCTCTTCATTCTAAGACTGTGGCCCCTGGTTCTGGACTCACCCAACATTGGGAACATTTTTCCTGCATCTAGCTTGTCCAGTCCTTTTATAATTGTATATGTTTCTATAAGAAACCCCCTCATCCTTCTACACTCCAGTGAATATAAGCCTACATTGCCTGCAAGCTGGCAATGGAGGAGGCCCAGGACAGAATTTGTAGGACGGGACAGGACAGTGATTAAGTAGAGATGTTGAATGCAAGAATGATTTGACAATGCAAAGAGGAAGGGTAGATAACACAAGGATACAGGTTGAAGATAATTGGCCAAAGAACCAGAGGACCTGTCAGTAGAATGTGTCGTGTGCAGCAAATTAGCGCAATCTAAAGTGTACTACCTGAGAGGATGGTGGAAGTAGAATCAATCATAACCCTTAAAAGCAAATTGAATATATTCTTGAAAAAGCACAACAAAAAATAACTGCAGGGCAGTACAGGAATAATTGCCCGAGTGTGTGTAGGATAATGTTAATGTAGGGGGAATGGTCGGTGGGTCTCTTTAAAACTGGTGCGAGTGAAAGTTATGGTGGCAAGTGTGTGGCCGAGCACGGTGGCGAGTTGCAGCGGTTAGAGTTGCTTTGAGCCAACCGTGAATTACAATGTTAAAATATCTCCATCCTGTGGTTTTGAGTTATTTCAGCGCGGCCGCATCTATTGATATGACCTACAATGGGAAAATGCGCATCTAGATCTCTTGTTTTTTTATGGCGGGTTGAGCGCCGCCAGGACACACATACACACACACACACACCACACACACGACAGATAGAGCACACAGACAGCAGGCTGGCCACCACTTCAGAGGAATTAAGCCTGAGAAAGAGTACACCCACACACACACACACACTGGATTGTATCTCTATAGAGTCGAGTCAGACTTACCCGAAATGCCACCCATTCCTTCGCTCCAGAGACCTGTCCCGCCGAGTTACTCCAGCATTGTGTGGTCTATGAACCAGATCTGCAGTTCCTTCCTCCCACACTCTCGGCCCCCATCACACGCCACAGACTTGCCCCTCAGGTCTTTAAGCCGTGAGACAGAGTGAAGCCACGGGGACAATGGCAGAAAGGCGAAGATAATGCTGAGTAACTCTGCGGGACAGGCTGCATCTCTGGAGCGAAGGAAAGTCTGAAGAAGGGTCTCGGTAAGATGCTGCCTGGTCCGCTGAGTTATAAACTCCAATTTTGTGTCTATCTTTGGTTCAGTCTTACGAGCAAAAGAACAGATTATTAAAGTTCCCACGGTACACTCACGAGACACTAAGATAAAAGCACGGGGCCACTACGTTATTGCAACGAGTTAAAATGTTTATTTTACACTTGAACTAATTTACTCGTGGAAAAAATCATGTTTGATTTTTTTCACGAGTTAACAAGTTTCCCGAGTACTAGCGCCACGAGTTGCTCGTGCGAGTTCCGACTACGTGATCACCACTGAAAACTCGGGGTCACTCGTGGGCCAACTCGCACAGTGAGACAGGGGTTTTAAGATGGAACGGCCACTTTGACCACGGTACCATTCTATTAATGCCGGAGTGCGAACAAAGGTGGCAGAAACACATCAATACTGTGAGCTGCAGATGGTTGCATTCCGCTCTGGTCATCATGACCCCTGCTAAAGGCAATCCATTTGGTTAACACTAAGGCTTGCTCTCTCTCAGAAGGCTTGGTGACCCACCTGGTCCATAAACTAGTCAGATTTAAAACAGAAGCATAGAAGGGCAGTTTGGACTATTTGTTCTGACCAGATAGAAATCTATGACCTCATCCCCTGATATTTAATAAAAATGTTATTAGAGTCATAGTCATACATAGAGGAAACAGGCCCTTCAGCCCAACTTGCCCATGCTGACCATAGTATCCCATCTACACTAATCCCACCTGCCCGTGTTTTGCCCATATCTCCCTAAACCTTTCCTATCCATCTATCTGTCCATATGTCCTTTAATGCTGTTATAGTACCTGCCACAACTACAGTACCTCCTCCGACAGCTCGTTCCGTACACCCACCACCACCAACATGTTGCCCCTTCCATTCCGGTTAAATCTTTCCCTTCTCACCTTAAAGCTAGCCCCTCTCGTTCCTGATTCCCCTACTCTGGGTAAAAGACTCTGTGCATTCACCCCATCCGTCCGTCTGTCTGTCTGTCTGTCTGTCTGTCTGTCTGTCTGTCTGTCTGTCTGTCTGTCTGTCTGTCTGTCTGTCTGTCTGTCTGTCTGTGTCTGTCTGTCTGTCTGTCTGTCTGTCTGTCTGTCTGTCTTTCTGTCTGTCTGTGTCTGTCTGCCTGTCTGTCTGTCTATGCCTGCCTGTCTGTCTGTATGTGTGTCTGTCTGTCTGTCTGTTTATCTATCTATCTCTGATCTTGTGCTCTTCCAGATTGCACGGTTTCTCTATTTGCGCATAAGCGGTACGTGATAGTGCTACAATTTTCACCGGCTCATTCACCGTTCTCCTGTGCTGCGATTGCAACAAGTTTCGTTCCAATCGGTGGTCCATTGTAAAAGTAAGCGAGGTTTAAAAATGGTAAAAAACTGCACGTGTGCAGATCGATCTCCTCCCCTGCCAGTCAGCGCCGCGCGGATTGGTCTCTTCTCCTGTCACTCCCCGGGACAGTCCGTCCCTTCCTGCGCCTTTCCTGGAGTTGAGGGATGCTGTAGGTGGCCGGCGGAGGTCTCCAACCGGACACGATTTTCGGAGGGACCGGAAGCGGCGCGGAGTCGGGAGTCGGAGATGTCGCCGATGTCGCCAAACAGAAAGTGGAGACTCTGATCCAGGTGGAGGAGAATAACTAGCGACCAGCGACCGCTGTGAGTCCCCATCGCACCGCCAGCTCCAGCCCTTTCCCCTCTGGTCCCCGTCGCAGCTCCTGCCCCACTCCCCCGTGGGGTCCGCAAGGCTCAGTGCTGGGACCCCAGCTATTTACAATATACATTAATGATTTGGACGAGGGAATTAAATGCAACATCTCGAAGTTTGCGGATGACACGAAGCTGGGGGCAGTGTTAGCTGTGAGGAGGATGCTAGGAGGCTGCAGGATGACTTGGATAGGCTGGGTGAGTGGGCAAATGCATGGCAGATGCAGTATAATGTGGATAAATGTGAGGTTATCCACTTTGGTGGCAAAAACAAGAAGGTAGACTATTATTTGAATGGTGACCGATTAGGAAAAGGGGAGATGCAGCGAGACCTGGGTGTCATGGTACACCAGTCATTGAAAGTAGGCATGCAGGTGCAGCAGGCTCTGAAGAAAGCAAATGGTATGTTGGCATTCATAGCAAAAGGATTTGAGTACAAGAGCAGGGAGGTTCTACTGCAATTGTACAGGGTCTTGGTGAGACCACACCTGGAGTTTTGAGGAAAGACATTCTTGCCATAGAGGGAGTACAGAGAAAGTTCACCAGACTGATTCCTGGGATGGCACGACTTCCATATGAAGAAAGACTGGATAGACTTGGCTTGTACTCGCTGGAATTTAGAAGATTGAGGGGTGATCTCATAGAGACTTACAAAATTCTTAAGGGGTTGGACAGGCTAGATGCAGGAAGATTGTTCCCAATGTTGGGGAAGTCCAGGACAAGGGGTCACAGTTTAAGGATAAGGGGAAGTCTTTTAGGACTGAGATGAGAAAATCATTTTTCACACAGAGAGTGGTGAATCTGTGGAATTCTCTGCCTCAGAAGGTAGTTGAGGCCAGTTCGTTGGCCATATTTAAGAGGGAGTTGGATGTGGCCCTTGTGGCTGAAGGGATCCGAGGGTATGGAGAGAAGGCAGGTACAGGATACTGAGGTGGATGATCAGCCATGATCATATTGAATGGCGGTGCAGGCTCGAAGGGCCGAATGGCCACCTCCTGCACCTAATTTCTATGTTTCTATGTTTCTATACCCCCCTCTTCCCCGTCTTTTCTCCAAGCTCTCTCCCCTCCTCCCCCCCCCCCCACCCACACACCCCTCCTCCCCCCCACAACCCCCCCGATCGTAAGTGGTGGAATATTGCGTTGGGGAATGGGTTGCGTTGGGGGACCAGGCCTCCCGTGTGACGTGATTGTAATCATGTATTATGTTTTGGCTGACTGGATAGCTCGCAACAAAAGCTTTTCGCTGTACCTCGGTGCACGTGACAATAGACTACACTGAACGAAACTACATGCTGTTGCATAAAAGTGCTCTGGTTTAATACAGATGTCCCAACCAAAACAGTGAGATTACTTGTTTAAGAAGGAACTGCAGATGCTGGAAAATCGAAGGTAGACAAAAATGCTGGAGAAACTCAGCGGGTGCAGCAGAATCTGTGGAGCGAAGGAAATAGGCAACGTTTCGGGCCGAAACCCTTCTTCAGACTGAAGAAGGATTTCGGGCAGAAACATTGCCTATTCCCTTCGCTGCTGCACCCGCTGAGTTTCTCCAGCATTTTTGTCTAGTGAGATGACCTCACTGCATTAAAATTGGTTGGTATGGACTTGGTGGGCCAAAAGGCATGTTTCCATGCTGTAAGTTTAAACAGAAGCTTCATGAAGCAATACGGCAGGAGTGGTGCTCGTGGCCTGCTTATGTCGAATGGAATATACTTACTGCAAAGTACGTGTGTTTTTGTTTCCTCTCTTTGAAATCTGTTTCTCTTTCCTGAAGTTGATCAATCCTTTTTGCTTCTCTGTTCCATAAGCCCTCTGGACCATAAACAAACAATTATTCTTGAGAACACAGAGTGCTGGAGTAACTCAGCAGGTTGGGCAGCATCTGCGGAGAACATTAACTGGGCATTGTGAAGTCAGGCGGAAGGGGAGAAATGGGTGCAAGTCCAGGTGGGGCCCAGGGAAGAGAGGGGGTCGGAAAGAAGGCGGGAAATAATAGGGTTGGGGTGTGTTTGTTCCTAAAACTGGAGAATTTAATGTTCATACCATTAGGTTGTAAGCTGCGCAAGTGAAATAGGAGGTGTCGTTCCTCCAGTTGTGTGTGGCTTCACCCTGGCCTCATTCTTAGAAACATAGAAACATAGAAAAATAGGTGCAGGAGTAGGCCATTTAGCCCTTCGAGCCAGCACCGCCATTCAATATGGTCATGGCTGATCATCCAAAATCAGTACCCCGCTTCTACTTTCTCCCCATATTCCTTGATTCCGTTAGCCCAATGAGCTAAATAACTCTCTCTTGAAAACATCCAGTGAATTGGCCTCCACTGCCTTCTGTGGCAGAGAATTCCACAAATTCACAACTCTCCGGGTGAAAAGGTTTTTCCGCGTTTCAGTCCTAAAAGACCTACCCCTTATTCTTAAACTGTGACCCTTGTTTCTGGACTCCCTCAACTTCGGGAACATTTTTCCTGCATCTAGCCTGTTCAATCCCTTAAGAATTTTACACGTTTCTCTAAGATCCCCTCTCATCCTTCTAAATTCCAGTGAATTATATGTACCCTGTCAATCCATTCTTTCATCAAATGCCAGTCTCACCATCCCTGGAATTAATCTGGTGAACCTACGCTGCACTCCCACAATAGCAAGAATGTCCTTCCTCAAATTAGGAGACCAAAACTGCACACAATACTCCAGGTGTGCTCTCACCAGGGCCCTGTACAACTGCAGCAGGGCCTCCTTGCTCCTACACTCAAATCCTCTTGCAATGAAGGCCAACATGTCAGTAGCTTTCTCCCCTGCTTTGTTGCAGGTACAGTGTGGTGAATAATAATAGTGGACGTTATGATGCTCTGAATCTCATCGAGACAGCAGCCACAGGCACTTTCATGTGCTGGTGAAACAAAATGGAGAGACTAAACGACAGAGGGAAACATTTGAGTTTCAAGTACAATTTCCCGACGTATAATTTGGAATGTTTTAACAGTGCTTAAAAATAAATCAATATTTGGCTTATTAATTGTTGCCGTGCGTGCAAAGACACACTCTGTTCTGGAGATGATGCTAAAAGATTTGTTGGAATCTTCCTGGATTGTAAGGCCTGCAAGCTCTGCTGCTGATCAAAATATCTCCTATCATTTTGCATTTGAGGTCACTTTACTCATTTTGGTCCTCAGGACATTTTGAACGCAATACAAAAATCAGTTCATGCAACTCAGTCATTGCTGTAAATTCACTTTGATTCCAGCAGCAGACAAATAACACCAGGGGTAAAACCTACCAAATATTTTGAACTGTTTACAGTTCCAATCCCCAACAAGTTGCATTGCACAAAACCCCTGCAAATTCTGTGGTCCGTTTTGGATCATTACTGCTTTTCCCCTTTTGATCAAGGCTTCCAGGTGGTTTGTGCGGGACCAGGACTTTTATGGTAGTCAGCTCATAGGTGTCATAGTGGAAACAGGCCCAACTTGCCCGCACCGGCCAACATGCCTGAAGAAGGGTCCCGACCCGAAACGTCACCCTTTCCTTCTCTCCAGAGATGCTGCCTGTCCTGCTAAGTTACTCCAACATTTTGTGTCTACCTCCCATCTACACTAGTTCCATCTGTTTGCGTTTGGCCCATATCCCTCTAAACCTGTCCTATCCGTGTACCTGTCTATGGAAGATACTCGTGGCAATGATTTCGTTAAAAGAAATACGGTGACAATAAGCATGTTAAAACGGTGCTGATGTAGACGGATAGACACAAAAAGCTGGAGTGACGGCAGGACAGGTAGCATCTCTGGAGAAAAGGAGTAGGTGATGTTCCACGTCGAGACCCTTCTTCAGACTGAGAGATAGGGGAAAGGGAGACGAGAGATATAGATGATGATGTAAAGGGATGTAGTGCAGGGTTAAACCTAAACCCTTAGCTTTGGTGCCACCCTTCATCCACAACCCCAAGGAGGAGCAGGGGCCCTCGGCAGGGCCAGCCTGGGCTCAGCCTCCTCTGGCCCGGCGCTCAACTGTGCCGCGCTGCAGACTGCCTTCAGCCCGAGCTGGAGTTGGAGCTGGTCTGGACTCTGGGCTTGGGGCTGGGCAAGGGAGAGGGGGGGGGGGAGGTTGCTGCCGCCAGCACCACCAGCAGCACCAGCAGCACCAGCAGCTCCAGCAGGCGCCCAGCCAGCCCGTGGCCGACAGGAGCCCGTCCGCAGACTCTCTCTCCGACCAGGACGACTCCAGCAGCGGCGGCTCCGAGTCACCCGTCTTGGAGCAGGGCCGGCGGCTGCCCATCTTCAGCAGGATCTCGGTGTCAGACAGTGACGCCCCAACAGCAACTCAACAGCACCCGCAGCGACGGAGATCCGACCCCGATCCGACCACGGGCGAAACGCAAACGCAAGCCTGCACACAATACAGCTCCACCATTGCCAAGGCTGTTTTATAGCTAGTTGGAATACCAAACTCGCTTATTGAAATCAACATAAAATCAATGGCTCTGTTCAGTTGCGAGTTCCTTCTGCACAAAGCAACATTGACTCGGTCTCTCTAGAGCTCTGGACTCCAAACGTGCATCAATGCCCAATTGGCAATCCCTCTGTTCTCAGATGTGTAATTAATGTGTCATGAGTAGGGAAAACAGCCCCTGACAGCGGGGTCTACTCTCCTACCCGTGCTAGTTAGAAGGATCATCAATTGTTGCAAGTTTCTCGAGCGCCGACGTGAAAGAAGGCTTGCTGCTTTCACTGGAACTGAGCCTGACTCTAGTAAGTCTTTGTGCTAGCGGGAGAGAGCGCTGATCTCATCTGCCTTCAATTGCTGCCCAGTTCTTCATACTTCTCTGGAGTAAACTCCATTCACCACTTCTCTGCTCAACTGATCAGGCCATATATCTGAAGAAGGGTCTCGACCTGAAACATCACCCATTCCTTCTCTCCAGAGATGCTGCCTGTCCCGCTGAGTTACTCCAGCATTTTGTGTCTACCTTCGATTAAAACCAGCATCTGCAGTCCAATTTATTTGTATAATCTGTGGTCTGCCAAAGTCCACAATCCTTTCACCTGATCTAGACTTTTCAACAAAACCTTGCTCAAATCAAAATTTAGATTATGTTAACAAATGCTGTTCTCAGCAACACTCTTAGTTAATTCTCAATGAATTCACTCAAGTTAGTCAAACATGACCTTCCCTGAACAAGTGTCCTTCATTGCTCAGTGTCCTTCCACATGGAGGTTTATAGAGCTTCTCAAAAACAACTATAATAACTTAAACCAACTGGTCTGTAATAAGAAAAAAACATAAACTGCTGGAGTAACCCAGCGGGTCGGACCCTCTGAGGTCTGAAGAAGGGTCCTGACTAGAAATGTCACCTCTCTATGTCCTCCAGCGATGCTGCCTGACCCACTGAGTTACTCCAGCCCTTTGTATTTCTCTTTGTAAACCAGCAGGTGCTTGTATCTCTAGTTTATCCATCCCTCCTTCTTAACCAACCAGACCTTGAGACTTCTGGAAGATGTCCTATAGCTAGCAAAGATTTTTAAAATGGTTAGAATGTTTGCAAAATTCCTCCCTTGCTTCTCTTAAGAGTCGGGTTCCAATTCATGCAGACTTGGTGATTTGTTCTCCTCGGTTAAGATTTTCTTCTGTTTATTATGATGAGGAAAGGTTGGGTAAGAGGGAACTATCTCGATAGTTTCATGTCAAGTGTACCAAGAACAGATTTGGTCATAGAAACAGGCCCTTTGGCCCACAACATATAGGCCGGCCGTAGAAAATGAGAGAAAGATATATCCATCAGATCCTCTTTACATTCCCTCCTTCTCACCGTAAGCCTCTAGTTTTAGACACCCCCACCATGGTGAGCAAAATGTGAGTTGTGAAAAGGGTAGTTTGCTAGGACCACACTTTGGTGGTGTCACTAGCTCTCTTTGGTGGGACATTGCAACCTTCGCGTGGTCTGCCCTGCAGTGTCGAATGCAATCGACCTGGCGTGCACAATCAAATAAGATCAAATAGCACAAGTTGTCCTACAACTTTAGGCTGTGCACGCCATACGCAAGAAGAAGAAGAAGAAGAAGACTAGCTCTCTTGACTCTAGAAGAATGAGATGAAACTTACAAATTCACCAGGACAGGGTCGATGCAGAGTTATGGGTCTGTCCCCTTTAGCCAACATTTGCGCCTCATTTACGCGTCATATGTAAAATAGGTTGACGCGTCGTGATGCGTGGGTGCGCATGCGTTGTGCATGGTGAGGCGTGGAATCGCATGCAGTGGCGCGCGGTATCGCTCGGTGCTCCAGGACTTCATAGAGTAACTAAATCCTTGCGCGCCACCAGCGTGACGTATCGCATATGCACACACTGACGCATTGGGTTCGCATGCTGACACATTGACATCGCACGCTGGCGTCTCAACGTCTCACAAATATCGCCTTGGTGACGCATGGTTATGTCACCGTGCGTAGTCATGTGTCGCTGTGCACCGCAGGGTTTTCTAATGACGTCACGCGCACCAGCCGGCTGTGCTGACGCGTGATGACACGTGATTTGCGCGCGACGTTGCACGTAATGATGCGTCGACCTATTTTACGTATGACGCGTAAATGAGGCACAAATGATGGCCAAGTGGGACAGGCCCGTTAATATTCTCCTTAACTGAGGTGTCTAGAACCAGGGATCTAAGTATCAAAGCAAGTAGCCGGCCATTCAGCAATGAGTTGAGTAGAAATTTCTTCACACATAATGTGGCAAATCTTTGGAATTTTCCACCAAAGAGGCTGGTGGACGCTAGGTTGTTTAGTTTAGTTGTTTTTGTTTAGTGATACAGCGCGGAAACAGGCCCTTTGGCCCACCGGGTCCGCGCCGACCAGCGATTCCTGCACATTAACACTACCCTACACACACTAGGGACAATTTGCACTTACACCAAGGCACTTAACCTACAAACCTGTACGTCTTTGGAGTGTGGGAGGAAACCGAAGATCTCGGAGATAACCCACGCGGTCACGGGGAGAACGTACAAACTCCATACAGACAGCACCCGTAGTCAGGATCAAACCCAAGTCTCTGGTGCTGCAAGCGCTGTAAGGCAGCAACTCTACTGCTGCACCCGATCATTTGTCAACATTATCCAAATCAAGAGTGTTTGCTTCATTCGGAACAGAAGAATTCTTTGCCACAAAGGGCTGTGGAGGCCAAGTCAGTGGATATTTTTAAGGCGGAGATAGGTAGATTTGATTAGTACGGATGTCAAGGGTTATGGGGATAAGGCAGGAGAATGGGGTTAGGAGGTGAGATAGGTCAGCCATGAGTGAATGGTGGAGTAGACTTGATGGGCTGAATGGCCTAATTCTGCTCCTATTCCTTATGACCTTACGATTCAGCCATGATCTTATCAAATGGGGGAGAATGACAGAGGATGAGTGGTGGGAATGAAAATGGCCGGGTCTTCCTGCTATTTTCTACGCTCTTATACATTATAGTTCAGTAGTAGCTGAGGCCATGGCCTCTAATCTATTCTCCTTTAAAACGACCTGCTTAATGCTGCTGACTGCTGTTGCCGTGTCATCTTGTTTGTAATGTGTGCACATGAAATGCCTGCCTTCGTTGAAGAGTTGCGCGTGTTAGGTGTGTGCGTAGACAGCAGTGCTGAGTGTAGGTGCAGGGGTATTTGATATGCAGAGCAGATCTGTGGCTGTTTGCAATGACTTTGACTACTTGTGGGAGATGTGATTCTTGCAACAGACTGCGAAGTCCATGTTAGGCAGTGATATCTTCCTTCATTGCTGGTGCATGTCTACCCTTGACAGCCTTCTGGCTTCACAAAAAAACCCAGGGCCTTCCTCAACGTCACCAGGAACTCCTTCCTATCCCTGCCCCCATCGCTGCTGTGGTAGGAGGCAGAAAGGAACAGCACCTCATATTTCGCTTGGGCAGCTTACAATCCAGCGACATGAATCTTGATTTCTCTAACTTCAAATAACCCTCGCTTTCCCTCTCTCTCCGTCCCTTCCCTTTCTAATTCTCCAACTAGTTTCACTGACCTCCTGATTAATTTTACTGTTTGGATGCCTCTTTGTCCCCTTCCCCTCAGCCAACAATGGACCATTCTATATTTCCTGAAGCATTGTCTGCTTTGATCTGTCATTTTCACACCTACCCCTTCCTTATCTCTAGATTTCCTCTCCCCTGACTGTCTGTTGAAGGCGCTTGACCCGAAATGTCACCCATTCTTCTCTCCAGAGATGCTGCCTGACCCACTGAGTTACTCCAGCTGTTTGTGTCTATGTGGTACGGTGGGTTGCTTTTCAGATTGGAGGCCTGTGGCTAGCGGTTTGCTGCAGTTAGTCTGTTTTTACTTATTATATCAATTGATGATTTGGGTGAGAATATAGGTGGCATGTTTAGTAAGTTTGCAGATGACACCAAAATTGGGGGCATAGACGAGATTGGAAAAGGGTTTTTGATGTTACACCAGGATGCAGATCAACTGGAAAGTGGGGAAGGGATGTTGGACGTAGTTGAACAGAGAGATCTAAAGATACAAATACAGCAACAACAGACTGGTTCCACCAAGATGCAGTACAGAACGTCACAGGAGATCCTTTTTCCCTGTGGCTATCACTGTACAACCCCTCGTGCTTCTGTCGTGGGGTAGACTAACTCCCCTCCACAATCTTTGCACATTCCCAATCCTGGACTTTCCACTCGTCACTTTAATTTCATGTTTCACTAGATCGTTGGGTCTGCTCCCCCTACCCACCCGTTCCCCACCCATAGCCCCCACGGGAGGCGTGGTCCTCCAACTCAAGCCGTTCCCGAGCGTGAGATTCCAGCACTCAGCTTGCCTCACTCAGCAATGCTCCTTAAAAAAAAAAATTGCACCTGCCCCTGTTGGCTGAGCCATTGTGACGTCATCAGTTGAAATTTGTTTTGAAATTCAAAGTATTTTGATTTTTAAAACTTTAATCAGTAATAAGTCAAGAAATAAAGCATAAATTGTTCAATGAAAGTGATCTCTGCCTAGAGGGGAAAAGTGTGAATCAGAATATGTAAAAATCTTGTGAAAGTTGCCATTTTTAAAGCTTTAATCGTGAATAACGTGTCAAATATAGGATTAAATCTTCAGTGAAGATGATCAATGCTAGCTGAGCCATTGTGACGTCATCAGTGAAAGCTGGTCATTTTAAATGTATAGTCTTTTGATGTTTTTAAACATTACTTACTTTTAATTAGTAATGTCAAGAAATAAAGCATAAAATGTTCAGTGAAGGCGATCTCGAGGGGAAAAATGTGAATCAGAATATGTAAAAATCTTGTGAAAGTTGGCATTTTTAAAGCTTTAATCATGAATAACATGTCAAATATAGGATGAAATCTTCATTGAGGCTGATCTCTGCCAGCCGAGCCATTGTGACGTCATCAGTTGAAGCTGGCAGTTTTAATTTCAATGTCTTTCGACTTTTTTACACTTTTAATTAGTAAGGAATCGAGAATAAGTCAAGAAATAAAGCATAAAATGTTCCGATAAGGTGAACCCGGCCTCAACAGGAAAAATGTCAATTGGAACATGTAAAAATATAATTGTTACCGCTTAATTAAGTTTGATTTGATTTGATTTGATTTGATTTGATTTTATTACTTGCCATTCGAACCTCAGAGAGGCTCGAACGAAACTCCGTTTCTACAAGCCTCTGTTTCTACATAGAGATGGTGCAGAAAACATTCAGCAAAATGTAATGTGGATGGGGGCCTTAAATTGTAAGGAGAGATTGGACAGGCTGAGTCTGTTTTTCTTGGAACAATGGAGGTGAGAGGTTACATGTTAGAGAGGAAAAGCCGAATTTTGTTTACCATGGTGGGGTGTGTAATGGGGGGCTTAAGGTGAGAAGGAGGAGATGTCAAGAGGATCTGATGGATACATCTTTCACACGTTTTCTATGGTTGGCATATATGTGTTAGGCCAAAGGGCCGGTTTCTATGCCACGCAAATCTATGACTCAAAAGCTTTTCACTGTATCCCGATACACTTGACATTAAATTAAACTAATCTAAACTAAACTAAACTAGACTTTATGAGAAAGGTTGCCTAAAAGCACAACTGCAATGACACAAATTAATGATGCTGACAAGAATAGTGTCCATTACTTTACAACAGTCTGTGTAAAAGTTCCCCAAATGTACAGAATGTGTATGAAGGAACTGCCAGCGGCCTCTGCAGTCCGTCTGTCTTTTAATTTTTGTCCTGTTGAGTGTATAGTTTGGTTGTAGTTTATATATTGTTTTTAGCTGTGTATATGTAGGGGGCGGGGGGGGACTTTTAAATCTCTTCCCTGTACGGGGACCTGACCTTTTCCCTGTTGGGTCTCCGTTGTTCTTTGGGCCTAGCACCGTGGAGCGGCCTCCAACCGGAACGACCAGCGGAGCCTGCGGACTCGCTATCGTGGAGCTGGCCGGTTTCGGAGCGTGGAGATCTGTGGTGGCGCGCGGCTGCGACCTGACTTTGGAGCTTCGGAGGCTCCGGCCGCAGGCCCCGTGGACGGTGACATTGGGAGCTCGCGGGTCCCTGGTGGGAGATCGTTTTTCGGAGTTCCCGCAACGGTAACTTCTCCCGCCCGAATTGCGGGGTTGAAGGCGACCCGGAGCGGGGCCTTGCATCGCCCGGCGCAGCTTAAACGGCCGCGGAAGTTGCCAGCGCCCACCGGGGGCTCCAACATCAAGACCCAGAGCGGGGCCTTACATTGCCTGAAGCGGCCTTAATGGCCTCAGGACTTGCCATCGCCCGCTGAGGGCTCCAACATCGGGAGAAGAATGGAACACAGGGGGGAGACAATGACTTTGCCTTCCATGACAGTGAGGAGGAGATTCACGGTGATGGATGTCTGTGTAAATTGTGTTGGTGTGTGCATTGGTTCTTTTCTTGTTGTATGACTGCAGAAACTAAATTCCGTTTGAACTTCATTTGAGGTTCAAAGGACAATAAACGGTATTGCATTGTATTGTATTGCAGATGCTGCTTTACAACGAAGATAGACACAAAAAGCTGGAATAACGCAGCAGGACAGGCAGCACCTCTGGAGAGAAGGAATAGGTGACGTTTCTGGTCGAGACCCTTCTTCGGGAGCATCGATACCCTAGCAGTAGTAAAGAAAGCAAACTCAATGTTAGCATTTATTTCAAGAGGGTTGCATACAAAAACAGGGGTGTAATGTTGAGGCGCTGGTAAGGCCACATTTGGAATATTGTGAGCAATGTTCCAAATGGTTAATTCCCGGGATGGCAGGATTGTTGTATGTTGAAAGAATGGAGTGACTGGGTTTGTATAAACTGGAATTTAGACGGATGAGAGGGGATCTTATTGAAACAAATAAAATTATTAAGGGATTGGTCACGCTAAAGGTAGAAAACATGTTCCCGATGTTGGGGGAGTGCAGAACCAGGGGCCACAGTTTAAGAATAAGGGGTAAGCCATTTAGAACAGAAATTAGGAAAAAAAAAATGTCACCCAGAGAGTTGTGAATCTGTGGAATTCTCTGCCTAAGAAGGCAGTGGAGGCCAATTCTCTGGATGCTTTCAAGAGGGAGTTACGTGGAGCTCTTAAAAATAGTGGATTCAAAGGATATGGGGAGAAGGCAGGAATGGGGTATTGATTGGGGATGATCAGCCATGATCACAGTGAATGGCGGTGCTGGAACGAAGGGTGAATGGCCTACTCCTGCACCTATTGTCTATAATATTGTATTATCAGACCATCTGATAATAATCATCTGGGGTGACATGCAAAACAAGTATTTTGTAGCAGGTGATTCAAGAATACATTTGTTGAATTAAGTTGTTGCATTTATCTGCATTACCGGTTCTACAACATTGCCATTCCAGTTAGACTACTTATCAAAAACAATGGATAATTGGTGGACACTGCCTCATGCTAGCAAATAGCTGGCTGGATTAATGCTGTCAGAAATGGTCAGGTGGAAGATAATTAAGCTGTAATTAAGGACCTCGTTTTAATTTTTAACTTTAGTTTATTTTTTCTGCTTCAGTTGTCGAATGTTGCTTTCGGGGTCCCGGCATAATGACATCTTTTTGCATATACCTATCCCTGGACCATGACCCCACAGACAAGCACCAGGCCACTATCTCTAGCACCATCGCTGACTTCATCTCCTCCTGCTCCCTGCACCCCCCAAGCCTCCAACCTCATCGTTCCCCAGCCCCGCACGGCCCGATTTTACCTTCTTCCCAAAATCCATAAACCTGACTGTCCTGGCAGACCCATTGTTTCTGCCTGTTCGTGCCCTACCAAACTTATTTCTACATACCTCGATTCCATCCTATCCCCCCTGGTTAAATCCCTCCCAACCTATGTTCAAGACACCTCACACGCTCATCGTCTACTCCAGGACTTCCATTTTCTAGGCCCCCACTCCCTCATCTTCACCATGGATATCCAGTCACTCTACACCTCCATCCCTCACCAGGAGGGTCTCAAAGCCCTCCGTTTCTTCCTCGACTGGAGAACCAATCAATCCCCATCTACTGACACTCTCCTCCGCCTAGCGAAGCTGGTCCTTACCCTCAATAACTTTTCGTCTGACTCCTCCCATTTTCTCCAAATACAAGGCGTAGCTATGGGCAGGGGCGAAAACACGGGGGGGGGGGGGAGGCTAGATAGGACACGTCACCCCCATTTTTTGAGAGCTGGGGGACATCCCCCCCAAGTTTTTGTAATCCAGATTTTAAAATCTCCGCTTTCCTCGAGACTGCTGATCGAGGGCGGCGATTGGACGAGGGAGACGTCAGTCAGCAGGCAATGGGGGCGGGACATGATGATCCAGCGCGGGATTGGAGGAGGGAGGAGTGGGGGGGGTGGTGGGGGTGGGACTGAAGATACAGTGCGGTGATTGGAGGAGGGAGACGTGGCTCAGACCTGCGCCTCATCCACAGCCAGGAATCAGACGCGAGCTGTACCCCCAGGTCCAGCCAGCTGGACAGCCAGGGCAGAGAAGCAGCGCTAAACCCAGCCTAACTCTGGCAGGTGAACCTGCCTGGGCCTGCGGGAAATACGGGCAGCGCGGAGAAGCAGCGCTGGTATCCCATCAGTCCAGGCAGGGCTGTAGGTTACCCCGGCGAGACAGGCAGTTGAGCTGCATTTAGCGCTGGATTGAGCCTCTGAAGCCTCGTGCATGTGTGTGTGAGTGTGCGCATGCGCGCGTGGCCGCCAAAATATTCTGTCCCCCTGTCCCCCGGTCCCCTCCATGTTTTGACAGCGAGTTCTGCTCTTGGCTATGGGCACGCGCATGGGCCCTAGCTACGCCTGCCTCTTTGTAGGGTACGTTGACCAATCCTCGTTTGAGGCGTACCATGGCCCTATCCCAGACCTCTACCTCCGCTACATCGATGACTGCATTGGTGCTACCTCCTGCACCCACGCACAACTCACTTTGTGTCTATCTTCAGTGTAAACCAGCATTTGGTTCTTTGCTCGGTAAGCTACCATTCCCTTCATCCGACGTATTTTTATCTGTTAAAACTAACTAAAAAAAGTAGCGGTCAAGGCACTGACTTAGATTAGGGAGTGGTGTAAGCACTGAAACACTGGATAGTAACATCTATTTAACATTCATTACAGCTTTCACTGGCTACCCGATTTTGAGTACTCAGTTTCATCACTTCATTGATATCGATGGGTTGAAGTGCTCGTGATGAGGGACAGCAGCTTAACAACTCCTGTACTTTGTATTCTGTTTCCTTTAGACCTTCGAGATTCAGTGTGGAAACAAGCCCTTCGGCCCACCAAATCCTCGCACGACCAGCGATCACCCCGTACACTAGCTCTACCCTTGACAAAGGGGACAATTTTTACAATTTTACAGAGGCCAATCAACCTACAAACCTGCTCGTCTTTGGAGTGTGGGAGGAAACCGGAGCACCCGGGGAAAGCCCACGTGGTCACGGGGAGAACGTACAAACTCTGTACAGACAGCACCCGTAGTCAGGATGGAAGCCGGGCGACTGGCGCTGTGCGGCAGCAACTCTACCACATTTGGGTACATGTAAACATGTTTTTTTATTTGTTATTCCTTTATGTTGTAACGTTGTTGATTTGTTCAGAGCAAGGTTGTTGCATTAGTCATGATTCACCTATGCATTAGTGTTAATTCAACCTCCAAACGATCAGACTATTCCCTATTTTTTTTGTCTTCACAGTGGGTCTAAGCAAGTCATTCACGCCAGCTGGCATCATGACCAAGGCACTTCCAGTTCCTGCTTGCAGGCATCAGCTGTCCCTCTGCTCAGGTCGTTGGAAAGCAAACGGCAGCAGGAACTTGCCCATATCCTCCCACCCTCAGGCTCAGCACCACCGACTAACAGGCAGATTTAGAGGAAGGAACTGCAGATGCTGGCTTAAATCGAAGATAGACACAAGAAGCTGGAGTAACTCGGCGGGTGAGGCAGCATCTCTGGAGAGAAGGAATGGGTGATGTTTCTGGGTCGACACCCTTCTTCAGACTGATGTCAGGGGAGAGGGATTTGGGTCGAGACCCTTCTTCAGACTGCCCACTCCCCTGACATCAGTCTCGATCTCGACCCGAAACATCCCCTATCCATGTTCTCCAGAGATGCTGCCTGACTCACTGAGTTACTCCAGCACTTTGTGTCCTTTTGTGTAAACCGGCATCTGCAATTCCTTGAATCTACCTCCAGCTTTATGGGGTCTTGCTCTCTGTTTGCTGGCATTTAGTGATATGGTGAATGAGACAGGTCTGTGGTTGAGCCCACTGCTAAAACAGTTGCAACCTGAAACATTCAAGAATGCGCTCACAAGAGGAAGTAGGAGCTTTCTGTGGAAGTCAACTCATGCTCAATTTACATAACCATATAACCATATAACCATATAACAATTACAGCACGGAGACAGGCCCTCTCGGCCCTTCCAGTCCGTGCCGACCATTTGTTTTCCCCTAGTCCCATCTACCTGCACTCAGACCATACCCCTCCATTCCCTTCACGTCCATATACCTATCCACTTTACTTTTAAATGTTAAAATCGATCCTGCCTCCACCACCTCTGCTGGAAGCTCATTCCACACAGCCACCACCCTCTGAGTAAAGACGTTCCCCCTCACGTTACCCCTAAACTTCTGTCCCTTAATTCTCATGTCATGCCCTCTTGTTTGAATCTTCCCTACCATCAATGGGAAAAGCTTATCCACGTCAACTCTGTCTATCCCTTTCATCAATTTAAAGACCTCAATCAAGTCACCCCTTAACCTTCTGCGCTCCAAAGAATAAAGACCTAACTTGTTCAACCTTTCTCTGTAACTTAGTTGCTGGAAGCCTGGCACCATTCTAGTAAATCTCCTCTGTACTCTCTCTATTTTGTTGACATCCTTCCTATAATTAGGCGACCAAAATTGTACACCATACTCCAGAATTGGTCTTACCAATGCCTTGTACAATTTTAACATTACTTCCCTACTCCTATATTCAATGCTCTGATTTATAAAGGCCAGCACACCAAAGGCTTTCTTTACCACCCTATCTACATGCGATTCCACCTTCAGGGAACTATGCACAGTTATTCCTAGATCCCTCTGTTCCACAGCATTCCTCAATTCCCTACCATTTACCATGTGCGTCCTAATTTGATTTGTCCTGCCAAGATGCAGCACTTCACACTTATCAGCATTAAACTCCATCTGCCATCTTTCAGCCCACTTTTCCAAATGGCCCAAATCTCTCTGTAGACTTTGAGAATCTACTTCATTATCCACAATACCACCTATCTTAGTATCATCTGTATACTTACTTATCCAATTTTCCACCCCATCATCCAGATCATTGATATACATGACAAACAACAGTGGACCCAACACAGATCCCTGAGGCACCCCACTGGTCACCGGCTTCCAACCTGACAAACAGCCATCCACCATTACTCTCTGACATCTCCCATTCAGCCACTGTTGAATCCATCTTGCTACTCCGCCATTAACACCCAAAGATTGAACCTTCTGAACCAACCTTCCATGGGGAACCTTGTCAAAGGCCTTACTGAAATCCATATAGACAACACCCACTGCTTTACCCTCATCAATTTCCCTAGTTACCGCTTCAAAAAATTCAAGAAGGTTTGTCAAACATGACATTCCAGGCACAAATCCATGTTGACTGTTCCTGATCAGACCCTGTTTATCCAGATGCTTATATATTATCTCTAAGTATCCTTTCCATTAATTTGCCCACCACTGACGTCAAACTAATAGGTCTATAATTGCTAGGTTTATTCTTTGAACCCTTTTTAAACAATGGAACAACATGCGCAGTACGCCAATCCTCCGGCACTATTCCCGTTTCTAATGACATTTGAAATATTTCTGTCATAGCTCCTGCTATTTCTACACTAACTTCCCTCAATGTCCTAGGGAATATCCTGTCAGGACCTGGAGACTTATCCACTTTTTATATTTTTCAAAAGTGTCAGTACTTCCTCCTCTTTGAATCTCATAGTTTCCATAGCTACTCTACTTTTTCCCCTTAACTCACCGAGTTCAATATCCTTCTCCTTGGTGAATACCGAAGAAAAGAAATTGTTCAATATCTCCCCCATCTCTTTTGGCTCTGCAGATAGCTGTCCATTCTGGTTCTCTAATGGTCCAATTTTATCCCTCGTTATCCTTTTGCTATTAATATAGCTGTAGAAACCCTTTGGGTTTACTTTCACCTTCTTGCCAAAGCAACCTCATATCTTCTTTTAGCCTTCCTAATTTCTTTCTTAAGATTCTTTTTTACATTCTTTATACTCCTCTAGCACCTCATTTACTCCATGCCTCCTATAATTATTGTAGATATCTCTCTTTTTTCGAAACAAGTGTCCAATTTCCCTTGAAAACCATGGCTCTTTCCAATTTTTACTATTTCCTTTCAACCTAACAGGGACATAAAGATTCTGTACTCTTACAATTTCCCCTTTAAATGTCCTCCATTTCTCTTCTACATCCTTCCCATGAAACAAAGTGTCCCAATTCACTCCTTTAAAATCCTTACGCATTCCCTCAAAGTTAGCCTTTCTCCAATCAAAAATCTCCACCCTAGGTCCAGTTTTGACTCTCTCCATAATTATATTGAAACTAATGGTATTGTGATCACTGGTCCCGAAGTGCTCACCAACGCATACCTCCGTCACCTGACCTGCCTCATTTCCTAACAGGAGGTCCAGCACTGCCCCTTCTCTGGTCGATACCTCTATGTACTGCTGCAAAAAACTATCCTGCACACATTTTACAAACTCCAAACCATCCAGCCCATTTACAGAATGTGTTTCCCAGTCTATTTTTGGAAAGTTGAAATCTCCCACAATCACTACCTTGTGCTTACTACTAATATCTGCTATCTCCTTACATATTTGCTCTTCCAATTCACGCTCCCCATTTGGCGGTCTATAATACACCCCTAAAAGTGTTGCTACACCGTTCCCACTTCTCAGTTCCACCCAAATAGCCTCCCTAGACGAGCCCTCTAATCTATCCTGCCAAAGCACTGCTGTAATATCTTCTCTGACAAGCAATGCAACACCTCCCCCTCTGGTCCCTCCAATTCTATCACACCTGAAGCAACGAAATCCTGGAATATTTAGTTTCCAATCACAGCCCTCCTGCAACCATGTTTCACTGATTGCCACAACATCATATTTCCAGGTGTCAATCCAGGCTCTAAGTTCGTCCACCTTACTTACAATGCTCCTAGCATTAAAATATACACATTTTAGAAACCCACCATCCCTTATTCTCTGTCTATTATCTTTTTCATCTTTCTCGCCTACATTTTGGATCCGAGTGCTTCCCTTCTCTGCCTCTTGCCGCACACCCTGACCCCTAGCCTCCTCTACCCGAGTCCCTCCCCCCAGCCTTTCTAGTTTATATGGCCAGCATTGATTTGAAGGATGCATATTACTCAGTGTCTGTTCATTGTGATGATAGGAGATATTTGAAGTTTACCTGGATGAGTCAGTTGTGGCAATTCAAAGCATTGCCTAATGGATTAACTTCAGCTCTTAGATTATTTACCAAATTGTTGAAACCTGTTCTAGGATTACTTCGAGCTCAGGGGCAGGGCATGTTGTAATGGCCTATTTAGACAATATTTTAATTATCGGGAAGACTCTGACTGCAGCTGAATCATCTGTTTTAATTGTTAAACTCGCTTTTGAACATTTGGGGTTCATCATTCATCCAGATAAATCCAAATTATTACCAGTTAGATTGTTTTTTCAGCATACCCAACAGATGCTCGCCTGTGTGCAGTGTCATATTTTTCTCATTACATTGAGGCTACCAGAGTCCTACGAGGAACAGAGTCTGCATTATTGATTAGCCACAAAAAACCACACAATAAGGTGTCGGTGCAAACAATTTCAAGGTGGCTAAAGCAGATTCTGGTGAGTGCTGGGATTGATACTGATAAATTCATATCTCATTCCACCAGGGCGGCATCAACTTCTGCGGCCAGGGCGATGGACGTGCCTATAGACCATATCCTCGCGGCCGCAGGATGGTCCAGTGAGCTGACCTTCCAGAGACTTTACCATAAGCCAATTGCAAGGCTGGGGGTATTTGCTGAGTCGGTTATATAGTTTTAAGTTCGGTTATATAGTTTCCCCCTGAGATAGAGGGGTTGCTATTGTTTTTCTTTGTAATAAACCATTAATTCATTTGAACAATGTTGATGCATTATTGATTATTTAATTATGTTGAGTCAATCAATGCAGTGAGAGGTCGGATTTGAATTTGCGGCATGAAATCACAGTGCTTTGAAATCTTCACATAGTCACTCACGTGACTCCGAAGTAAAATAGTAAGATTAAATGAGAACTTACCAGTTTGAAGTTTGATCTTTATTTTATGAGAAGTTACGATGAGGGATTAGGTGCCCTCCGCTCCCAACCCTCATAAATATAATCTGGTAGTTCTAGTCTCTGTTATCTTCCTATTATACTTCAGTCACTATTACCTGTGATTTCACTCCGCTACTTTGACGATTGACGCACTAACGGCTGGACGGGGTTCTTCACCTAATCCCTCATCGTAACTCCTCATAAAATAAAGATTAAACTTCAAACTGGTAAGTTCTCATTTAATCTCACTATTCTGTTCTATTCTGTTCTGTAGTTTTTGCACAGTCCGCAGGCATTGCCCCGCACATCTTGTATGTGTATGTGACAAATAAAGTTGACTTGACTTGTACCAAAGTTGGATTACTAACTTTGTTAAATGGAAGTTTGTACTTTATTATTCAGTAAATGGAGTATTATTTTCGAGAGGGTAATGGGCCAGTGATCTGAAGGTCACTGAGGTGTCACACATCATCGGGCAGCTATTTGTAAATGGGTGATTTGTATCAGATGTGTTCACCATTCAATCCTCCACTTACCCTGTAGTTGCCATCTAGCTTAACTCAGTATATTATACTTAAATCCAGTTACCCTTAATTGTGTCTGCCTATGCAATTATGTGGGTGGGGTTTATACCTAGTGTGAGGCGTGTTTTTGGCTAGAGGATTCTGACATAGATTCCCAGATGGTTAGTTCAGTTTGGTGAAGGCCATGGACAGTTTTTGACCGTGTCCAGGAGCTAAGAGCATAATTGATATATCTGTTGTCAGACCATGTGCTTCTACGAGAAGCCATTTTATGAATTATCTTACTGCTTTGTACTACAATAAATAAACTATTAATGAAGAGACTGTTTCTGGAATATTCATCTTTCGACTGCTTGGAATGCCTCGCTGAGAGCGCGTAGAATGCATAACGATCCTTATCTAACCATGGCCAGCAAATTGTGATTATCGGGGACTAAAACCTTGAGACGTCATGAAGACTGTCACTACATACCCGAAGGAATTTAATAACAGCCTCAATCACATTGACAGAGGCAAGAGCCAGAACCCTTTGAGACTCAGCTTGTCTTGGACCTCTACATGTTTAGTTTAGTTTAGAGATACAGCGCGGAAACAGGCCCTTCGGCCCACCAAGTGATAACAATAATATCTTTTATTGTCATTACACATAATTGCAACGAGATTTGGTTTGCAACTTTCATCCGATGTCATAACTTATTCGACAAATAAAATTTAGGTTTAAATACAATTATAAATAAAAATTAGGTTTAAATTAGGTTTTTGAAGCGGTAACTAGGGAAATTGATGAGGGTAAAGCAGTGGATAACCATATAACCATATAACAATTACAGCATGGAAACAGGCCCTCTCGGCCCTTCCAGTCCGTGCCAACCATCTGTTTTCCCCTAGTCCCATCTACCTGCTCCATTCCCTCCATACCCCTCCATTCCCTTCCCGTCCATATACCTATCCACTTTACTTTTAAATGTTAAAATCGATCCTGCCTCCACCACTTCTGCTGGAAGCCCATTCCACACAGCCATCACCCTCTGAGTAAAGAAGTTCCCCCTCACGTTACCCCTAAACTTCTGTCCCTTAATTCTCATGTCATGCCCTCTTGTTTGAATCTTCCCGACTCTCAATGGGAAAAACGTATCCACGTCAACTCTGTCTATCCCTTTCATCATTTTAAAGACCTCAATCAAGTCCCCCCTTAACCTTCTGCGCTCCAAAGAATAAAGACCTAACTTGTTCAACCTTTCTCTGTAACAAAGTTGCTGGAATCCTGGCAACATTCTAGTAAATCTCCTCTGTACTCTCTCTATTTTGTTGACATCCTTCCTATAATTAGGCGACCAAAATTGTACACCATACTCCAGAATTGGTCTTACCAATGCCTTGTACAATTTTAACATTACTTCCCTACTCCTATATTCAATGCTCTGATTTATAAAGGCCAGCACACCAAAGGCTTTCTTTACCACCCTATCTACATGCGATTCCACCTTCAGGGAACTATGCACAGTTATACCTAGATCCCTCTGTTCCACAGCATTCCTCAATTCCCTACCATTTACCATGTACGTCCTATTTTGATTTGTCCTGCCAAGATGTAGCACTTCACACTTAACAGCATTAAACTCCATCTGCCATCTTTCAGCCCACTTTTCCAAATGGCCCAAAATCTCTCTGTAGACTTTGAAAATCTACTTCATTATCCACAACACCACCTATCTTAGTATCATCTGCATACTTACTTATCCAATTTTCCACCCCATCATCCAGATCATTGATGTACATGACAAACAACAGTGGACCCAACACAGATCCCTGGGGCACCCCACTGGTCACCGGCTTCCAACCTGACAAACAGCCATCCACCATTACTCTCTGACATCTCCCATTCAGCCACTGTTGAATCCATCTTGCTACTCCGCCATTAACACCCAAAGATTGAACCTTCTTAACCAACCTTCCATGGGGAACCTTGTCAAAGGCCTTACTGAAATCCATATAGACAACATCCACTGCTTTACCCTCATCAATTTCCCTAGTTACCGCTTCAAAAACATTCAAGAAGGTTTGTCAAACATGACCTTACCAGGCACAAATCCATGTTGACTGTTCCTGATCAGACCCTGTTTATCCAGATGCTTATATATATTATCTCTAAGTATCCTTTCCATTAATTTGCCCACCACTGATGTCAAACTAATAGGTCTATAATTGCTAGGTTTATTCTTTGAACCCTTTTTAAACAATGGAACAACATGCGCAATACGCCAATCCTCCGGCACTATTCCCGTTTCTAATGACATTTGAAATATTTCTGTCATAGCTCCTGCTATTTTTACACTAACTTCCCTCAATGTCCTAGGGAATATCCTGTCAGGACCTGGAGACTTTTCCACTTTTATATTTTTCAAAAGTGTCAGTACTTCCTCCTCTTTGAATCTCATGTAAGTACTTCCTCCTCTTTGAATCTCAGATGTTGTCTATATGGATTTCAGTAAGACCTTTGACAAGGTTCCCCATTAGACCAGTAAAATCAACACCGACTAAAGTGCGAGGCCGGGGGAAACAGTCCATGGGGGTGGGGAGGTTACTCAGCAGGGCCGGTTCAGAGCCGCTATAGCTTTGGGAATGAAGCTGGGCGTAGAAGGCCTTGTAACGTCTGCCGGAAGGGAGTAGTTCGAACAGTCCATTACAAGGGTGAGAGGAGTCTTTACGGATGCTGACAGCCTTCCTGAGGCACCGTGTGTGGTAGATGCCCTCCAAGGCTGGTAGCGGTGTCCCAATAATCTGTTGCGCTCTGTGGACAACGCGCTGAAGAGCTCTCCTCTCCGCCTCCGTGCAGCTGAGATACCACACAGAGATGCCATACGTTAGTATACTCTCTGTGGTGCAGCGGTAGAAGGTTGTCAGCAGCTGTTGGGGCAGACCAGTCCGTTTCAATGTTCTTAGGAAGAACAGTCGGTGCTGTGCCTTTTTGACCAGCGCAGGGGTGTTGGTGGACCATGTGAGGTCCTCTGAGATGTGAGTGCCCAGAAACTTGTCCTCGCTGACCAGCGATCCTCACACATTAACACTATCCTACACACACTAGGGACAATTTTAACATTTTACCAAGCCAATTTACCTACAAACCCGCACGTCTTTGGAGTGTGGGAGGAAACCAAAGATCTTGGAGAAAATTCACGTGGTCACGGGGAAAACGTACAAAACCGGGTCTCTGGCACTGCAAGCGCAGCAAGGCAGCAACTCTACCGCTGCGCTGCCGCTCAGCCAAATCGGGAAGACTTAATCACACTTGACTGCTGACGCTGGTTAATGTGACCACTCACTCCACCACCAGCACCCAGTCGTGCAGCAGAGAATCAGGGACCGCGAGCTGTTAAAGGTCAGGACTCTCCGTAGGCGCAGGCTCCACGAGGGCCAAGGAGTGAACATACGAGGTCTGAGGAAGGGTGTTGGCCCAAAACGTCACCTTTTCCTGTTTTCCAGAGATGCTGCCTGTCCCGCTGAATTACTCCAGCTTTTGAATGAATGAATGAATGAATGAATGAATGCATTATTGTCACATGGGACAGATCACAGTGAAATTCTTTCCTTGGTATGCCAATAGTCGCCATATAAAGGGCGCATGACATAGTTACAAAGTCCCCCCGCGCCAGGTCCCCCTTTGTTCTCCCCCCCTCCCCCACCCTCACGGCAGCCCCCCCACGCTGGGTCCCCCTTTGTTCCTTCCCCCGGCAGCGGAATCCTCACTTCCTCGTGTCCGTCCGCGTCCGTCCGTCGGCGCCATCATCGACCGTGAACCGACCTGTCCACTATCGCTGCTGGGTCCTCTCTGGACGCCTCTGTGCTGTCGACCCAGTCCCCAGCCGCGAGCTCCACAGACCCAGGCAGCGGCCTCCGACCCACGAGGCTCCAGCCCCGACTTCTCCGCGGCCATCCAGGAGGCATCGAGACTGTGGCACCTCGATGAAGGCTTCCTTCCGGCCACTTTCCCAGTCCGTAACCCCGGCCCGGCGTGGAGCCTTTTGTGTCTTTCTCCAGTGCAAACCAGCATCTGCAGTCCCTTCCTACACAAGTAAATATCAAGTGTACAAAACCTTACTATATAAAACATACATTGACATTAGTCGGATCAGCGATAGTGCATTTTACGAAATGACCTAGAGATAGTCCAAAATATTTTGCAGAGGATGAAAGCTGTTTGATTTTCACTGGTGACTTTTTTACTGTAGGAAACAATAACTTGTACACAGCTAACTCAACACACATCCATGTGGCTGTGATCAAATTGACATTCACAGTACACAGCTATAGCATCCAACAACAAACTATTTGGTCACTGCCACACTGATGTGTGTGGAGTTAGCTCTGTACAAACTGCTGCTTCCTATGATAAAAAAGACAGTGAAAATCAATCAGCGCTTTGTCAGATTAATTTTTCAGATTAACATCTGGGCTCTCATTTTTTAGACTTGTCAAAGTTCTTTCTGAAGTCCATGCAGCCCACATCAACTTGCATACATTTCTTGTCAATACACGTGAATCGAGAACCAGAGGACTAAGGTTTGAGGTGACGGGAGATAGATTTAAAAGGAACCAAAGGGGTAATTTTTTACACAAAGGGTTGTGGGCGTATGGAATGAGCTGCCGGAGGAGGTAATCAAGGCAGGGACTATTGCAAAGTTTAAGAAACATTGAGATAGGTACATGTGAAGTAAGCCTGCAGTGAAGAAAGCTAATGGCATGTTGGCCTTCATTGCAAGGAGGATTTAAGTTTAGGAGCAAGGAGGTCCTACTGCAGTTGCACAAGGCCCTGGCGAGACTACACCTGGAGTATTGCGTGCAATTTTGGTCTCCAAATTTGAGGAAGGACATTATTGCTATGGAGGGAGTGCAGCGTAGGTTCACCAGGTTAACTCCCGGGATGGCAGGACTGATGTATGTTGAAAGAATGGGTCGACTGGGCTAGATGCAGGAACAATTTTCCCGATGTTGGGGGAGTCCAGAACCAAGGGTCACAGTTTAAGTATAAGAGGTAGGACTGAGATGAGGAAAAACGTTTTCACCCAGAGAACTGAACCATCCTGTCACAACCAGAGAGCGGTGCTGAACTACTATCTACCTAATTGGTGACCCTCGAACTATCCTTGATTGGACTTCACAGACTTTACCTTGCACTAAACGTTATTCACTTATCATGTATCTGTACACTGTAACTGGCTCGAGTGTAATCATGTATTGTCTTTCTGATGACTGGATAGTACCTCGGTAACTAAGTAAAACTGAAGTAAATTCAAAATAATCGGGTAAATCCAAAAATAATCTAATAGATCGGGCACCGCTCCAAGTGGTCGGACAGGCAGATCGGACGTGGTCTGCAGAGGTTCGGAGTGGTGGAGCAGCGGTGGGGGAGAACATGGACGGGCCGACCTCTGCAACTCCGACCCACAGCCGTTGCCACGACAACGGGCCCTTATGGCCAAGTTAGGTCTCTATATTGTGAACAATGTTGGACTGGAATCATATAAAATTGTTCACGTGTTACAAGTTCACAAGTTATAGGAGTAGAATTAGGCTATTCGGCCAATCGAGTCTACTCCAACGTCCAATCATGGCTGATCTCTGCCTCTTAATCCCATTTTCCTGCCTTCGCCTCATAACTCTTGACACCCATACTAATCAAGAATTTGTCTATCACTGCCTGAAAATATCCACTGACTAGGCCTCCACAGCCCTCTGTGGCAATGTGTTCCACAGATTCACCACCCTCTGACTAAGGACGTTCCTCCTCACCTCCATTCTAAAAGAGCACCCTTTAATTTTTGAGGCTAAGAACTCTGGTCCTAGACTCTCCCACCAATGTGGACCTCGTTAAAACTTACCAAATAGTGAAAGTCCTGGAGAGAGTGGATGTGGAGAGGATGTTTCCATTAGTGGGAGAGCCTAGGATCAGAGGTCATAGCCTCAGAATTATAGGACGTACCTTTAGAAAGGAGATGATGGAATTTCTTCAGTCAGAAGGTGGTGAATCTGTGGCAATCATTAGCACAGACAAGACATTGGTAGTATCATGTTGGAGATTGTTCAGTGCGGGTGTCAGGGGTTATGGGGAGAAGACAGGAGAATGGGGTTAGGAGGGAGAGATAGATCAGCCATGATTAAATGGCGGAGTAGACCTGATGGGTCAAATGGCCTAATTCTACTCCTATATTTCTATTCCATCTGTGGAATTCTCTGCCAATCTGTGGAATTCTCTGCCACAGAAGGTAATTGAGGCCAGTTTGTTGGCCATATTTAAGAGGGAGTTGGATGTGGCCCTTGTGGCTGAAGGGATCAGGGGGTATGGAGAGAAGGCAGGTACGGGATACTGAGTTGGATGATCAGCCATGATCATATTGAATGGCGGTGCAGGCTCGAAGGGCCGAATGGCCTGCTCCTGCACCTAATTTCTATGTTTCTATGTTTCTATAACTTATAAACCTTTATTGGTTTTGATTAGGACACTATGAATCTGGGTAGCATTGAAAACAGGCTGAGGTGAAAAATACTAATAAATAACAAGTGTACAAAAGGTTTATAAAGCATATCCTGTATTGACGTTACATAAACACAAAATGCTGGAGTAACTCAGCGGGACAGGCAGCATCTCTGGATAGAAGGACAGGGTGACATTTCAGGTTGAGACCCTTCTTCATACTGAGAGTCAGGGGAGGGGGAATCTGGAGATATGGAAGGGCAAGGTCAAAGCATACGGTGATATGGCACGCAACAAAAGCTTTTCACTGTATCTTGGTACACGTGACAATAAACTGAACTGAAAGTGAAACTGAAGTCAATTCAACATAATCGGGTAAATTAAAAAAATCGAATAGATCGGGCACCGCTCCAAGTGGTCAAACAGGCAGATCGGACGTGGTCTGACAATAGACAGTAGTCAGCAGAGGTACGGAGTGGTGGAGCAGCGGTGGAGAACATAGACAACATCTCCTGGACGGGCCCACCTCTGCAACTCCGACCCACAGCTGTTGCCATGACAACGGGCCTTTATGGCCAAGTTAGGTCTCTACATTGTTAACAACTTTGGACCTTAATCATATAAACTGGTGGCGGAAACGTGGCGACTCTTTAGTACTGTCAAGGGTAAGAAGGAGATATGGGACAGGTATAGGCAGCTGGGATCAAGTGTATTCCTGAAGGAGTTTCGGGAAAACTAAAAGAGGAGATCAGAAGGGCAAAAAAGGGGCCAGGAGAAAGCTCTGGCAGTTAACATTAAGAACAATCCCAAGAGATTTTTATAAGCACTTAAAAGTAAAAAGAGTACCTAGAGAGAGAGTGGGACCTCTCAGGAATAAAAGCGGTCTCCTCTGTGTGGAGCCACAGAGATGGGAAAGGTCCTCAATGATACGTCTCCTCTGTGTTTACCGAGGAGAAAGACAGTAGGATGGAGGAACTTGGGGCAGTCGCTGGAAGTGTCTTGGGAGCAGTCAGTGTTACTGTCGAAGATGTACTGAAGGTACTGTCGTGTATGAATGTGGACAAATCTCCAGGGCCTGAGCATTTATATCCGAGGACATTGCGGGAAACTAGAGAGGAAATTGCGGGAGCCCTGGTTGAAATTTACGAGTCGTCCTTAAATACAGGAGAGGTGCCGGAAGACTGGAGGATGGCAAATGTTGTGCCTCTATTCAAGAAGGGCTGCAGGGAAAATGCTGGAACTATAGGCCGGTGAGCTTAACATCTGTAGTTGGAACATTACTGCAGAGTATTCTGAGGGATAGGTTATAGCATTTGGATGGGTGATGACTGATTAGGGACAGTCAGCATGGTTTTGTACGTGGGAGGTCGTGTCTCACAAATCTGATTGAGTTTTTTGAAGACGTGACCAAAAAGGTCACTGAGGGCAGAGCTGTAGATGTTGTGTACATGGATTTCAATAGGACATTCGACAAGGTTTCCGCATGGTAGGCTGCTCTGGAAGGTTAGATCGCATGGGATCCAAGGAGAGATAGCTGAATGGATAGCAAATTGGCTTCATGGAAGGAAGCAGAGGGTGATGGTGGAAGGTTGCTTCTTGGACTGAGAGGACTGTCTAGTGATGTGCCTCAGGGTTCGGTGCTGGGCCCGTTACTGTTTGTCATCTACATCAATGATTTGGATGAGAACATACAGGGCAAGATTAGCAAGTTTGCTGATGATACAAAAGTGAGTGGTTTTGCAGATACTGAAGATGGTTGTGAACGATTGCAGCAGGATCTGGATCGATTGGCCAGGTGGGCGGAGGAATGGTTGATGGAATTTAATGCAGAGAAGTGTGAGGTGTTGCATTTTGGGAAGTCGAAAAAGGGCAGACCTACACAGTAAATGGGAGGGCCCTGGGTAGTGTTGTAGAGCAGAGGGTCTAGGAGTACAGGTGCATGTTCCTTGAAGGTGACGTCGCAGGTGGATAAGGTGGTCAAAAAGGCTTTTGGCACATTCTCCTTCTCAGTCAGAGTATTGAGTATAGAATTGGAGGTCATGTTGCAGTTGTATAATAGGTTGGTGAGACCGCATTTAGAATATTGTGTTCAGATTGTGCACCATGTTATAGGAAAGATATTGTCATGCTTGAAAAGGTTCAGAGAAGATTTACGAGGATGTTGCCAGGACTAGAGGTGTGAGCTATAGGGAGAGGTTTATACTGGGTCTCTATTGTTTGGAGCGCAGGTGGATGAGGGGGGATCTTATAAAATCATGAAAGGAATAGATCGGGTAGATGCACAAAGTCTCTTGCCCAGATTGGGAATCTTGGACCGGAGGACATAGGTTTAAGGTGAAGGGGAAAAGATTAATAGGAATCTGAGGGGAAACTTTTTCACACAAAGGGTGGTGGGTGTATGGAACAAGCTGCCAGAGGAGGTAGTTGAGGCTGGGAATATCCCAATGTTTAAGAAACAGTTAGACGGGAACATGGATAGGACAGGTTTGGTGGGATATGGACAAGCGCAGGGAGGTGGGACTAGTGTTGCTGGGACATGTTGGCCGGTGTGGACAAGTTGAGCTGAAGGGCCTATTTTCGCAATGTATCACTCTATGACTCTATGACTCTAAGCCTATGGTAGGCTTCTCTGGAAGGTTGGATCCCATGGGATGCAAGGAGAGGTAGCTGAATGGATAGAAAATTGGCTTCATGGAAGGAAGGGTGATGGTGGAAGGTTGCTTCTCTGACTGGCCAGGTGGGCTGAGGAATGGTTGATGGAATTTAATACAGAGAAATGTGAGATGTTGCATTTTAGGAGCACTAACATGGCAGGACTACACAGTGAACAGTAGTGTTATAGATCCTGAGGGATCTAGGAGTACAGGTACATCGCTCATTGAAATTGACATCACAGATAGATAGGGTGGTCAAAAAGGCTTTTGACACATTGGCCCTCATCAGTCAGAGTATCTCACCACTAGCCGCATTTTCCCATCTTCACCCCTTTCCACCTTCCGCAGAGACCGTTCCTACCACAACTCCCTGGTTCACTCATCCCTTCCCACCCAAACCACCCCTTCCCCAGGTACCTTCCCCTGCAACTGCAGAAGATGCAACACCTGTCCCTATACCTCCTTCCTCGACTCTGTCCAGTCCTTTCAGGTTAGGCAAAGGTTCACTTGCACCTCCTCCAACCTCATCTACCGTATCCATTGTTCAAGATGTGGATTTTTATACATCGACGAGACCAAACGCAGACTGGGCGATCATTTTGCGGAACACCTTCGCTCAGCCCTTGTGGACCTACCTGATCTCCCGGTTGCTGGGCACTTTAATTCTCCTTCCCATTCCTACACAGACCTTTCTGTCCTCAGTCTCCTCCGTTGTCAGAGTGATGCTAAATGCAAATTGGAGGAACAGCATCGCATATTTCGCTTGGCTAGCTTACTGCCCAGTGGTATGAATATTGATTTCTCTCACTTCAGGTAGCCCCGGCATTCCCTCTCTCTATCCCTCCCCCACCCAAGCACATGAGCATCTCATTTTTACCCAATAAACAGCTACCAATGGCCTGTTTCCTTTATCATCATACTTTTTTGCATATCTTTCATTCATTGTGCTTTATCTCTCCACATCACCATCTATATCTCTCGCTTCCCTTTTCCCTAACCAGTCTGAAGAAGGGTCTCGAAACATCACCCATTCCTTCTCTCCAGAGATGCTGAGGTTTATGTGTCTATCTTCGGTTTAAAACCAGCATCTGCAGTTCCTTCCTACACATATTGAGTTCGGAGGTCATGTTGGGGTTGTATAAGGAGTTGGTGAGGCTTGCATTTAGAGTACTGTGTTCAGTTCTTGGGCACCATATTATAGGTGTGGTCATGCAGGAAAGGGTAGAGAGAAGGTTAATTGAAGAATATTGGTAGGATATAGGGATAGTTCATGCCAGCACAATAACCTGGCCCTCAAACACCAGCAAAACCAAGGAACTGATTGTGGACTTTGGAAGCAGTAGGATGGAGACCCACAGTCCTGTTTATATCAACGGGTCGATGGTTGAAAGGGTCAAGAGCTTCAAATTCCTGGGCGTGCACATCTGTGAAGATCTTTCCTGGTCCGAGAACACAGATGCAATTATTAAGAAAGCTCATCAGCGCCTCTCGACTTCCTGAGAAGATTACGGAGAGTCGGTCTGTCAAGGAGGACTCTCTCTAACTTCTACAGGTGCACAGTAGAGAGCTTGCTGACTGGTTGCATCGTGGCTTGGTTCGGCAACTTGAGTGCCCTGGAGAGGAAAAGGGACTACAAAAAGTAGTAAACACTGCCCAGTCATCATCGGCTCTGACCTTCCTTCCATCGAGGGGAATCTACCACAGCCGTTGCCTCAAAAAAGGCTGGCAGCATCATCAAGGGACCACACCACCCTGGCCACACACTCATCTCCCTGCTACCTTCGGGTAGAAGGTACAGGAGCCAGAGAACTGCAACAACCCGGTTCAGGAATTAGCTACTTCCCCACCGCCATCAGGCTATTAACCATGTAACCATATAACAATTACAGCACGGAAAACAGGCCCTCTCGGCCCTTCCAGTCCGTGCCGACCATTTGTTTTCCCTAGTCCCATCTACCTGCACTCAGGACCATACCCCTCCATTCCCTTCCCGTCCATATACCTATCCACTTTACTTTTTAAATGTTAAAATCGATCCTGCCTCCACCACTTCTGCTGGAAGCTCATTCCACACAGCCACCACCCTCTGAGTAAAGAAGTTCCCCCTCACGTTACCCCTAAACTTCCGTCCCTTAATTCGCATGTCATGCCCTCTTGTTTGAATCTTCCCTACCCTTAATGGGAAAAGCTTATCCACGTCAACTCTGTCTATCCCTTTCATCATTTTAAAGACCTCAATCAAGTCCCCCCTTAACCTTCTGCGCTCCAAAGAATAAAGACCTAACTTGTTCAACCTTTCTCTGTAACTTAGGTTGCTGGATCCCAGGCAACATTCTAGTAAATCTCCTCTGTACTCTCTCTATTTTTGTTGACATCCTTCCTGTAATTAGGCGACCAAAATTGTACGCCATACTCCAGAATTGGTCTTACCAATGCCTTGTACAATTTAACATTACTTCCCTGCTCCTATATTCAATGCTCTGATTTATAAAGGCCAGCACACCAAAGGCTTTCTTTACCACCCCATCTACATGCGATTCCACCTTCAGGAACTATGCACAGTTATTCCTAGATCTCTCTGTTCCACAAACATTCCTCAATTCCCTACCATTTACCATGTACGTCCTATTTTGATTTGTCCTGCAAATGTAGCCACCCTATGTAGAACCTGGCTTCGGACAAAACTCTGATATTAATACCCCTCCATCTGTTATTTGCACTTTATTAATTAATTAATTAATTGTGTGTATTTAAGTATATAACTGTAGTCAATGCCTACTATGTTCTGTGTGCTATGCAAAGAAAGAATTACATTGTCCTGTCAGGGACACATGACAATAAACTCTTTTGACTTTGACCCGAGGGCCTGAGCTGTAAGGAGAGGTTGAGCAGGCTAAGACTTTATTGCTTGGAGCGCATGACGGGCTGATCTTATAGAGTGTATAAAATCATGAGAGGAATATTATTGGGTAGATGGACAGAGTCTCTGCCAGAGGAGAGGATCGAGAGCCAGAGGACATAGGTTAAAGATGAAGGGGGAAAGATTTAATAAGAATTTTGATGGGTAACCTTTTCATGCAAGGGTGGTGGTGTTTGGAACAAGCTGCCAGAGAAAGTAGTTGAGGCAGGGACTATCACAACTTTTAAGAAACATTTAGACAGGTGCAATGGATAAGACAGGTTTAGTGGGATACGGGCCAAACGCAGGTAGGTGGGACTTAGTGTAAATAGGACATGTTGGCCGGTGTGGGCACTTGGGCCCAAAGGGCCTGTTTCTCACTGCCTCAGTATAATCTACGATTCCTCCACTTTTGTGGTAAGTATGTATTGTGCCATGTATAGTCAGATTTTGACTGAACTATGCAAAAAAGGCATTTCACTGTGCCTAGATACAGGTGACAATAGCGTACCATTGAAGTCAAGCATGCTTTTATGAATGGGTAATCATGTTTGACAAATTAATTGGAGTTCTTTGCTTTACATAACTAATGGTAACTTGTAGCACATTAAAGCTACGTGACATAAAATGGATTTCTTAGGGTGAAAGCATGCAAGATAAATGACCCAACAGTTCCAGTCAAGGGTGATGATGGCAAGTGAACCCAAGAGGTTATAGGGAATTTAACCGGTTCGGTGCCAATCCTGAGTACACTCTGGTCATGGCCAACAGTAAAAATTAAAAACCTTGCCAGTGAACCAGGTTAAGCCAGCGTCCAGTACAAAGCTCCACCACTCGTTCTTCAGTTGGAGCAGCAGGATTACCAGCATCGGTTGTGGTAAGAGGGGTGATGTTTGCTGACCAAGGGAGTTTAGTTTAGTAAGAGATATAGAGCACAAATATAGTTTAGAGACACACAGATAGCTTGGAGACACACAGAGATACAGAGATAGTTTGAGTGGCAGTGCTTCTTAAACTGGTGAATGGTTCGAATGAGATTATATTAGGGTGAATGAAGGGTGAATGACTTCATTTATTCAGATATTTATATATTTTTTTCTATACTTAAAAAAGGCGCTGCCATTAAAGTGGTTAGTAAGCTCTTTATTGTTTTAATGGCAGTGGGGGCTGGAAATTTGATATGCTATTTTCTCTCCCTACGGTGTTTTCTTCTAATTTCAAAGTAGCAGGATATTTCCCAAATTTACTGGTAATATAACCGTTTAGGGAGATCAGACGAGCTGGTGGATCATTACATGTATAAAATGGCAACACTGGAGAATCGCTGTAGGCAACTGTTGAACTGTAACTTTACTTTGTGTTGCAATTTAGCTGCCAAAGTTGATATTTGGTTGTATTGTGAGCTATCGTCGGGGAGAGTTATAGAAAGTTACTAGACTAAGTGGGAACCCGTTGGGTCCCAGTCACACGGGAGGCCTGCTCCCCCAACGCAACCCATTCCCCAACACAATATTCCACCACTCACCCATAGCCCCTAACTGTGCAGGCGTGGCTCATTTCCTCTCATCCCCCAGCACTCCCTCCCCCTCCTCTTCCTGTGTGGGAGGGGGGAGGGGAGGGAAAGGGGGTTGTGGCAAGGGGGGCGTGGGGTAGGAGGGGAGGGGTTTTATGTGTGGGTGGGGGTGTAGGAGGGGGGGAGAGGGGTGTGTGGGGGAGGGGCTTGGGGGTGTGAGGAGGGGAGGTAAGGCGGGATTAGGGGGAACGGGTGTGTGGGTGGAGGGAGGGGACTTGTAGGGGGGAGAGGGGGTGGGTAGGTTGTGGGGGTGGGGCAGCAAGGAGTGTGGAGGGGGGGATGTGTGGGCAGGATTGTGCGAGCGGGGGGGTGTGTGGGCGGGGGCGGGGTGTGGAAGAGGAGCTCAGAGTAAAGACGGGCAGAGGGAGGTATCACGGGGGAGGGGCAGGAGCCAGCGAGGGGTCCAGAAGAGAAGGGGCTGTAGCTGACGGTGCGCAGAGGACTGACAAGCGGGCGCTGGTCGCAGGATGTTCTCCTCCGCCGGGATCATAGTCTCCATTTTCCGTCTGGCAAACATTCTCAACTCTGCACCGGGATGATCTGGGCTAGGCCGGGCTGGGTTGGGCCGGGTCGGGTCAGGCTGCTTCACGGTCCCTCCAAATATTGTGTCTGGCTGGTGACCAGGCCATCCAGAGCCTCCTTTTCAGCTCCAGTAGAGTCTCCGTTTTCCGTTTGGCGACATCTCCGTGCCAGACTGGGTTGTGCGGGGCGCTTCCAGTCCGTCTGAAACTTGTGCCTGGTTGGGTCCCTCAGCTCCAGTAAAAGATGCAATGGCGCAGGAAGGGGCGGGACCGTCCCACGGAGTGACAGGAGAAAAGACTAATCCACGTGGCACGACTGGCAAGAGAGATCAATCTGCGCACGCGCGATTTTTTAAACCTCAATAACTGTTACATTTGATCGCACAAAAACCTGGTGCACTCGCAGCAGAGAAGAACGGTGAAAAATTGTAGCACTATCTCATACCGTTTTTGCGCAATTAGAAAGGTCGCACAAACTGGAAGAAAACGAACAGATCAGAGTTTTGTTATGTATAGATAGATATTAGTTGGATATTAATATATTAAATCACATACTCCATGGTTTTTTGAGAATTTAATTATAGTTTTCCAAGAAAAAAACTGCAGTAATCAAAGCCCGTAAGGGTAGGATGAGGGCTGAAACCAGTGTTTACGTTGGAATGGTTTCTCATCATTCTAATAGAATGATTTACAACTCACTGGTAAATAAACTTTCACTCCTAGTTTTCTTTACATATTTTCAGGATGTTCAAAAAGTTTATAAAATTAAAAAATAAATTAGTTAATTTATGCTCTTTGCTCATGTGACAAAATAAATTATATATAAAATTATCACAAGGGAGAATAAGTCGAAAATTACCAAAAAAACATAAGAAAATTTTAACGAGGGTGAATGAAATTTTGTGATGAAGGTGTGATGACACTGAATAGTTTAGAGAAGCACTGGTTTAGAGATACAGAGATAGTTTAGAGACACACAGATAGTTTAGAGACACAGCATGGCATCCAGCAAGTCCGCGGCAACCATTCAATCATTAGTTTTATCCTTACATACTAGGGACAATTTACAAAAGCCAATTAACCTGACAAAACCTGCACATCTTTGGAATGTTTGAGGAAACATGAGCACCGGAGAAAACCCATGCAGGTCACGGGAGGGAACATGCAAACAGACAGCACTGTGGTCAGGATCCAACCCGAGTCTCTGGCGCTGGGAGGGACCAACTGTGAGGGACCACTACGCCACTGTGCTGCCCCCATTTACATCAAGAAGAAGGTCAGAAACATTTTAGTTCATGGAGAAGTGCCTCACTTGTTACCTCGATGGAGAAATTCTCCATGTCTGCATTTTCCTTGCAATGACTTGATCATAAAATAGGAGCAATACTTTCCCTTTGTCCAGGTGCTCTTTGTCTATTGCAGATCATCAGATGACCACGTCTTTCTGTTATATATCAGCTATGATATATATTAACACCGACAAGACTAAGGAGTTGGTGGTGGACTTTAGGAGGAGAGGATCGCCCCTGTCCCCTGTCTCCATCAATGGCGTGGAAGTGCAGTTTACCAGGGAGTACAAATACCTTGGAGTGTAGCTGGACAGTAAACCGGACTGGTCCAGGAAAGCTGAGGCTCTGTACAAGAAGGGACCGAGCGGTGGTACTTTGTGAGAAGGCCTCCAATCCTTCAAACGACTCTGCAGTAAGATGCGCAGATGTTCTACAGGTGGCCAGTGCCATCTTCTTCACTGCCGTGTGCTGCAGCAGCAGAGTGAAGGGTCGCGGATGCCAATAGGATCAACAAATCATCAGGAAGGCTGGCTCTGTCCTGGGGTGGAGTTGGATTCATTGGAGGTGGTCTTGGATGCGGAGGATGCTCCTCAAACTGCGGAGCATCTTGGACAATACAGCTCACCCCCTCCATGACACATTTAGTCAACCTGAGGAGCACCTTCAGCAACAGACTGGCTCCCAAGATGCAGCACAGAACGCCCACATGAGATCCTTCTTCCCAGTGGCTATCAAACTGTACAACTCCCCCTTCTGTCGTGGGGTAGTCTGACTCCCCTTCCCCCAATCTTTGACATCCCCAATTCCTTTCCACTTGTCACCTTAATTTCTGTTTCATGTATATTGTGCTTTTATGACTGTTGGCAGACCAATTTCCCTCCTGGGATAAATAATAGTTTCTATTGTATCGTATCGTTTATCGTATGTTTTGAATTGTATCATATCGTAACATTTAACTGGGAGGAGAGAGGATTTAAATAAATAATTGGCCAGCTTGAATCTCTTCCCATCATTTTTTTACAGCATTGAAACGTGCATTTCATCAGAGGGTCAACAGCACATCAGAAAACTAGGGGCTGCTGGCCAGTTCTCTCTCCACTTTCCAGTGAGATCAAACAAACTCCACAGGTACCATGAGCTGAACCAGGAACCACAGCACAGTGTACATTTTATCAGTAAAATACCTACTGGGATTTACTGCCAAGTGCTCCTGAATTCAATCAGGTATTGTTCACTGCAGAGCTCCAGTAATCACTCCTGATGCTTGGTGGAAAATGTTGAACAAAACATTTATCAACTGAATTTGTCTTCAAAGGCGTTCTTACAGAGGTGCTGCCGTAGATAAAGTCATTTTATCGGATGCAATCACAGCTTGGTTTGAGGAACAGCTCCATCCGAAGACCGCAAGAAATTGCAGCAAATTATAGACGCCAGCCCAGACCATCACACAAACCAATCCCTCCCTTCTATTGACTCCCCAAGGCCAGCAGCATAATCAAGGACCGAGTCTCACCTACACTCCCTCTTCCCTCTCCCATCAGGCAGAAGTTGTGCAGAAGTTTAACGGCTAAACCGCACGCCTCAGATTCAGGGCAGTTTCTTCCCAGCTGGTATCAGGCAACTGAACCATCTATCACCAACTAGAGAGCACGGTGCTGAGCTACTATCCACCTATTGGAGACACTCAGACCATCTTTAATCGGACTTTACTGGACTTTATCTTGCACTGAACGTTATTCCCTGCATCATGGATCTGTAAATTATGGATGCTTCGAATGAAATCATGTATAGTCTATCCAGCATGCAACAAAAGCTTTTCACTGTACAAGAAACACATGGAGGAAAATAAACTGAACTAACAAGTTAATGTAATTGCTGCTATTTAGAAAAAAAAAAAAGCTGCAAGATCATTATGAATAAATTATGACCTATATTAATATGACGCACCCATATTAATATGACACACCCATATTAACATGACACACCATGTTTGGGTTCAGTTGTTTTACTCTGCCCTGTAAATATTCTGGAAAAGATTTTGTTTCCTCCTCCATATCTTTTTTGTCCATATTTCTCTGCTGCATTATAACTGCCACATGCCTGGAACAAGCCCAAATTAACAAATGGATATGAACACAAGCAGCAGAATCTTTTTTTAGAGTACAGCTTTTAATTCAAGTGCTGCATATATTGACAAATCAGGCAGATTAATATCCGCCTTTTAGTGGAAAACATGTGGACGAGGGAAGAGCAAAATGCCGCTGCCCTTCCCTGGTTCCAGAAGAAAATACTTTACTGCTGATTTTTCATTGAACTATGAATTAACCATTTAGCCTCCAAAACCAGCACTCTTTCAGTTTAGATGAGTTCAGTTTAGTTTATTGTCACGTGTACCGAGGTACAGTGAAAAGCCTTTGTTGTGTGCTAACAGTCAGTGGAAAGTCAATACGTGATTGCAAACCGGGCTCAGTTACAGTGTACAGATACTTGATAAGGGAATAACGTTTAGTGCAAGGTAAAGCCAGCAAAGTCTGATCAAAGATAGTCCGAGGGTCACCAATGAGGTAGATAGTATTCGCACTGCTCTCTCTTAAATCGTGACTGGTTTTGATTAATGTGGCTTTTGCTTACTTTTCATTCATGTCCCTTGAGAGTGCTGCCTTCTCAAAATTGCAGGCACAAGGGACTGCTGATGCTGGAATCTGGAACAACAGACAGTCTGCTGGTGAAACTCCAGCGCATCGAGCAACAGTCGGCGTTTTAGGGTCGGGACCCTTCATCTGGACGGCTTGTTAATTCCTGGTTTCGACTGATCTGGGAGGTCGGGTAGCCACACAGGGGCAAGGTGGCATAGGAAGGACAGGTGTCTGTGGTAGTGAGTGAGGGTGAGTATGCGCTCGGGCAAGAGCATGAGAGCTGAGGAGTTCACAGAGGGAGAGCAGTAAGAGACGTAAGATTGGAGAAAGGAGGGAAACCTCTTCAGAGCTGGCATACCTTGAAGAAACCAAGAAAGCTCTCCAACGCCTCTACTTCCTTAGTAGAAGGCTTAGGAAGTTCGGCACGTCCCGAACAAACTCTCACCAAACTTCTACAGATGCGCCACAGAAAGCATCTTATTGGGATGCATCATCACAGCTTGGTTTAGGATCCGCTCCATCCAAGACCGCTCCATCCAAGACCATCCAAGACTTTATTCTTTGGAGCGCAGAAGGTTAAGGGGGGACTTGATTGAGGTCTTTAAAATGATGAAAGGGATAGACAGAGTTGACGTGGATAAGCTTTTCCCCATAGAGGGTGGGAAGATTCAAATCCAGAACACCAAGACAATATGCTGGAGGAACTCAGCAGATCCAGCATTATTTGAGGGGGGGGGGGGAGAGTATTTGGATCCTTCAAATGGACTGTAAAATATCAAAAATACAGACTCAATTGCTGGAGAAACTCAGCAGGTGTGGCAGCATTATGGAGCAAAGGAAATAGCAACGTTTCGGCCCGAAAACATTGCCTATTTCCTTTGTTCCATAGATGCTCAGCACCCCGCTGAGTTTTCTCCAGCAATTTTTGTTCTACCTTCGATTCTCCAGCATCTGCTGTTTCTTCTTGAACAAAAATACATTCAATCCGTCTGACGAAGGGTCCTGACGCAAAAACATCACTTATCCATGTTCTCAGGGAATACTGCCTGACCCGCTGACTTATTCCAGCACTTTCTGCCTTTCGATAGAAAATTGCAATTGGCCTGATATCCATGGCCTCAAAGGCAAAAATTTCCTCTCTGTGGCTCTAATTTTTAAATAGTGTCCTGGATTCTTTCCCAGTGTTTGAGACACAGTTAGACAGGTACATGGATAGGACAGGTTTGGAGGGATATGGACCAAGTGCACGCAAGTGGGACTAGTGTAGGTGGGGCATTGTTGGCCAATGTTGGCGAGTTGGGCCGTGGGGCCTGTTTCCACACTGTTACCACTCTGTGACTCTATGACTCAAAACAAAACTCTGTTGATGATAAGGAGGTGGTTTATCAAAGGAGAGGTAACAAACTTGTTCAACATCGTGCAAGGTGTTTCACAGGGTAAATAAGGAAAACTTTTTTCCAACCGGCAACGAGGTAACTAGAAAAACTGGAAAAAAGATGAATGCAAAAGTGTTGGATGCAATTTACATGATCTTCACTACGGCTTTTGGCAAGCTGCTGCATGGTAAAAACAAAATGCATCAGGTCCCAGGTACTTTCCCCTGCAACCACAAAAAAAAAAAAAAAAAAGAGATGTAATACGTGTCCCTACAACTCCATTCTAACCTGCGTACAGATACCCCACATCCCTCCAGTGGAGACAGCCTCACTCCAAGTGTAAACGCCACGTCTCAGCACCTCGCCCGTATCTAACAATGGTCCCACTGAGATAGACACAAAATTGCCGGAGTAATCAACGGGACGGGCAGCAACTCTGGAGAGAATGATTGGGTGACGTTTCGGGTCGAGACCCCCTTCTTCAGACTGAGAAGCTGGGGAAGAGGGAACCAAGAGCTATGGAAGAGTAAAGTGTGAAAACGAGAGGTCAAAGGGGACAGTTTCAAGAAAAAATTAGAATAGATCATTATTAGCGAGGAAGGCGACAATGAGGCCTAAATGTAAACATTTAATCAGGAGGGCAGTCAGACTGGTCGGGGAACTAGGGTGGGTCGGGATGGATAGAGGGGAAGCAAGGGTTACTTGAAGTGAGAGGTCAATATTCATACCGCTGGGGTGTAAGCTGCCCGAACGAGGTGCCTTTCTCCACTTTGCGTGGACCTCACTCTGAAATGGAGGAGGCCCTGGGCAGAAAGTTCAGCGAGGGAATAGAAACATAGAAACATAGAAAATAGGTGCAGGAGGAGGCCATTCGGCCCTTCGAGCCTGCACCGCCATTCAATATGATCATGGCTGATCATCCAACTCAGTATCCTGTACCTGCCTTCTCTCCATACCCCTGACCCTTTAACCACAGGGGCCACATCTAACTCCTCTTAAATATAGCCAATGAACTGGCCTCAACTACTTTCTGTGGCAGGGGATTCCAGAGACTCACCACTCTCTCTGTGAAAACTGTTTTCCTCATCTCGGTCCTAAAGGAATGCCCCCTTATCCTTAGACTGTGACCCTTGTTCTGGACCTCCCCAACATCGGGAACAATCTTCCTGCATCTAGCCTATCCAACCTTAAGAATTTTGTAAGTTTCAATAAGATCCCCCCTCAGTCTTCTAAATTCTAGCGAGGCAAGCCAAGTCTATCCATTTTCCTCATGAGAAAGTCCTGACATCCAGGAATCAGTCTGGTGACCTTCTCTGTACTCCTCTATGGCAAGAATGTCTTTTCTCAGATTAGGAGACCAAAACTGTACGAACGCGATACTCCAGGTGTGGTCTCACCAGACCTGTACAACTGCAGTAGAACCTCCCTGCTCCTATACTCAAATCCTTTTGCTATGAATGCTAACATACCATTCGCTTTCTTCACTGCCTGCTGCACCTGCATGCCTACTTTCAATGACTGGTGTACCATGACACCCAGTCTCGTTGCATCTCCCCTTTTCCTAATTTGCCACCATTCAAATAAATAGTCTACCCTCCTGTTTTTGCCACCAAGTGGATAACCGCACATTTATCCAATTATATTGCATCTGCCATGCCAATGGGAGGGGGAGTTAAAGTATTCAGCAACTGGGAGATCAAGATATGTCTAGGCGAATAACTGCGCAGAGGTGCTCAGCGAAAACGTCAGTTAAAATCAGCGATGATTCTGAACTCAATCAGGACCCCTGCGATTTCTTCCTCACTTCCCACAGTGTCCTTGTGCGCTTCAACACTATCGCTCTGCTACAAGTGCCAGATTACATTTGGCTTTCCTTTGACTTTATCTGCTCCAGGCCCTGCTAGAAATCCCCACGTCTTCTCTTGCTCACCGCTTGACACAATGCAACTCTGCACACCTACCAAACAGCCAAAAATATATTTACCACGCATCACCTGCCCCAGGCAAGTAACCACATCCCTGCCCAAGCACTGAGTCACTCTGAAGGTAAATTCCATTCAACTTGCTCACAATTTATGTGACGTACCTATCTCTGGTGTCCTGGTTGTTCTCTATGCTGCTCCACCCCACATTGGTTTGTTTGGATTTTTTCTAACCCATCATTATGACATGGACTAAATAAAGGGTGTCAATGCTATAACAACAAGGCTTCGAAAGTAGCTACATAACGGAGAACTGCAGATTACCCTTATTAGCCTGCCTTTACTATATCTATCACCATGCATGCTGCACATTCTGTGTGTAGTCCAGTCCGGATCCTCATCCCTACCTCGCGCTATTGATAACAGTACTTCACCATCTCACAGTCAGACGATGCTGACTATGGAGACGCTAGCATGTAATGTTCCCTCCGCTTGTGTAAAGGGGCTGTCCCACTGCGGGGACCTAATTGATGAGTTTAGAAGAGTTTTCCCTCGACTCAAACTCGCAGCATGGTCGACAGGAGGTCCTGGGAGGTCCTTGTAACTCTCCTTCATGCTCAAGAGTAGTCCCCACATACTCGAGGCCTCAGTAAAGGGGCTGTCCCACTGCGGGGACCTAATCTGCGAGTTTAGAAGAGTTTGCCCTCGACTCAAACTCACAGCATGGTTGACACGTGGTCTTAGGCGGTCCTATGAGGTCACTGGAACACTTCTTCATTCTCGAGGGAAGTTCCCGAATACTTGCGGCCTCAGCTAGGTCTCGGGGAAACATTTTTCTGCGTGTTGAACATTTTCCTTGAGTAAAAATTGGTCGGCGTGGTTCTTTTGAGCTCGTCGTGCAGTGGAGTGGGTCGCTATGTAGTTACTGGCAGCCGAGGGCAGCCGTAGGCAATCTCCTTCGATGACCGGGCATTTTAATTGGCTCATTGGAGTTTTCAGGACCAAGAAAAACGGATTGGTAGGTTAAATGCCCGCTAAACTGTATTAAACATGTCTGACTTTCTGAAAAATGTCTCCACTCCGTCTCTCTTCCCCCTATATCCTTCTCTCCCCCGTCCTCCACCGAATTTTTTTTTCTCCCCTTTTTTCTACCCCCCCCCCCCCCGAAAGCCCCCCCCAACCCTCAATGGTTCGAAGACTGTCGCTGAAAAGTTGCTGAGAGTCGCGAGTCAGTGGGCCAGGCCTGTTGTTACTCCTGTGTATAAGGATCTTATTACCACAACAGGAACAGAAAGCAGTTGTGAGAGATTATTTTCATAAATTGGGCTATTTTCCAAAATGCCCAGTGGAGATCCCCAGAACCACAGCTTTTCTGAAATATGTTGATAATCTGGTGTAAAAGGTAACATTTCCAAACTTGCAGAAGACACGTGGGAGGGGGAGTGGGGGAAGAAGGGGGGAAAGTGAGGGGGGTGCGGAGGTAGAGGGGGAGGGGGGAGAGAGGAGGTGGGAGGGTAGGGGACTGGGAGGGGAGAGGGGTGGGGTGGAGGGAGGCAGAGGGGTGGAGGGGGAGATGGGGAGAGAGAGGGGGGAAGGGTGAGGGGAGAGCGATGAATGGGGGTAGAGAGGGGGGAGTTGGGGGAGAGGGGTGAAGGGGGAAGATGGAGGGGGGGGAGGGGGGAGGGAGAGAGGGAGGGGGAGTGGGGAGGGGTGGCAGAGGGGGGAGAGAGGGAGGAAGCGGAGAGAGGAAGGGGGAGAGAGGGGGGAAGTTGGGGAGAGCAGGGGGAAAGTAGGCGGTGGGGGGAAGGGAGGGGAGGTGGAGGGGAGAGCGGGTGAAGGGCAGAGGGGGGAGAGAGAGGAGGGGAGAGAGAAGGGGGAAAGGGGGATGAGTGGGGGAGAGGAGGAAGGGGGGAGAAGAGGAGGGGAGCCGGGCAAGCGAGCGGCTGCGAAAAGCGGAGCTAACCCCGGGAGAGAGAGCGAGGAGAGAGCTCTAGTACAGGGCCCGACTCTAGTACAAAGCTCTAGGCTACTCTCGGGAAACCCGAGTCGAGGCGCAAGCATTATGATTTGGAAGAGGGGGAATTAGGTAGCAACACTAGCAAGTTTGCGGATGACACAAAGTGGGTGGCAGTGTGAACTGTGAAGAGGACGTTAGGAGGTTGCAGGGTGACCTGGGACTGGTTGAGTGAGAGTGGGTTCGTATACATGGCAGATGCAGTATAATAATAGATAAATGTGAGGTTAACCACTTTGGCGACAAAAACAAGGGGGCAGATTATTATCTCAATGGGGTTAGGTTAGGTAAGAGGGAGGTGCAGCGAGACCTGGGTGCCCTTGTACACCGGTCACTGAAAGTTGGCGTGCAGGTACAGCAGGCAGTGAAGAAAGCTAATGGAATGTTGGCACTTCATAACAAGAGGATTTCAGTCTAGGAGTAAAGAGGTTCTTCTGCAGTTGTATAGGGCTCTGGCGAGACCACATCTGGAGTATTGCGTATAGTTTGGTCTCCTAATTTGAGGAAGGACATCCTTGTGATTGAGGCAGTGCAGCGTAGGTTCACGAGATTGATCCCTGGGATGGAGGGACTGTCATCTGAGGAAAGATTGAAAAGACTAGGCTTGTATTCACTGAAGTTTAGAAGGATGAGGGGAGAGCTTATAGAAACATATAAAATTATAAAAGGACTGGACAAGCTAGATGCAGGAAAAATGTTCCCAATGTTGGGCGAGTCCAGAACCAGGGCGCATGGTCTTAGCATAAAGGGGAGGTCATTTAAGACTGGGGTGATAAAAAACGTTTTCATTCAGAGAGTTGTGAATTTGTGGAATTCCCTGCCACAGAGGGCAGTGGAGGCCAAATCACTGGATGGATTTAAGAGAGAGTTAGATAGAGCTCTAGGGGCTAGTGGAATCGAGGGATATGGGGAGAAGGCAGGCACGGGTTATTGATTGGGGACGGATCAGCCATGATCACATTGAATGGCGGTGCAGGCTCGAAGGGCCGAATGGCCTCCTGCACCTATTTTGTTTGTTTCTATGTTTTTATTTTTCGACTCCGTTTTCAGCTACTTAATTCCAGAGCCCCGGGTGGGGAGGGGCGCGACGCTGCGGACGAGTGCACCTGGACTGTGAGTCGGGAGGCGACAAAATGACTGAATCAGGGGGGGGTTAACGTAACTCATCATCGGCTTCAATCCAGAGCCTGGTGGGTGGGGGGGGGGGGGGGGGGGGGTGGAAGGGCGGCTGGGCCTCGGGCGTGCAGGGCACTGAGGAATGGCAGGCCGGTCAACTGTGAGCGCGAGTGGAGTCATCCAGCTCATTAGATTTTAAAAAGATGTCAGATTGGTGAAAAAGTTTAGTAAAAACTCGGGAAATAATAAATCAAATTTTCAGATGAGGGGATGTTTTGAGATCATGAGGTAAATCTCTACCGGAATATGTTAGAAATTACACCGTTACCGCGTTGGGTTTTCGAGGAGAAAACATAGAAACATAGAAACATAGAAAACATAGAAATTAGGTGCAGAAGAGTAGGCCATTCAGCCCTTCGAGCCTGCACCGCCATTCAATATGATCATGGCTGATCATCCAACTCAGTATCCCATACCTGCCTTCTCTCCATACCCTCTGATCCCCTTAGCCACAAGGGCCACATACAACTCACTCTTAAATATAGCAATGAACTGGCCTCAACTACCCTCTGTGGCAGAGAGTTCCAGAGACTCACCACTCTCTGTGTGAAAAAAAGTCTTTCTCATCTCGGTCTTAAAGGATTTCCCCTTATCCTTAAAGCTGTGACCCCTTGTCCTGGACTTCCCCAACATTGGGAACAATCTTCCTGCATCTAGCCTGTCCAACCCCTTAAGGAATTTTGTAAGTTTCTATAAGATCCCCTCTCAATCTCCTAAATTCCAGAGAGTTATAAACCGAGTCTATCCAGTCTTTCTTCATAAGACAGTCCTGACATCCCAGGAATCAGTCTGTGTGACCTTCTCTGCACTCCCTCTATGGCAATAATCTCCTTCCTCAAGATTTGGAGACCAAAACTGTACGCAATACTCAGGTGTGGTCTCACCAAGACCCTGTACAACTGAAGTAGAACCTCCCTGCTCCTGTACTCAAATCCTTTTGCTATGAAAGCTAACATACCATTCGCTTTTTTCACTGCCTGCTGCACCTGCATGCCTACTTTCAATGACTGGTGTACCATGACACCCAGGTCTCGCTGCATCTCCCCTTTTCCTAATCGGCCACATTTAAATAATAGTCTGCTTTCCTGTTTTTTGCCACCAAAGTGGATAACCTCACATTTATCCACATTATACTGCATCTGCCAAACTTTTGCCCACTCACCAGCCTATCCAAGTCACCTTGCAGTCTCCTAGCAATCCCCTTTCCTCACAGCGAACACTGCCCCCCAGCTTAGTGTCATCCGCAAACTTGGAGATATTGCCTTCAATTCCCTCATCCAGATCATTAATATATATTGTAAATAGCTGGGGTCCCAGCACTGAGCCCTGCGGTACCCCACTAGTTACTGCCTGCCATTGTGAAAAGGACCCATTTACTCCTACTCTTTGCTTCCTGTTTGCCAGCCAGTTCTCTATCCACATCAATACTGAACCCCTAATACCGTATGCTTTAAGTTTGTATACTAATCTCTTATGTGGGGACCTTGTCAAAAGCCTTCTGGAAGTCCAGATATACCACATCCATGGTTCTCCCTTATCCACGCTATAGTTACATCCTCGAAAAAAATCCACAAGATTCGTCAGACATGATTTACCTTTTGTAAATCATGCTGACTTTGTCCAATGATTTCACCACTTTCCAATGTGCTGCTATCCCATCTTTAATAACTGACTCTAGCAGTTTCCCCACTACCGATGTTAGACTAACTGGTCTGTAATTCCCCGTTTTCTCTCTCTCCCTCCCTTCTTAAAAGACGGGGGTTACATTTGCTACCCGCAATCCTCAGGAACTTACTCCAGAATCTAAGAGTTTGAAAGATTATCACTAATGCATCCACTATTTCCTGAGCTACTTCCTTAGTACTCTGGGATGCAGCCTGTATCTGGCCCTGGGGATTTATCGGCCTTTAATCTATTCAAATTTACCCAAACACCACTTCCCGAACCTGACCTGGATTTCACTCATTTCCTCCTTTGACCCACAGTCCCTGTATTTCTGGCAGATTATTTATGTCTTCTTAGTGAAGACGGAACCAGTAGTTAGTTATTCAATTGGTCCCGCCATATCCTTGTTCCCCATGATAAACTCACCTGTTTCTGACTGCAAGGGACCTACATTTGTTTTAACTAACCTCTTTTTCTTCACATATCTATTAAAAACTTTTGCAGTCAGTTTTTATGTTCCCTGCAGTTTTCTTTCATATCTATTTTTCCTTTCCTAATTTAAGCCCTTTGTCCTCCTCTGCTGGTCTCTGAATTTCTCCCAGTCCTCTGGTATGCTGCTTTTTCTGGTACTTTGTACACATCATCCTTTGCTTTGATACTTATCCCTGATTTTCCCTTGTTATCCACGGATGCACTACCTTCCCCGATTTATTCTTTTGCCAAACTGGGATGAACAATTTTTGATGTGAATCAAAGAAAAAGTCCAAACAAAGCAAACCCACAAGTAAACATCCAAGATCAGAGTTTCATTATAATGATCTTCACTACGGCGTGGTTGCGGGGGGCGGCATGTGGCATCACACACACTAACCACCCCCCCACATACACTAATCACCCCCCCCCACACACACGCTAACTACCCCCCTTGATATTATATTATTTATTAATTTGTTCCTTTTACCCCATAAACGCCCTATCCACTGACGCATAGCCCCCAACTGCGCAGGCCCGTCTACAGGGAGGGGGGTAGAGAGTGAGGTCAGATAGAGAAGGGGGAGAGACAGAGAGAGAGGGGCAGAGACAGAAGGGCAAGGGACAGAGGGATAGGGGGGGGGGTGAAGGGTAGGAGGAGAGGGGGGTGGGTGAGGGGGGGAGGGGGGGGAGGATGGAAGAGATAGATGGGAGGAGAGAGAGAGGGGAGGGGGGGTGAGAGAGAGGGGGGGGGGAGAGAGGAGAGAAAGGGGGGGAGAGAGAGAGGGGGGAGAGAGAGAGTGTAGGAGAGAGTGAGGGGTTAGAGAGAGAGAGGGGGAGGGAAAGAGGGGAGGGAGAGAGGGGGGGGAGAGAGAGAGAGGGGGTAGAGGTGGAGATAGAGAGAGGAGGGAGGGAGAGAGAGAGAGAGAGAGAGAGAGGAGAGATAGAGAAGAGAGAGGATTGGAGAGATGAGAGAGAGAGAGATGAGAGAGAGAGAAGAGAGAGAGAGAGAGGGATGAAGGAGTGCAGCAGGGCGGCTGGTCGCGGGGGCCGAGTGAGCCCGGAACGATCTGAGGACCAAAGATATAGCGATGCTCTTTGCTGAGGACTGCTAGAAGCAGTGGACGACCAGCCGATCGTGGCTTCGAGATCCCAGAACCACAGCTTTTCTGAAATATGTTGATAATCTGGTGTAAAAGGTAACATTTCCAAACTTGCAGATGACACAAATGGGAGGGGGAGTGGGGGAAGAAGGGGGGAAAGTGAAGGGGGAGGGAGGTAGAGGGGGAGGGGGGAGAGGAGGTGGGGAGGGTAGGGGAGTGGGAGGGGAGAGGGGTGGGGTGGAGGGGAGGGCAGAGGGGTGGAGGGGGAGAGTGGGGGAGAGAGAGGGGGAAGGGGGCAGAGCGAGAAGGGGGTAGAGAGGGGTCACAAGAATAGTAAGAAAACGGGGGAAGATGGAGGGGGAGGGAGAGCGAGAAAGGGGGTAAAGAGGGGGAGTTGGGGAGAGGGGTGAAGGGGGGGAAGATGGAGGGGGAGGGGGAGGGAGAGAGGGAGGGGAGTGGGGAGGAGGGCTGGAGGGGGAGGGGTGGCAGAGAGGGGAGGGGAGAGAGGGATGACAGCGGAGAGTGAGGAGGGGGAGGGAGGGGGGGGAAGTGTGGGAGAGCAGAGGGGAAAGGAAAGTAGGCGGAGGGAGGGGGAAGGGAGGGGGAGGTGGAGGGGGGAGAGCGGTGAAGGGCAGAGTGGGGGAGAGAGAGGAGGGGAGAGAGAGAGGGGCACAAGGGGAGAGAGAGGAGGGGCAAGAGAGGGGGGGAGAGGAGGGGAAGGGGGAGAAGAGGAGGGGAGCGGGCAAGCGAATTGGAAGAGGGAATTAGGAGCAATCACTAGCAAGTTTGCGGATGACACAAAGCTGGGTGGCAGTGTGAACTGTGAAGAGGACGTTCCTTAGGATGGTTGCAGGGAGGACCTGGACAGGTTGAGTGAGTGGGCAGATGCGTGGCAAGATGCAGTATAATATTAGATAAATGTGAGGTTAACCACTTTGGCGACCAAAAACAAGGGGGCAGATTATTTCTCAATGGGATATGTTAGGTTAGGGTAAGAGGGAGGTGCAGCGAGACCTGGGTGCCCTTGTAACACGGTCACTGAAAGTTGGCGTGCAGGTACAGAGGCAGTGAAGAAAGCTAATGGAATGTTGGCCTTCATAACAAGAGGATTTCAGTATAGGGCGTAGGGAGGGTTATTCTGCAGTTGTATAGAGGGCTCTGGCGAGACCACATCTGGGTATTGTGTACAGTTTGGTCTCCTAATTTGAGGAAGGACATCCTTGTGATTGGAGGCAGGCAGCGTAGGTTCGAGATTGATCCTGGGATGGAGTGGACTGTCATCTGAGGGAAAGATTGAAAAGGACTAGGCTTGTATTCCCCCCCCCCCACTGAAGTTTAGAAGGATGAGGGGAGAGCTTATAGAAACATATAAAATTGTAAAGGACTGGACAAGCTAGATGCAGGGGGAAAATGTTTCAATGTTGGGCGAGTCCAGAACCAGGGCGCATGGTCTTAGCATAAAAGGGGAGGCCATTTAAGACTGGGGTGATATAAAAAACGTTTTCATTCAGAGAGTTGTGAATTTGTGGATGGGAGTGTTCCCTGCCACGAGGGCAGTGGAGGCCAAATCACTGGATGGATTATTTAAGAGAGAGTTAGTTAGAGCTCTAGGGGCTAGTGGAATCAAGGATATGGGGGGAGAAGGCAGGCACAGGTTATTGATTGGGGACAGATCAGCCATGATCACAATGAATGGCGGTTGCAGGCTCGAAGGGGCGAGTGACCTCTCCTGCACCTATTTTGTTTATTTCTATGTTTTTATTTTTCGACTCCGTTTTCAGCTACTTAATTCAGGAGCCCGGGTGGGGGGGCGCGCGACGCTGCGGACGAGTGCACCTGGACTGTGAGTCGGGGGAAGGCGACAAAAATGACTGAATCAGGGGGGGGGGTTAACGTAACTCATCATCGGCTTCAATCCAGAGCCTGGTGGGTGGGGGGGGGGGGGGGGGGGGGGTGGAAGGGCGGCTGGGCCTCGGGCCGTGCAGGGCACTGAGGATGGCAGGGCGAGTGGAGAGTCATCCTCCTCAGATCGTTCCGGGCTCACTCGGGCCCCGCGTGACCCAAGCCGCCCTGCTGCCACTCCTCATCCCTCTCTCTCTCTCTCATCTCTCTCTCTCTCTCTCTCTCTCTCTCTCTCTACCCCCCTCCTCTCTATCTCACCTCTACCCCTCTCTCTCTCTCCACAACTGTGAGCGAGTGGAGTCATCACTGCTCATTAGATTTTAAAAAAGATGTCAGATTGGTTGAAAAAGTTTAGTAAAAAACTCGGGAAATAATAAACAAATTTTCAGATAAGGGGATGTTTTGAGATCATGAGGTAAATCTCTACGGATTATGTTGAAATTTCACCTTACCGCGTTGGGTTTTTTCGAGGAGATGTGTTCAAAAGAAAAAGTTTCCGAACAAGCAAACCCACAAGTAATACATCCAGATCAGAGTTTCATTATAATGATCTTCATACTGCGTGGTTGCGGGGGGCGGCAGTGTGGCATCACACACACCTAATCACCCCCCCCACACACACAGCGATAACTACCCCCTTGTATTATATTAATATTATTATTTGTTCCTTTTACCCATAAACGCCCTATCCATGACGCATAGCCCCAACTCGCAGGCCCGTCAAGAGGGAGGGGGTAGAGAGTGAGGTCGGATAGAGAATGGGGGGAGAGACAGTTTTCGTAGAGAGAGCGGGCAGAGACAGAAGGGCAAGGGACAGAGGGAGAGTGGTGTGTGACTGTAGGGTATAGGAGGTTTTTTGAGGGGGATTGTGGGTGAGGTTTTTGGGGGGAGGGGGGGGAAGGGAGGGGGAGGATGGAAGTGATAGATGGGGGAGAGAGAGAGGGGGAGGAGAGGGGGAAGTGAGGCAGAGGGAGGAGGAGAGAGAGAAAAGGGGGGGGAGAGAGAGAGAGGGGGGAGAGAGAGGAGAGAGTGAGGACGAGAGAGACAGTGTGAGAGAGGGGAGGGGGGGAGAGAGAGAGAGAGGTGGAGGGAGAGAGGAGTGTAGAGGAGAGAGGGGTGAGGGAGAGAGGGGCAGAGGGAGGTAGGTGGTGGGAGGCGAGAGAGAGAAGGAGGGGGTAGAGGTGGAGATAGAGAGGAGGGGGTTAGAGAGAGAGGAGAGAGAGAGAGGAGATGAGAGAGAGAGAGAGAGAGTGACGGGATGAGGAGTGCAGCAGGGCGGGCTGGTCGCGGGGGCCCGAGTGAGCCGGAACGATCTGAGGACCCAAAGATATTATAGCGATGCTCTTTGCTGAGGACTGCTAAGAAGCAGTGGACGACCAGCCGATCGTGGCTTTCCGCCAGCGTTACAGACGTTCGAGCCGGCTGGACACAGAGAGGAAGGTCGGCCCCTGTGACGGGTAGAGAGGAGGGGGAGAGAGGGAGGAGGAGAGGGGAGGAGACGGTTGTAGAAGGGGGGGGGGAAGTGGGAAGAGTTCGGGCGTGGAGTGAGGTGGGTGAGTTAGTAAAGCCGGAAACGGCAGCTGAAAGAGTGGCGGGGCGGGCTGAGGAGGGGAGGGGCGTGGCTTCACGAGCCGCTTGGGCACGAGGTAAAAACCTTCACGTTGTGAAGAAACAAAGAACTATTGCGGAGCGGAGCCGTGGGTCTTAGTGCAGACCTCTCTCGATCCTTTCGGCGCCTTTTGAAGATGGGGGGGGGGGGGGTGGGGAGGTTAGCCGACTCGTGAAAACAGCGCATGCGCATTGACAGCAGCTGCATTAATCCAGAGCGGCGGGCACGAGGAAAGACATTGTGAGGTCAGCAGCTGGGCAAACCTTTTTATTTCTTAACAAGGTTCCATAATTAGAAAAAACGGGGAAAATAACGTACAAATGTACAGGCTGTGGATTTTCCAAAATCAGCAGGAAGTCTCTACTGAATTATGTAGAGAGTTCCCCGTTTGGGCATATGGTTTTCGAAGGAGATACGTTTCAAAGGCAAATTGTAGCACGCACACATGACACACGCACACACACACCACATTTTAAAATTTTAAATGACGATTATGCTAGATGGGGACAAACCTCTGCAGCCACTCTTTCCAAGGCTAGAAGGGTTATAGAGAAGAATTACGTGGATGTTGCCAGGATAGAGGGGTCTGTGAGCTATAGGAGAGGTTGAGTAGGCTGGGTCTCTATTCCATGGAGCGCAGGATGATGAGAGTTGATTTATATGAGGTGTACAAAATCATGAGGGGAATAAATCGGGTGGATGCACAGGATCCTCTTGCCCAGAGTGGGTGAAAATCCGTAGGTTTTAAGGTGAGGGGGAAAGATTTAATAGGAATCTGAGGGGATTACATTTTTACATAAAGCTGGTGGGTGTATGGATGGAACAAGCTGCAAGAGGAGGTAGTTGAGGTTGGGTTAGTATCCAATCTTTAAGAAAACATGGAAAAGACAGTGTTTGGAGGGATATGGACCAAACACAGGCAGGTGGGACTAGTGTAGTGTAGTATAGTGTAGCTGGGACATGTTGGCCGGTGGGCAAGTTGGGCTTAAGAGCTGTTTCCACAATGTATCCTCTATGACACTATGGTTGGCCTCGTTCAGCACTCTGGGATACAGATGACTGGTCCTTCGGCATTTGTTGGCTTTCACTGCCATTAATATCTGAGGCATTTATATATAATTGATTGCTAACTCCTACGGCGCATTCATCTGTTGTATCCTTTTTATCTTTTTTTCAATAACAGACTTACAAAATCTTGTACGTCCACTTTTATATTCTTACAAAGGGAGCCGCTTTTCCCTCTATTTTTTTCCCTTTCTTAATCAAACTCTTGATCACATGTTATTGAATTCCTCCAACTCTAAAACTTCTTTGCACTCTCTTTATCCAGTCATTGTCAAGTGTGCTTTCAGAAATGTTGCCTGGTGATCTTGTGAACTGACCGTTCCATCTTAGAAGGGATCAAAAGAGGTGATGTCTCAAAAAGGTAGCCAGCATCATCAAGGACCACACAACCCTGACCACACACATCTCTGTCCTGCCATCGGGAAGAAGGTACAGGAGTTAGGTGTGGAGAAGATATTTCCACTAGTGGGAGAGTCCAGGACTAGGAGGTCATAGCTCAGAATAAAAGGATGTTCTTGAGGAAGGAGATGAGGAGGAATTTCTTTAGTCAGAGGTGGTTGAATCTGTGGAGTTTCTTTGTCACAGAAGGCTGTGGAGGCCAAGTCAATTAATATTTCTAAGGCAAAACGATAGATAGATTTTTGATTAGTATGGGTGTCAGGGGTTATGGGGAGAAGGCTGGAGAATGTGGTTGAGAGGGACAGAGATAGTTCAGCCATGATTGAATGGCAGAGTAGACTTGATGGGCCGAATGGCCCAATTCTGCTCCTATCATTTATGAACTTATGAATCTTATGATAAAACCCGTGGCCTCCACGTTTTTTAGAACAGCTTCTTCTAACACCATCATGCCACTGAATGCTACGAACAATAAGTAAAATATGAAATACCAAACTGTCTTGGTTGCACATATATTTTTTTCCAAAATTTATATATTTTTTACTTATTGCGTATTTTTGTTTTTATGATGTTATCTATGCGTACTGTGTTTCCAGGCCTGTTCTGCTGCAGCATGTAGAATTCAGTTCTATTTTCGGACAATGAAACACTCGAGTCTCTTGAAGGGATTTGCAGCCTTGATGCTGGGGTGTGGGCTGAGATGCGATGCTGAACCAATCAGCAGATTTGGAGAATTTTGTAGGCAGAGTCCCGGGTTCCATCCTGACTACGGGTTCGTGCTGTCTGTATGGAGTTTGTACATTCTCCCGTGACCGCGTGGGTTTTCTCCGGGATTTTTGGTTTCCTCCCCACTCTAAAAGGCTGCAGGTTTCTAAGTTAGACAAATAGATAAAAGGTGCAGGAGTAGGCCATTCGGCCCTTCAAGCCAATACTGCCATTCACTGTGATCATGGCTGATCATCCATAATCAGTACCCCGTTCCTGCCTTCTCCCCATATCCCTTGACTTTGCTATCTTTAAGAGCGCTCTATCTAAACTCTCTTCTTCGAAAGCATCCATAGAATTGGCCTCCACTGCCTTCTGAGGCAGTGAATTCCACAGAATCACAAGTCTCTGGGTGAAAAAGTTTTTCCTCATTTCCGTTCTAAATGGCTTACCCCTTATTCTTAAACTGTGGCCCCTGGTTCTGTTCCTGACTCCCCCAACAGCGGGAACATTGTTTCCTGCCTTAGCCTATCCAATCCCTTAATAATCTTATATTGTTTCAATAGAGTTGTCCTCTCATCCTTCTAAATCCCAGAGTATACAAGCCCAGTTATTCCATTCTTTCATCGTATGAGTCCCGCCATCCCGGGATTTAACCTCTTGAACCTACGCTGCACTCCCTCAATTGCAAGAATGTCCTTCCTCATATTTGGAGACCAAACTGCCCACAATACTCCAGGTGTGGTCTCACTAGGGCCCTGTACAAACACAGAAGGACCTCCTTGCTCCTATACTCAACTCCTCTTGTCATGAAGGCCAACATGCCATTCGCTTTCTTCACTGCCTGCTGTACCTGTATGCTTACTTTCAGTGACTGATGAACAAGGACCCCCATATCCCATTGTACTTCCCCTTTTCCCAACTTGACACCATTGAGATAATAATCTTTCCTGTTTTTGGCAACAAAGTGGATAACCTCACATTTATCCACGTTAAACTGCATCTGCCACGCATCTGCCCACTCACTCAAGCTGTCCAAGTCACCCTTCATCCTCATAGCATCCTCCTCACCGTTCACACTGCCACCCAGCTTTGTGTCATCTACCAAGTTAATTTGCTGGGTAAAAATTGTAAATTGTCACTAGTACAATGTGTGTAGGATAGTGTTAATGTGTGTGGATCGCTGGTCGGTGCAGACTCGGTGTTTCCACGCTGTATCTCTAAAGTAAACTAAACAATGCTAACTGTGCTTCTGTGCTCTTAGAAGCTTGTTGGAGCTACTCCTGGCTAGGACAGCATAGGAATTTGTACTCCTTAGGCAGTAGAGGGTCCTAAGGTGAAATGTTTTCTGCCCAATTTCTCTCCAAGGTTGCTGCCTGACCCACTCAGATCTTCCAGCAGCTTTTTCTACGCAAGAATGTGTCTCTTTGGACATTTTTCATCCACTGAATGAAACATGGCACCTCCAACAGAACAATTATCCTTCTAGGTTGCATCGGTGACATTTGAAATTATATGTTTGTATGTTTGGAGAGCGGTGGAATTTTCATCTTTTTGGCATAAATATTTGTTTCTCTGAGTACAAGTTTGTTTGAGTTCAAAAATGTCTAAATAGCATACACTGAAAGACATGTGGCACATTAGAAGAGCCAGAAATGATATATCAGATTCCCTGCAGAAGTACATTTGCAGTTTTGTATTGGTGGGCGTGTGAATGTGTGTGTGTGTGGACATAGAACACCTCTAGTGCCCCTGACCTAATTAGCAACAGTTTTTTCTGTGTTGCTTAAAACAATATTAGAAATTGAGGACTGCCACGAGGAAACCAGCCATGACTGTGTGTGGGAAAAGAACTGCAGATGCTGGTTTAAACCGAATTATATAGACACAAACAGCTGGAGTAAACTCAGCGGGTCAGCCTGCATCTCTGGCGAAATGTAATAGGTGACGTTCGGGTCGAGACCCTACTTCCTTTATCATCGTTATTTATTTGCATATCTTTCATTCATTTGTTCCACATCTCTCAACATCAACCGTCTATATCTCTCGTTTCCCTTTCCCAGGACTTCTCAGTCTGAAGATGGGTCTCAACCCGAAACGGCACCCATTCCTTTTTTCCAGAGATGCTGCCTGACCCGCAGAGTTACTCCAGCTTTTTGCGTCTGTCTTTGGAGTAACTCCAGCTTTTTGTGTCTGTCCTCAGTCTATGACTTTCATTGGTAGAAGCTACAATTGAAAGGCTATGAAGGTTCACATAAGCAAGAAAAGCTTCCAGTAACAAGCTTTAAAGTACTTTAACCATCTTCTCCCGAGAACCATTAGACTTACTTTTGTTGACATGTCAGTGGTGAATAACTCTCCATGCCTATTATATAAGACCATTATTTATAATTTGGTGATTTACCAGTGCAGTGGTTAGAGAATTACACTAGACCTGTGATAATATATTTTCAGGCAAGGTTTCCTAATATGCATTTTTCATACAGAGTGAAAACCCATTTTTACTTTAGTCTTTAGACTTTATTTTTGACTTTAGAAATACATAGAAACATAGAAAATAGGTGCAGGAGGCCATTCGGCCCTTCGAGCCAGCACCGCCATTCATTGTGATCATGGCTGATCGCCCCCTATCAATAACGCGTGCCTGCCTTCTCCCCATATCCCTTGACTCCACTAGCCCCGAGAGCTCTATCTAACTCTCTCTTGAATCCATCCAGTGACTTGGCCTCCATTGCCCTCTGTGGCAGGGAATTCCGCAAATTCTCTGGGTGAAAAAGCTTTTTCTCACCTCAGTCTTAAATGGCCTCCCCTTTATTCTACGACTGTGGCCCCTGGTTCTGGACTCGCCCAACATTGGGAACATTTTTCCTGCATCTAGCTTGTCCAGTCCTTTTATAATTTTATATGTTTCTCTAAGATTACCCCCTCATCCTTCTAAGCTCCAGTGAATACAAGCCTAATCTTTTCAATCTTTCCTCATATGATAGTCCCGCCATCCCAGGGATCAATCTCGTGAACCTACGCTGCACTGCCTCAATCACAAGGATGTCCTTCCTCAAATTAGGAGGCCAAAACTGTACACAATACTCCAGACGTGGTCTCACCAGAGCCCTATACAACTGCAGAAGAACCTCTTTACTCCTATACTGAAATCCTCTTGTTATGAAGGCCAACATTCCATTAGCTTTCTTCACTGCCTGCTGTACCTGCACGCCAACTTTCAGTGACCGGTGTACAAGGACACCTGGGTCTCGCTGCACCTCCCCCTTACCTAACCTAACCCCATTGAGATAATAATCTGCCCCCTTGTTTTTGCCACCAAAGTGGATAACCTCACATTTATCTATTTATACTGCATCTGCCACACATCTGCCCACTCACTCAACCTGTCCAGGTCACCCTGCAACCTCCTAACATTCTCTTCACAGTTCACACTGCCACCCAGCTTTGAGTCATCCGCAAACTTGCTAGTGTTGCTCCTAATTCCCTATTCCAAATCATTTAATATATAAGGTGAACAGTTGCGGCCCAACACCGAGCCTTGCGGCACTCCACTCGCCACTGCCTGCCATTCTGAAAAGAACCCGTTCACCCCTACTCTTTGCTTCCTGTCTGCCAACCAATGCATGTTAACAGGCCCTTCAGCCCACTGAGTCCACATCGACCAGCGATCCCGCACACTTGCACTATCAGCACACTAGGGGCAATTTACAATTTTACCAAGCCAATTAATCTACAAACCTTTGGAGTGTGGGAGGAAACCGGAGCACCCGGAGAAAACCCACGCGGTCACAGGGTGAACATACAAACTCTGTACAGACAGCACCCGTGGTCAGTATCGAGGCTGGGTCTCAGGCACAGTGAGGCAGCAGCTCTACCCGCTGCACCACTGCCGCCCTTAATACTTCCTAATATGCATTTCATATAGAGAACCAGAAGCCTTTTTTGTGATCCTATCCTGTTTTAATACTTCTGCAATGACATTTGACAGATATCGTAATTAACGCTGTGTGGTTTTGGGGACTTTCGCTTTGTTTTTTGCTTTGCCACGCTTTTCTTTTTTACACGCATTGTAATTTTCCTAATTGCTCCTTCCTCTCTATCGTGCTTTAGGCCCTATTGCATCTGCTGACCATGCAATCCGTGGCAGCTGGTGTCATCACTTCTGAAGGTTGGCAGTATGTTCAGTCCTTCATGTACATACCTACTTGCCCTTGAGGAGTTGCTGAGAAGTCCACCTGAATTGCAGCTATTTATGTAGTGAAGGTACTCTCACATTCCACTTGATGGGAAAGCTCACGATTTTGTTCTATTAATGATAGACAATAGACAATAATTTGTGTTAAGGGGACAGATAAGGGGACGCTGTCCAATTCCAGGTCACCAAGGGGAGAAACTTGCAGACGCTGACGCTTGCAGATGGCCGCACGGTGGCACAGCTGCCTTACAGCGCCGGAGACCCGGCTTCCATCCTGACTACGGGTGCTGTCTGTGGTGAGTTTGTACGTTCTCCCTGTGAACGCGTGGGATTTTCACCGGGTGCTCTGGGTTCCTTCCGCATTCCAAAGACGTGCGGGTTTGTAGGTTAATTGGCCGCGGTAAACTGCCCGCGTGTGTAAGGAGTGGATGAGAAAGTGGGATAACATCAAACTAGTGTGAACGGGTGACCCTGGTCGGCATGGACACAGTGGGCCGAAGGGCCTGTTTCAACGCTGCATCTCTAAACTAAACTAAAAGGTGACGTCATCTATCTATCTTGAAGAAGGGTCCCGACCCGAAATGTCACCTATCCACGTTCTCCAGAGGAGATGTGCTGCCTGACCCGCTGAGAACTCCAGTACTCTGTGAAACGTCACCTATCCATGTTCTCCACAGATGCTGCCTGACCCGCTGAGTTACTCCAGCACTCTGTGGTAACTCCAGTCATGTTTCAGGTCAGCAGTGACAATGAGATGTTGGCGTTTGAGGAATCCAGTGATGGAAGTGCCACTGAATGGAATTGAGGACTGCAGGGGGAGTAACCTTGCTACTAGACAATGAAGCCACAGGTCTGGATTTGCTGCGTTGAATTGCAAATGTAGACAAGTTGCCGCATTTACAGTTGGAAGTGAACACATTAAGAAAATTGTTTAAGAAGATGTAGAAATAAGGAATTGCAGTTGCGGTTTGCAAAATAAAACCACAGAGTGCTGGAGTAACTCAGCGGGTCAGGCAGCATCTCGGGCGAACACGGATAGGTGAGGTTTCGGGTCAGACTGTCATTAGGAAATAGGCTGCCTCTGGTCTTATTACTGGGACTTCATGGGCTGTGATAAAACAACTGCAGACATTGCGATCAAAGCCAGTGTCCAAACTGTCAGCAGCCTTCATTTTATTTATTTTTTAATTTGAAAATAGACTTTATTCAGGTAATAAATATACAATACATGAACTGTGCAAAAAAATTAATCCAACATTTTCGAAGGCTATACAAATTATTCAATAATTATTCAATAAATGCGCAAATTTCACAAGATTATCCCCCATCCTTGCCACTCATGTGACCCACTGGCGTGGAATTCCTTCCCTTATTTTTGAGGGGCGTCTCCACCATACCGTACCCCCCATGTCCAGCAGCGGGAGGACCCTAGACTGTGGCCCTCCCCCACCGAGCCTTGGCGTTGGCTGCACCGAGCTTCAGTGCGTCCCTCAGCACGTACTCCTGCAGTCTGCAGTGGGCCAGTCGGCAACATTCGCCGACGGACGTCTGGGTGGTGAACAACACTCGGGCAGACCAAAGAGCAACCTTCCAGCAGCATCAATGTCAGTCTCTGAATGTGTCCCTGGGAACAGTTCGTAATCACAGAGTCCTCTGTGATGGAGCTGTTGGAATAAACCGTGACAGGGACCCTTTGCAGACCTCTCCAGACTCTACAAATCCACACTCTGCCAAAGAGGTGGGCAACCGTCTCCTCTCCATAGCAGCCGTCCCGAGGGCAGCGTGCGCTGGCAGTGAGGTTCCGACGGTGCAGGAAGGATCTGACTGGGAGGGCTCCCCTCACTGCCAGCAAAGCCCAATGGACTTGTGGTCAAAGGTGTTGGTCCGGAAAGAACCCTTCCACCGACGACAGATGGGGCAGCAATGTCCAGCTGACTGGCACATTGCGTGGCACCTGCGCCAGGCCCATCCTTCGCAACACCGGGGACAGGTAGAACCTCAGCAGGTAGTGACACTTGGTGCCCACGTGCCTTGGCTCTACACCCCGCCTGATGCAGCCACACACGAAGGTGGCCATCAGAATGAGGGCGACGTTGGGCACGCTTTTACCCCCGTTGTCTGCTGACTTGTACATTGTGGCCCGTCGCACCCGGTCCATCCTCGACCCCCAGATGAACTGTACATTGCAGCCTTGATTGGAGAGAGATGAGCCTCCAACCCTGACTAACCAGCTTCCTCATGCCCGCTCGATTCAAGTCGATTCGAATCCCCTCTGATCCGCACTGACTTCAATTTTACAAACGTTCCTTGGTGTTACATTTCTGCAAATGTTGTAGGGATGCCAAGTTCAGTCACTCTCAAGTAACTTTTGGAATTCACCTTTTTTGCTGCTTGAGTGAAAGATGTAATCAAAAGCAGAGGCAAACAAACCTGGTGTAGTCTGAAGTGGACTGGTCATAACGATGATATTGTCAAGGTTACATCACTTTCTTGAACATTGAGAGTGGGCTGAGCAGTAATTAACTGAATTTGGGCTGTCCTCTCCATTGTGGACAGAATAAGCCAGTGCATTCATCCATATCATCAGATTGACACCAGCATTGTGGCTCAATTGTCCATAAGTTCATAAGTATCTGTGGAATTCTCTGCCTCAGAGGGCGGTGGAGGCCGGTTCTCTGGATACTTTCAACAGAGAGTTAGATAGAGCTCTTAAAGATAGCAGAGTCAGGGGATATGGGGAGAAGGCAGGAACGGGGTACTTACTGGTGCTGGCTCGAAGGGCCGTATGGCCTACTCCTGCACCTATTGCCTATTGTCTATTGTGATAGGAGCAGAATTTGTCCATTTGACCCATCAAGTCTACTCTGCCATTCAATCAATTGTTGATCTATCTTTCTCTCCCAACCTCATTCTCCTGCCTTCTCCCCATAACCCCTGTCACCTGTACTAATCTGTCATGTTACATCTGCCTATTGTCACATCTTGGCCAAAATCCCAGCTAGTTTCGGGGCACAAGCCTTCAGCACCACAGTCAGCACACGTGGGTGGGTTTCTAAATCCTTGTCCACGAACAGGACCCTTCCACCAGCGGTGGGTAGGAGGAGCCAAGGATCAATAATAAAAATGAAACAAAATGAATGGTAAGGTTTTTCTGATACTCAGCTGGTGGAAGCTGGACTTCATCTTGGAAGCAGTCTGAGTGATCATGGAATTATGAGAGCAGGAAGAGCTTTGCTGCAGCTCTCATGGAGCTCCTTGGGACCATTTGCTGCATCGAAGGTGCTATAGGAATGCAGTTTGTTTCTTTGACAGACACAAAAATCTCGAGTAACTCAGCGGGACGGGCAGCATCTCTGGAGAGAAGGAATGGGTGACGTTTTGGGTCAAGACCCTTCTTCAGAATCGTTAGGGATAAGGGAAACAAGAGATATAGATGGCGATGTGGAGAGATAAAGAACAATGAATGAAAGATATGCAAAAAAGTAACGATAGTAAAGGAAAGGTCATTGTTAGCTGTTTGTAGGGTGAAAATGAGAAGCTGATGAGACTTGGGTGGGGGAGGGATAGAGAGAGACGCTGAGACCCCTGGTATCTCCCCCTGCAACCGCAGAAGATGCAACACCTGTCACTATACCTTATCCCTCGACTATGTCCAGCGACCCCAACAGTCCTTTCAGGTTAGGCAGAGGTTCACTTGCACCTCCTCCAACCTCACCTACTGTATCTGTTGTTCACGATGTGGACTCTTATACATCGGCAAGACCAAACGCAGACTGGGAGATCGTTTCGTGGAACACCTTCGCTCAGCCCGCCTGAACCAACCTGATCTCCCGGTTGCTAAACACTGATTCTCCTTCCCATTCCTACACAGACCTTTCTGTCCTCGGTCTCCTACATTGTCAGAGTGAGGTTAAATGCAAATTGGAGTCACAGCATCTCATATTTCGCTTGGTATGAATATAGATTTTTCTCACATCAGGCATTCCCTCTTTCCCTGTCCCTCCCCCATCCAAGCCGCACCAGCTTCTCATTCTCTCCAGAGATGCTGCCTGTCCCGCTGAGTTACTCCAGCATTTTGTGTCTATCTTCGGTTTAAACCAGCATCTGCAGTTCCATCTTACACAGTTTGTTTATTTGTTGCTACACCCCTGTTCCGATCAAGCACACTTAGTTAGAACTGATTTTTTTTTTAAAGCAAATGCACAAAGTTGTGGTGGGATTTGGAGAAATAAAGAAGGAATGTCTGTGAAAAACCTGGATCTAGTGGATGCGGAGAGGATGTTTCCACTAGTGGGAGAGTCCAGGACCAGAAGTCATAGCCTCAGAATTAAAGGACGTTCCTTTAGGAAGGAGGTGAGGGGGAATATCTTTAGTCAGAGGGTGGTGAATCTGTGGAATTCATTGCCACAGATGGCTGTGGAGGCCAAGTCGATGTATATTTTTAAGGCAGGGATGGATAGTTTCTTGATTAGTGCGAGTGTCAGGGGTTATGGGAGAAGGCAAGAGAATGTGGTTAGGAGGGAGAGATAGATCAGCCATGATTGAATGGCGGAGAATTAGAGAAATAGAGAGAGTACAGAGGAGATTTACTAGAATGTTGCCAGGGTTCCAGCAACTATGTTACAGAGAAAGGTTGAACAAGGTAGGTCTTTATTCTTTGGAGCGCAGAAGGTTAAGGGGGGACTTGATTGAGGTCTTTAAAATGATGAAAGGGATAGACACAGTTGACGTGGATAAGCTTTTCCCATTGAGGGTAGGGAAGATTCAAACAAAGGGCATCAAACAAGAGGGCGGGAGGGGGGAGGGGGAAAGGGAGAGGAAGAGGAGAGGGGGTGGAAAGGGAGGAAGAGAGAAGGAAGGAAGAGGAAGGAGGGGGGAGATGGAAGGGGAAGAGGGAAAGGGGGAGGGGGGGAGGGAACGAGGGGACGGAAGGGGGGGGAGTGGGAAGAGAGGGGGGAGAGGAGAGGGGGGGGGGGAGGAAGAGAAGAGGGGAGAGGGGGAGAGGGGAGGGAGAGGGGAACGGGGGGAAGGGAGGGAGAATGGAGGAGGAGGAGGGGGGAGGAGAGAGGGAGGGGACAGGGGAGAAGGGGGGAAGGGGGCCCACCACCGGGGGAAACGGGAAGTAGGGGGAGAGGAAGTGAGAGGGGGGAGGGGAGGGGGGGGGGGGGACGGAGGGGAAGCGGGGGGGAGGGAGGGAAAGGGACGGAAGGGAAGGGGGTAAAGGGAGGAGGAGAAGGGGAGGAGAAGAGAAGGGGGGAGGGGGAGGGGAAACGGAAGGGAGGGGGGGGGAGAGGTGAGGGAAGTGAAAAGGGGAAGGAGTGGGAAGAGGAGGAGGGAAGAGGGGAAGGAGGAAGAAGGGAAGAGGGGAGGAGGGAAGGGGGGGTAGGAAGGGAGGAGGGGAACGGGGGGAAAGGAGGTGGAGAGGGGGGGAGGTGGGGGAGGGGAGGGGAGGAGGGGGGGGAACTTCTTTACTCAGAGGGTGGTGGCTGTGTGGAATGAGCTTCCAGCAGAAGTGGTGGAGGCAGGATCGATTTTAACATTTAAAAGTAAAGTGGATAGGTATATGGACGTGAAGGGAATGGAGGGGTATGGTCTGAGTGCAGGTAGATGGGACTAGGGGAAAACAAATGGTCGGCATGGACTGGAAGGGCCGAGAGGGCCTGTTTCCGTGCTGTAATTGTCATATGGTTATATGGTTAATTAGTCAGAATGGCCTAATTCTGTTCCATTCACTATGAGGTCAGAGAAGAAAATTGTCAAGGTCAAATTAAGAAACGAACAAAAATGAAACGTAGAGAGAGTAAAAAGTGTAGTGGGTTACCTGAAATTGTTACCTGCACAGGCAAGGCGCGAATGAAAAAAAATCAAACAACAATAAGAATGGCACCCATCTCACTCTTCACACACAATGCAGCGGTAGAGTTGTTGCCTCACAGCACCAGAGGCCCGGGTTCCATCCTGACTACAGGTGCTGTCTCTACATAGTTTATACTGTGGTCAGAAGAAGGGTCTCGACCCGAAACATTACCTATTTCCTTCGCTCCATAGATGCTGCCTCACCCGCTGAGTTTCTCCAGCATTTTTGTCTACCTTCGATTTTCCAGCATCTGCAGTTCCTTCCTAAACATTATACTGTGACCATGTTGGTTTTCTCCAGGTGCTTCGGTTTTCTCCCACAATCCAAAGATGTACAGGTTTGGCAGTTAATTGACTTCTATAAATTGTCCCCAGCGTGTAGAATAGAACTAGTGTATGTGGCTTAGCCCCCCCCCCCCCCCCCCCCCCCCCCACGCTGGTCGGTGCAGAGACAGTGGGCCCAGGGGCCTGTTTCCACACTGGATCTCTAAACTAAACTAAGCTAAATTAAATAAACCTAGAAAAGATACAAAAAGTGCTGGAGTATCTTTTAGTGGGTCAGGTTGCATCTCTGGAGAGAAGGAGTAAGTGAACCCTTCCTCAGACCCAGTTTCCCTTGGAGTGACCAAGGACCACATATTCGCTTTCATGTACCAATTAAGAAAATGAGGTGCAAAGTCAGTACCACGTTATTCAAAATGGGGGCACTCACACTCAGAATATCGGTGTCCCCCTATGTTATCCCATGGCCGTGTTTATTGAACCATTTCATGAATGCACCTCCTAGGAATAAAGAAACAGCTCAAGTACTGACAGTGCTCCTAATTTGCGGAAACACATTCTTGCTATTAAGGGAGTGCCGCGTAGTTTAACCGCGTCAATTCCCGGGTTGGCCGGACTGACATACAGTATGATGATAGAATGGATCGACTGGGCTTATATTCACTGGAATTTAGAAGGATGAGAGGGAATCTTATAGAAGAAACCTATAAAATTCTTAAGGGATTGGACAGACTAGATGCAGGGAAAATGGTCCCAATGTTGGGGGGGTCCAGAACCAGGGGTCACAATTTAAGAATGAGGGGTAGGCCATTTAGGACTGAGATGAACAAAAACTTTATCACCCAGAGAGGTGTGAATTTGTGGAATTCTCTGCCACAGAAGGCAGTGGAGGCCAATTCACTGGATGTATTCAAGAGAAAGTTAGATATAGTTCATAGAGTCAACGGAATCAAGGGATATGGGGAGAAAGCAGGAACGGGGTACTGATTTAGGATGATCAGCCATGATCATATTGAATGGTGGTGCTGGCTCGAAAGGCTGAATGGCCTACTCCTGCACCTATTTTCTATGTTTCCATGTTGCTATGTTTCTAACTGCAGACGTATCTCTGGCTCCTTTCAGATGCTCACAGGACAAGTGCCACCGGCCATCCAGATAGCTGTGTCCATCCAGCCAAGGAGAACGGAAGGGCCTGGATAGAGTGGATGTGGAGAGGATGTTTCCACTAGTGGGAGAGTCTAGGACCAGACGACACAGTCTCAGAATAATAGGACGTAACTTTAGAATAGAGATGAGGAGGAATTTCTTTAGCCAGGGGGTGGTGGATCTGTGGGGTTCATTGCCACAGACAGTGGAGGCCAAGAGGTATTTTTAAAATGGTTCTTAATTAGCAAGGGCGTCAAAGGTTTTGGGGCGAAGGCAGGAGAATGGGGTTGAGAGGGAAATAATGATCAACCCTGACGGACTGGCGGAGCAGACCCGATTTGGCTGAATGGCCAAATTCAGCATCTATGTCTTATGAGATTATAGTAATCCAAAGGATAAATGTTCACTGACATCTTGTATAACTGCTTCTGCCTTTTCCCCTCATCTATCCACTAAAACCATACAGCTTTGTATTGGTTGGTATAAGGTACAGTTTGTGAGTTGGCCTTGGGAGTATCGTGAACAATGTGTGGAGCATTCTAGCCACAGGTATCGTAGCGTATACCAGCATCACCCTATCAGACCCTGACTGTGTGAGGAGGGGCTTCAGGGCACGCCATGTGGTCCATTGCTTCTGAACCAAGCTGCCACTGGTTTTCACCTTAGTCCAATGCTGACCCACACGTCAAGATCTGCAAGTCCTGCCTGTCCCAGCTCCTTGTGGTTAGTTGTAGTTTAGAGATACAGCGTGGAAACTATATACGGCCACTATTATACGCACACTCGTTCTATTCCACACACTAGGGACAGTTTACACAGGCCAATTAACCTACAAACCAGCACGTCTTTGGGATGTGGGGGGAAACTGGAGCACCCGGAGAAAACCCATGTGATCACGGGGAGAACGTGCAAACTCCGTACAGACAGTACCCGTAGTCAGGATCGAACCTGGGTCCAGGGTGCTGTGAGGCAGCCACTCTACCACTGCGCTACCCTGCTGCTCTAAGTGATGGAGTAGACTTGCTACCTTGAATAAGCTTCTGTGTGAGTTCAGCATCTTTCTGCAGCCCTGTGACTGTGTGGAGTGTATCTGATGTTCTCTGTTTGTGGCTCCGACCCAGCCTGTTATCTCCACAGCCATTTCTGTCTTTCTTAGCAAGGGAAGAGTTGGGTGGAGTGAAGGAAGGTGTAATATTTGCTATTGTAAATCCAGCTACCCTAACCAATAAGGGATAGATTGTAGATAAACTCTCCGTGGATTGTCACCTTGTCGTGGTGGAGAAGCTTGTGTGGACCTGAGATCCTGAGAGCGATGCCGTCTGGAGCCATGCTCCTGGTAGGGCCACCCATGGCGGTGAGGTTGAGAGGGAGATCTCTGACAAAGAGCAATCTGACCAAGATCTCAACGGTGGAACAGGCGGAGGATGATGGCTGACCTTAGTAGAGCACCACAACGGCTGGGAAGGTGGATGAAGGATGTAGCAGAAAAGGGTCTCCGGTCGTCTTGGACGCCATGCCACTGGATCCCGACCTAGATCTGTCAAGGAATGTGGGGTGGCTGTGTGTGCACCAGTCTCCCCGCGTTAAACAATGTCACGCACAGGCATCCTCCATATAGGGAATAGCACCCTGGAGACACCCATGGTCAGCCATGACCGAAGGGAGCCTAAGAAGAAGAAGTAGATAGATACAAAAAGCTGGAGTAACTCAGTGGGACAGGCAGCATCTCTGGAGAGAAGGAATGGATGATGTTTTGGGTCGAGACTCTTCTTCATTCTGAGAGAAATATGGACCCAAAACATCACCTATTCCTTCTCTCCAGAGATGCTACACAGGGATAGATTGTAGCTGAGAAGTAAAACTAAAAATGCTGGGAATGTGAAATAAAATTAAAACATGCAGTACTCAAAGTTTGAAGAAGGGTTCCGACACAAAACGTCACCTGTTCCTTTTCCAGAGATGCTGCCTGACCCGCTGGGTTACTCCAGCATTTTGTGTCTATTTATGGCATAAACCAGCATGTGCAGTTCCTTGCTACATGGTACTGGAAGTAAGCAGTGAAAGGGAAAGGAGAACTCAATATTTGATGCGGAGATGCATTTTTGTGAAGTTTCCGCTTTTGCTTAAAAAGGACTTGCAGAGCAGCTGCTGTGCATTTAACCACCACTTATCAAACTGACATTTGCCCATGAATTCACCTCATTTGATTTGAAAGCATTACTATAAAAAATGCAAAGCTCTGATGCTAATTTCCAACTCAAGCAAACAAATTGCCAAGCAAAACGGGGAATAATTTATTCTTGCGGAGAGAGTGCTTAAAGCTTGATTAAAATGACCTCACAGAGTATTTACCAAGTCGCTGTTACAGAATGAGTACAGAAGACCATCAGAGGTAACAATCAAATTATATGGCCACTTAACCATATAACAATTACAGCACGGAGACAGGCCCTCTCGGCCCTTCCAGTCCGTGCCGACCATTTGTTTTCCCCTAGTCCCATCTACCTGCACTCAGACCATACCCCTCCATTCCCTTCACGTCCATATACCTATCCACTTTACTCTTAAATGTTAAAATCGATCCTGCCTCCACCACCTCTGCTGGAAGCTCATTCCACACAGCCACCACCCTCTGAGTAAAGAAGTTCCCCCTCACGTTACCCCTAAACTTCTGTCCCTTAATTCTCATGTCTGCCCTCTTGTTTGAATCTTCCCTACCCAAAAACGTATCCACGTCAACTCTGTCTATCCTTTCATCATTTTAAAGACCTCAATCAAGTCCCCCTTAACCTTCTGCGCTCCAAAGAATAAAGACCTAACTTGTTCAACCTTTCTCTGTAACATAGTTGCTGGAACCCTGGCAACATTCTAGTAAATCTCCTCTGTACTCTCTCTATTTTGTTGACATCCTTCCTATAACTAGGCGACCAAAATTGTACACCATACTCCAGAATTGGTCTTACCAATGCCTTGTACAATTTTAACATTACTTCCCTACTCCTATATTCAATGCTCTGATTTATAAAGGCCAGCACACCAAAGGCTTTCTTTACCACCCTATCTACATGCGATTCCACCTTCAGGGAACTATGCACAGTTATTCCTAGATCCCTCTGTTCCACAGCATTCCTCAATTCCCTACCATTTACCATGTACGTCCTATTTTGATTTGTCCTGCCAAGATGTAGCACTTCACACTTATCAGCATTAAACTCCATCTGCCATCTTTCAGCCCACTTTTCCAAATGGCCCAAATCTCTCTGTAGACTTTGAGAATCTACTTCATTATCCACTTAGCCAATAATTACCAGGCTGCGGCTCACCTGCAGTCAGTCTGTCTTTTTTTTTGTCTTGTTAGAGTATGTTTTCAGTTTATTCTTAGTTGTGTATATGTGGGGGGTGGGGGAAACTTTTAAACTTTTTTATCTCTTCCTTGAACGGAGACGGGACATTCTCCTTGTCTTGTCTCCGTTTCGCTGGGGCCTAACATCGTGGAGCTGGGGGCCTCCAACCGGAATCGACCCGTGGGCTCCAGTCGCAGAGCCTGCGGACTCACGTACCATCGCGGAGCTGGCTGACTCGGAGGCAGGTAGTGGCGCGGCGTCTGCGACCTGACTGCGGAGCTTCGGAGGCTTCGGCCGCAGGCCCTGTGGACGGTAAAATCGGGAGCTCGCAGGTCCCTGGTGGGAGACCGATTTTCGGGAGCTCCCGCAACGGCAACTTCGCCCGCCCCGAATCGCTGGGTTTGAATCGGCCCGTCGCAGGGCCTTACATCGCTCGGTGCGGCTTAATCGGCCGTGGGACTCACCATCGCCCATCGGGGCCTTTAACTGTTACTGGCCTACAAGGCACTGAATGGTCTGGGTGCAAAATACATCTCTGACCTTCTTGTTGTATATGAGGCACCTAGACTCCTCGGGTCTTCAGGGACAGGTTTACTCTGTGTTCCCAGGGTCAGAACTAAAAAGGCTGAAGCAGCGTTCAGTTTTTATGCCCCCCACCTGTGGAACAAGCTCCCTGAACACCTGAGGTGTGTACAGACTGTAAGCTCATTTAAATCAGGCCTAAAAACACTGTTGTTTACTGTAGCTTTTCCATAACCCAACATGCAGGTAATCTTAACCTTCTAATCTTATCCCTTTTATGTGCTTTTAAAATCGTTTTATTGTTTTAGTGATTTTGTTTTACTATTCATGCATTTGTCTTATTGCTTGTTCAGTAATTTTTGATTATTGGCTATTTTGTTGTCCTGTGTTGTATGGTTGTTCTGCTGGCTTTTTATTACGTTATACTTTTGTTTCTTTTGTAAAGCTCCATGAATTGCTGCTTGTACAAATGGTGCTATATAAATAAATTTGCCTTGCCTTGCCGAACACCAAGAGCCTCGATCGCCTCGACACGGGAGAAGAATAAAAAACAGGGAAGAGATAAGACTTTTGCCGTTTGGAGATTCACTGTGATGGATGTCCGTGTGAAACTGTGCTAATTGTGTGCTACGTTTATGACTGTTATGACTGCAGGGAACGACATTTCGTTCAGACCTCTGTTTGTTTGAATGACAATAAAGGCAATTTGTATTTGTATTTGTACCAGTTGGTCCAACTTGACAGATGGACTACTGGGTCTAGATTCTACACGGCCATCGTAGAGTCTGTTCTCACCTTCTCCATCGTGGTCTGGTTTGGCTCAGCCACCAAGCACGACACCCGGAGGCTGCAGCGAATCGTCCGATCAGCTGAGAAGGTTGTTGGCTGCGACCTTCCCCCCATTGACGAACTGTACACTGGAAGGGCCAGGAAGCGAGTGGGTAAGATCACACCCTGGCCACACACTCTTTGAATCACTTCCCTCTGGAAGGCAAATCCGGACTGTCAAAGCTGTCACAGGCAGACATAAAAACAGCTTTTTCCATGAGTAGTGGCTCTACTCAACAACCAAAAATCTGTAGCCTACTTTTGCTCTGATATTTTGGACGTGGACGTGAAGGGAATGGAGGGGTATGGTCTGAGTGCAGGTAGATGGGACTAGGGGAAAACAAATGGTCGGCACGGACTGGAAGGGCCGAGAGGGCCTGTATCCGTGCTGTAATTGTTATATGGTTATATGGTTATTTTATTTAATTCACATGTTTAATCAATAATGTTTTATTATTAATGTTTAATGTTTTATGTGTCATTCCTAACTGTCACTGTATGTCATGTTGTTACTTGCGAGCGGAGCACCAAGACAAATTCATTGCATGTGAACATACTTGGCCAATAAACTTATTCCTTCATTCATTTGCATTACACAGTGACTTTGTTTTTGTGTAGCTCACACATGCACAAGTCACCATATTTTGCCGCCATTTACAAAAGAAAAAGTCCAAAGCCTGGTCCACATGCTGGATGTACTGTTGAGCTCCTGATCTAGGTAAGCCCCAGGCTGCTGCAGGGCCTCCTCGGTTGTCCTCGACCGGCTCGGCCCATAAACCAACGTCCCTCTCCTTGCCCGGCAGCCTTAACGGATGTCGTTTTAGAATGGAGTTGAGGTACGTGGATAGGGCAGGTTGGGAGGTATAAGGCCCAAACACAGGCAGGTGGGACTAGTGTAGCTAGGACACGTTGGCCGGTGTGGGCAAGTTGGGCCGAAGGGCCTGTTTCCACACTGTATCACTCTATGAGTCTACGACTCTGGAATGGAGATGAGGATTAATTATTTAGCCAGAGGGTGGTGAATCTGTGAAATTCATTACCACAGACAGCGGTGGTGGCCAAGTCATTCGGTAGTTTTAAAGCAGAGATTGATAGGTTGTTGATTAATAAGGGTTTCAAAGGATACGGGGAGAAGGCAGGAGAACGGGATTGAGAGGAAAAAATGGATCAGCCATGATCGAATGGTGGAGTAACGCAATGGCCGAATTCTATTCCCATGTCTTAAGATCTTATGACTTGATTTCAACTGGCTGTTCAGACAATGAAGAAGGATAAATGGACAGGTCAACTGTACCTGCAGTCATTTGTGTGTGTGAGTTGCCAGTGAGGTTGGAGTTAGTGTGGTGTTACACTGACTGTTGGCTCAGATCCACCGCTGATCATTGGGTTACAATAAGGTCAAAGTGACCCGTAACTCATTACCTTTTAAAAAATAGATCAAGTTGTACCCTTGTGACAACTCATTTTTAATGCATTTGGTTGCAGCTGCTTGCATTTTAACTCCTTACAATTTAAACAACACTAAAGAATACAAAATTCGCTGTTCTTGTGTTTCTGTGGAAATAAATCTGTGAAATGGGTTGACTGGGCTTGTATTCACTGGAATTTAGAAGGATGCGAGGGGATCTTATAGAAACATATAACATTCTTAAGGGATTGGACAGACTAGATGCAGGAAAAACGTTCCCGATGTTGGGGGAATCCAGAACCAGGGGCCACAGTTTAAAGAATAAGGGGTAGCCATTTAGGACTGAGATGAACAAAAACTTTTCCACCCAGAATCTGTGGAATTCTCTGCCACAGAAGGCAATGGAGGCCAATTCACTAGATGTATTCAAGAGAGAGTTACAGTGGCTTGCAAAAGTATTCATACCCCTTGAACCTTTCCACATTTTGTCACGTTACAACCACAAATGTAAATGTATTTTATTGGGATTTTATGTGATAGACCAACACAAAGTGGTGCATAATTGTGAAGTGGAAGGAAAATGATACATGGTTCCAATTACAAATTACAAATAAAAAACTGAAAAGTGTGGCGTGCAAAAGTATTCAGCCCCCCCGAGTCAATACTTTGTAGAACCACCTTTTGCTGTAATTACAGCTGCAAGTCTTTTGGGGTATGTGTCTACCAGCTTTGCACATCTAGAAACTGAAATGTTTGCCCATTCTTCTTTGCAAAATAGCTCAAGCTCAGTGAGATTGGATGGAGAGCGTCTGTGAACAGCAATTTTCAAGTCTTGCCAGAGATTCTCTATTGGATTTAGGTCTGGACTGACTGGGCCATTCTAACACATGAACATGCTTTGATCTAAACCATTCCATTGTAGCTCTGGCTGTATGTTTAGGGTCGTTGTCCTGCTGGAAGGTGAACCTCCGCCCCAGTCTTTTGCCGACTTTAACAGGTTTTCTTCCAAGATAGCCCTGTATTTGGCTCCATCCATCTTCCCATCAACTCTGACCAGCATCCCTGTCCCTACTGAAGAAAAGCATCCCCACAGCATGATGCTGCCACCACCATGTTTCACAGTGGGGATGGTGTATTCAGGGTGATGTGCAGGGTTAGTTTTCCACCACATAGCGTTTTGCATTTAGGCCAAAAACTTCAATTTTGGTCTCATCAGACCAGAGCACCTTCCTCCACATGTTTGCTGTGTCCCCCACATGGCTTGTGGCAAACCGCAAATGGGACTTTTTATGGCTTTGTTTCAACAATGGCTTTCTTCTTGCCACTCTTCCATAAAGGCCCGATTTGTGGTGTGCACGACTAATAGTTGTCCTGTGGACAGATTCTCCCACCTGAGCTGTGGATCTCTGCAGCTCCTCCAGAGTTACCATGGGCCTCTTGGCTGCTTCTCTGATCAATGCTCTCCTTGCCCGGCCTGTCAGTTTAGGTGGATTGCCATGTCTTGGTAGGTTTGCAGTTGTGCCATACTCTTTCCATTTTCGGATGATGGATTGAACAGTGATCCGTGAGATGTTCAAAGCTTGGGATATTTTTTTATAACCTAACCCAGCTTTCAACTTCTCCACAACTTTATCCCTGGCCTGTCTGGTGTGTTCCTTGGGCTTCATGATGCCCAAGGAACTTTGTTTGTTCACTAATGTTCTCTAACAAACCTCTGAGGTCTTCACAGAACAGCTGTATTTATACTGAGATTAGATTACACACAAGTGGACTCTATTTACTAATTAGGTGACTTCTGTAGGCAATTGGTTGCACTGGATTTTATTTAGGGGTATCAGAGTAAAGGGGGCTGAATACTTTTGCACGCCACACTTTTCAGTTTTTTATTTGTAAAAAAAATTTGAAAACCATGTATCATTTTCCTTCCACTTCACAATTATGCGCCACTTTGTGTTGGTCTATCACATAAAATCCCAATAAAATACATTTACGTTTGTGGTTGTAACGTGACAAAATGTGGAAAAGTTCAAGGGGTATGAATACTTTTGCAAGCCGCTGTAGATATAGCTCTGAGGGCTAACGGAATCAAGGGATATGGGGAGAATGCAAGAACGGGGTACTGATTTTGGATGACCAGCCATGATCATATTGAAAGACGGTGCTGGCTCGAAGGGTCAAATGGCCTACCCCTGCACCTATTTTCTATGTTTCTATGTTTCCACTTTCAGCACTATTCTTTCATTCTAGAGCAAATCTTTATTTTTTAATCACAGAATATTAATTTAGTTTAGAGACACAGCATGGAAACAGGCCCTTTGGCCCACGCTGACCAGCGCTCCCCGCACACTAACACTATCTTACACACACTAGGGACAATTTACATTCATACCAAGCCAAGTAACCTACAAACCTGTACGTCTTTGGAATGTGGGATGAAACCAAAGATCTCAGGAGGTCATTTAAGACTGAGGTGAGAAAAAACTTTTTCACCCAGAGAGTTGTGAATTTGTGGAATTCCCTGCCACAGAGGGCAGTGGAGGGCAAATCACTGGATGGATTTAAGAGAGAGTTAGATAGAGCTCTAGGGGCTAGTGGAATCAAGGGATAAGGTGAGAAGGCAGGAACGGGTTATTGATTGGGGATGATCAGCCATGATCACAATGAATGGTGGTGCTGGCTCGAAGGGCCGAATGGCCTCCTCCTGCACCTATTTTCTATGTTTCTACATTTCTATCTCGGAGAAAACCCACACAGTCACGGGGAGAACATACAGATTCGGTACAGACAGCACCCGTAGTCGGGATGGAACCTGGGTCTCTGGCGCTGTAAGGCAGCAACTCTACCGCTGCACCTCCGTGCCACCCCTTTAGACAATATAGACATCCCTGACAAAGGCAGCAGCCACGTGAACACACATATGGACAAGCACACAGAGGAATTACTGTGGTGGCTGGTGGAAGCCACAACTCCTCAAGCCTGTTTCCCTATTTCACGCAGTTACAAATGATCTGCTTGTCACTGCACTTTATCTTTCCGCAGCCATCTTTCGCTCCCCTAACGTGTCAATAATCCAGCTCTTATACCATAACAATATTCAGAAACTTAATCCAATATTAATTGTCCACTGAACTGAGTGGACTGCTGCAATATTCCACTTTTCTTCATTTTTCTATCAAAGTAGATGACTTCACATTTGTCCACATTATATTTCATCTGCCGTCTTCTTGCCCTTTTACCTAGACTGTATTTCTCTGAAGATAGACACAAGAAGCTGGAGTAACTCAGGCAGCGTCTCTGGAGAGAAGGAATGGGTGACGTCTCGGGTCGAGACAACTTCTTGCTCTGAATCCTCTTTGCTTCTTCCTCACAACACACCCCGCCCGCCACAGCGCTTTGTAAACGTGTGCAGAGAAACAGCATGGAGGCACTAATGAATCGCAGTGTTAATTCTGCTGCAGATAAACTTGGTTTGCTCATTCAAGATTGCGCTGCTTGCATCAATCACGTCAGCACACTGGCTCCAATAATAGCTACTGGCTATTAATATTTATCATTGATATTATTGATAATAGCTCCTGAGCCTCCCTGCCTGGTGCATCACAGGATCCACACGGCAATAGCTACAACAGCTTGTAATAACATCACTCATTTTAAGAACCAAAGCACCCGTAGGAGTTTCATAGGCAAACTGTCAAACATAATCTGAGACACAGCCGCAGAAGAAAAAGCCTGAGAAATCAATCTGAGAGGCACGCTGGTGCAGCGGTAGGGTTGCTGCCTCACAGCGCCAGAGACCCCGGTTCGATCCTGACTATGGGTGCTGTCTGTACGGAGTTTTTGTGCGTTCTCCCTTTGACCGCGTGGTTTTCTCCGGGTGCTCCTGGTTTCCTCCCGCACTCCAAAGGCATGCAGGTTTGTAGCTTAATTGGTTTTGGTAAAAATTGTAAATTGTCCCTAATGTGTAGGGGCGGGCTGATCGCTGGTCGGCGCGGGCTCAGTGGGTCGAAGGGCTTGTTTCCACGCTGTGTTTCTAAAGTAAAGACAGATGCTTACAAGTCTCTCAAAGGAGGAAAGAATAGAGAGAGAAAGGCAGTGAAGTGTAAGAAAGAAATTGCAGAGCTTCAGGTCGAGGAAGCTAAAAGCCGTGATGGAAATATGGAAGTCGAGGCTGGTCCGGAGGAAAGTGGATGGCTCAGAGATTTGTGGCAATGGTGGGATTGATGGAGCTTAGTTTAGTTTAGTTTGGAGATACAGCACGGAAACAGGCCCTTTAGCCCACAAAATCCGTGCCGACCAGCGATCTCCGCGCATTAGCACTATCCGACAGCACATGCTGTGAACAATGTATTATTTTACTGAAACCAATTAGCCTACAAACCATTACATCTTTTAAGTGCGGGAGGAAACTGGAGCACCCGGAGAAAACCCACGCAGGCCATGAGTCCATCAGGCGAGAATGAAATGCTCGGAGAAGGAGAAAGAGGTGCAGCGTACGCACACGCCTTGAACCTGGTGAGACGCAGGAGGAGCCTGGCCGGGACTCACCCCACAGAGCCCAGTCCCTCCACGCACTAGAGTCTCCCAGCCCCTGGAGAGTAGTTCCACAGCAACGGATTGAGTGGCCCCCAGCCAGCAACAGGAAGGAATGGCTGCAGTTTGACAAAGACGTGACCAACACCATTCAAACCACAGCCGAAGGAGATGTAGATTGCCGACTCCAAACTATGACTGCCATCATAGTCAGTTATGCTTCGGAAAGATTCGGCCATCGTGAGAAAGGTAGAGGCTTTGCAGGACGCTCACTCTGCAAAGTGCTCAACCAGTTGGGCATTACGGGGCTGGCAAAGAAGAGGGCCATTCAATCCGCAAGCGAGGCCGCAGAGAAAGCCACTAGCTGGCTTTGGATTAAGATGGCTGATCCGTGGGCGGTTGCTGCTGGGACACAAGTTGGGGCCTGATCAACCCCGGCTGGGTCGCCCGGGCGAGGGTGTCTGATGTTGTGAGACCCGAAACACCTGATGACCCCAGGTCACATCACTGAGGATGCATCCCAGCGCATCTAGAAGATGTATCTTTCACACGTAGAAAGTACAAGCTACGTACAGACATCGTCCACAGTCAGGATGGAACCCCGGTCTCTGGTGCTGTAAGGCAGCAACTGTACCACTGTACCTCCGTGCCAAACTGGTGAAGATTTGAAAGAAGTGATGAGAATCTCAAAACTGAGACAATGTAACCAAGTGCAGGAATGATGAAGGAATAAATGGGAGAGAAGCATTGGAGTTATGGGTCTTCTTACTTCTACGAATGTGCTAAAATAGCCAAGTGTAGGAGTCACAAGCCGAAGCAGAGACAAGGTTGAGCGAGGATTTAGAGGAGAAGCAGGCAATCTTATAGCTGAAGAAACAAGGGAACAAAAAGAAGACACAAAGTGCTGGGGTAACTCAGCGGGTTAGGCACCATCCCTGGAAAAGATGGATTGGTGACATTCCGGGCCAGAATACTTCTTCCGACTGATTGTGGCAGAGGGGTGAAAGCTAGAAGGGAGGTGGGGCAAGACAATGCCTGGAAGGAGTGATAGGTGGATACGGGTGAAGAGGAGGAGGGGGTGGGGGGTGTGGGGTGGGAACGGGGGACAAAGGCCAGAGATGCAAAGTCCAAAGGTGTGAGATAGGGGTGGAAGATTTGCGGATCGTGAAGCCAGAGGATAAAATATATGGTTATATGGTTATATGGGAGGGGAGATTGGGAGAAATTTGGTGTAGGTCCAGGTGGGTCACAGGGCAGATGTAGCTGATGTGGGTCTGCTGTACATAGCTCATTTTATAGTTAAATAGAAATATACATTTTGCAAGCAACCACGTCCATTGACAGGAGGAGGGATGGAACTGGTCGCTAGGGACTGCTTGTACCGCTAACCAAATACAATGGCTGCAGTCTGACCCATAACGTCACCTATTTGTGTTCTCGAGAGATGCTGCCTGACCTGCTGAGTTACTCCAGCACATTGTGGGTTTTTTGTCTTGCAAACCCGCACCTGCAGTTTGTTTTTTGTACCCTGTGGCTGCATTTTCCCGGTCTTGAGATGGAGGTCTTTGTGCATCCTGTACAGTGCAAGCGGTGGATGGGTGGAGAGAGTTGCCGCTGATGTAGACCATGTAGAGCATTGGTATAAATGTGGACACTGTGGGAGAATCTAGGACTAGAGATCGTAGCCTCAGAATTAAAGGACATTCCTTTAGGAAGGAGATGAGGAGAAATTTATTTAGTCAGAGGGTGGTGAATCTGTAAAATTAGGTCATTTTAATTTTAACAGGTAATAATTATCTCTATTTTCTTCAGTTTAAAATCTTAGCTGTAACATTTTACTTTATTGATCATTCTGAATTAATTACCTTGCTGTGTGAGATGTACTTCAAAAGCTCTAGCTTATTACGTTCCAAGGTTATTATTGATATTTTAACTGGTATCTGCTATAGAATTCATTGACCTTATTGCCACAGAAGGCTGTGGAGGCCAAGTCAATGGATATTTTTAAGGCAGAGATAGATGGATTCTTGATTAGTACGGGTGTCAAGGGTTATGGGGAGAAGGCAGGAGAATGGGGTTAGGAGGGAGAGATAGATCAGCCATGATTGACTTGATGGGCCGAATGGCCTAATTCTGCTCCTATCACTTATGTCCTTCTGACTGTCACTGGGTATCAACAAGCAGATGGAAAGGTAGAAGAACTGAAGATAGACACAAAATGTTGGAGTAACTCAGCAGGACAGGCAGCATCGTTGGAGAGAAAGGATGGGTGACGTTTCCATAGACAATAGACAATAGGTGCAGGAGTAGGCCATTCGGCCCTTCGAGCCAGCACAGCCATTCAATGTGATCATGGCTGATCATCCACAATCATAACCTCGTTCGTGCCTTCCCCCCATATCCCCTGACTCCACTATTTTTAAGAGCCCTATCCAGCTCTCTCTTGAAAGCATCCAGAGAACCTGCCTCCACCGCCCTCTGAGGCAGAGAATTTCACAGACTCACAACTCTCTGTGAGGAAAAGTGTTTCCTTGTCTCCGTTCTAAATGGCTTACTCCTTATTCTTAAAATGTAGCCCCTGGTTCTGGACTCTCCCAACATCGGGAACATGTTTCCTGCCTCTAGCGTGTCCAAACCCTTAACAATCTTAAATGTTTAAATGAGATTCCCTCTCATCCTTCTAATCTGGCCTTTATAAATCAGAGCATTGAATATAGGAGTAGGGAAGTAATGTTAAAATTGTACAAGGCATTGGTAAGACCAATTCTGGAGTATGGTGTACAATTTTGGTCGCCTAGTTATAGGAAGGATGTCAACAAAATAGAGAGAGTACAGAGGAGATTTACTAGAATGTTGCCAGGGTTCCAACAACTATGTTACAGAGAAAGGTTGAACAAGTTAGGTCTTTATTCTTTGGAGCGCAGAAGGTTAAGGGGGGACTTGATTGAGGTCTTTAAAATGATGAAAGGGATAGACAGAGTTGACATGGATAAGCTTTTTCCCATTGAGGGTAAGGAAGATTCAAACAAGAGGACATGACATGAGAATTAAGGGACAGAAGTTTAGGGGTAACGTGAGGGGGAACCTCTTTACTCAGAGGGTGGTGGCTGTGTGGAATGAGCTTCCAGCAGAGGTGGTGGAGGCAGGATCGATTTTAACATTTAAAAGTAAAGTGGATAGGTATATGGACGTGAAGGGAATGGAGGGGTATGGTCTGAGTGCAGGTAGATGGGACTAGGGGAAAACAAATGGTCGGCACGGACTGGAAGGGCCGAGAGGGCCTGTCTCCGTGCTGTAATTGTTATATGGTTTATATGGTTATATGGTTTATCTCCAGAGTTTCAGGTCGAGACCCTTCTTCAGATTAGTTTGGGGAAAGGGAAACAAGAGATATAGTTGATGATGTTGTGAGATAAAGAACAATGAATGAAAGATATGTGTTTCATCGTTCTACATCTCCCCTGACTAGTCTGAAGATGGGCCTCGACCCAAAACGTCACCCATTCCTTCTCTCCAGAGATGCTGCCTGTCCCACTGAGTTACTCCAGCATTTTGTGTCTACCTTCAGTTTAAACCAGCATCTGTGCTTCCTTCCTTCACAGGTAGAAGAATAGGTTAGGTTCTTTGGGTGACAACTGAACCATCCTACCACAAACCGAGAGCACTCCTGAGCTACTATCTACCTCACTGGTGACTCTCAGAGTCACTTGATCGTGACTTGATTGGACTTTGCTGGCTTGACCTTGCACTAGACGTTATTCCCTCGTCATGTATCTGTACACTGTGAATGGCTTGGTTGTAATCATGTATTGCCTTTCCGCTGACTAGCTAGCACACAGTAAAAGCTTGTCACTGTACCTTGATACACGTGACAATAGACTAAACTGAAATGCTTTTGGGAATGTGCAGAAAATCTATTGCAGGAGACTGAGCGTTAAAAAAAGTAGAGCAGGCATGAACTGTGTATTTGGAATATGACTAGGTAGTCATTACATCAAGTTTCTCACAGTGCATGATTAATTACCTTACTTTAAAAATGCAAAGAGGTGACCATGGAGACCAACTGCCCAGAATACATTGGAAACAAAAGATAGACACAGAATGCTGGAGTAACTCAGCGGGACAGACAACATCTCTGGAGAGAAGGAATGGGTGATGTTTCGGGTTGAGACCCTTCTTCCGACAAAGATGGATTAAACAAAGATGGTTTAATGAGCAAGAACAATATTCTTCATCATCATTGCCTCATTTCTGAGAAGGTCAATCAGAGCTAGGACTGCTGATGCTGTAATGTGGAACAAACAGCATGGGTGGTGAATTCACTTTTGTCATCGCATATCCAGTCACATCCTGTTCTACTGAGTACTCCTATTGCCAACCTCACAATATGTTTGTGCCTTTTCTAAATGCTGAGTACTGAATAAAAACCTGTTGTACTCGTCTTATTTATGCATTGCAGATCAGGATTTGATAAACTCCGTTCATCCGTAGAGGCACAAGGAACTGCAGATGCTGGAATCTTGAGCAAAAATCAAAGTGCAGAAGGGAAATAAAAATGAACTGCAGATGCTGGTTTATACCAAAGATAGGCGCAAAGTGCTGGAGTAACTCAGCGGGTCAAGCAGCATCTCTGGGGAATATAGATAGATGATATTCCAGGTCGGGACTGAAGAAGGGTCTGAAGAAGAGTCTGGAGAAGGGTCCCAACCTGAAACATCACCAGTCGATTTTCTCCAGAGAAAATTGGAGGAACAGCAGCACCTCATATTTCACTTGGGCAGCTTACACCCCAGCGGTATGAATTTCAACTTCTCTAACTTCAAGTAAACCTTGCTTTCCATCTCTCTCCACCCCCCTCCCCCTTCCTAGTTCTCCAACCAGTCTGACTGCCCCCCTGTGTTTGTAAATGATCCACTACAACATACATGGTGAAACATAAGTCTTTATTCCATTCAGAAATACAGAGCATTCAAACTGCCAGCCGTGCTCTCCCAGCTCAGCATGGCTTCTGCCAGCTGGCTGTCCTCGTTAGTGTAGTACTGTAGTACCATGTAATGGGTGGCATGCATATATGGAGATTATAAATGACATGGATTAATAAGGGTTCATCTACACCCTGATTAAATTGTATCTCTGTATGCTTTGTTGTCACCTTCTCCTAGCTAACAATTATGTTTTCCTCGAGCTGCATCTCCTTTGATGTCTCATTTTCACACCTTACCCTTCCTTATCTCTGTGTCTCACTCTCCAGACTCAGTCTGAAGAAGGGTCTCGACCCGAAAGGTCACCCATTCCTTCTCTCCAGAGATGCTGCCTGTTCCGCTGAGTTACTCCAGTTTTTTGTGTCCAGTTTATCCCTCATTCCCCTACCCCTTCCAGCCTGTTATCCTCAGTCTGGCTTTACATTTCACTCCACCCCCTCTCTCCTTATCTGACATCCTTTTGTCTCCTTTTCATCTTTAGCCTTTGTCATCATCTTTCCCTCATCTGCTAATCACCCCTGCACCTTCACATGCATCCACCTATCACTTATCAGACTTTGTCCTACCCCCCACTTCCCTTTTGTAGCTCCCCCAACTTCAACCACCTATGCAAGGGTCTCAATATGAAACACTTCCTGCCCATTCCCCTCCACAGATGCTGCCTCCAGCACCATGTATCCTTTGTCCTTTGTCCTGACTTCATTACATACTCTTCCACTTCCTGGTTCTACTTCCCTTCCAGATGTTATCAGGCAACTCCAGCTGTTATCAGGCAACTCCAGCTGTTATCAGACAACTGAACCATTCCACTAACTACTAGAAAGCAGTCCTGAACTACCATGACTATGGAAGCAGGACTTCCATATGAAGAAAGACTGGATAGACTCGGCTTGTACTCGCTGAAATTTAGAAGATTGAGGGGGGATCTTAAAGAGACTTAGAAAATTCTTAAGGGGTTGGACAGACTAGATGCAAGAAGATTGTTCCCGATGTTGGGGAAGTCCCGAACAAGGGGTCACAGTTTAAGGATAAGGGGGAAGTCTTTTAGGACCGAGATGAGAAAATCGTTTTTCACACAGAGTGGTGAATCTCTGGAATTCTCTGCCACAGAAGGTAATTGAGGCCAGTTCATTGGCTATATTTAAGAGGGAGTTGGATGTGGCCCTTGTGGCTAAAGGGATCAGGGGGTATGGAGAGAAGGTAGGTACAGGATACTGAGTTGGATGATCAGCCATGATCATATTGAATGGCGGTGCAGATTCGGCCAGGGACATCGATGACCCCATGGACGTCCCTGGCCAGGACCTGCCCCGAAAGTAGTGGACAACCGTCAACTGCTTGAGGACAGGCGTCGGACGCTATAGAGTAGCGATGAAGAGGTGGGGCCTCGTGGACAGTGCCTCCTGCGAGTGTGGGGACCCAACACAGACAGTGGAGCACAGAGTCACCAGTTGCCCCAAACACCGGCCACAGAATGGTGAACGAGGTCTGATTGACCCGGACGATGACACGCTGGCCCGGCTCGCCTCAACGGAGCTGCAGGTCTAAAAGACACACGACAGAAAAAGAAGTACCCAGAACTGAACACAATATTCTAAATGCGGTCTCAACAACGTCTTATACAACTGCAACATGACCTCCCAACGTCGATACTCAGCCTTGAAAAACTATGATCAGCCATGATCATATTGAATGGCGGTGCAGGCTCGAAGGGCCGAATGGCCTGCTCCTGCACCTAATTTCTATGTTTCTTTGTTTCTATGTAACTGTTTGCTGCAGTTTCTCTTTAAATAACAATCACAAGCATTGGACCACAATTCTTCCTCACACATCAAGTACTGGCAGTGCATTCACAAGTACAGTACCTTATTCCCAATTAACATGCTTTTTTATAGTTATGTTCTTCCATTTGTGTCTATGCAATCATTTTTATTCCACGTGGCCATGGGTGGAATTGTGCTGCCTTGAATAAGACCTTGAGATAGAAAGAGATGCTGGAGCAGCTCAAGAAGTGGTGGGGGTGGGAGGGGGGGGGGGGGTGTGGGGGGGGGGGGTGGGGGGGGGGGGTGGTGGGGGGGGGGCAATGATGGTAGAGCCACTGCCTCACAGTGTCAGAGGCACTGGTTCAATCCTAACCTCAGATGCTGTCTGTGTGGGGTTTGCATGTTCACCCCGTGACCACCTGAGTTTCCTCCAGGTGCACAGAAAGACGTCCAGGTTTGTAGGATAATCGGCCATCTGTAACTTGCCCCTGGTCTGCTGAGAGTGGATGAGAAAGTGGGATACCATCGAACCAGTGTGAATTAGGGGCAGTTTACACCTACAAACATAGACATAAAAGGTAGACATAAAATGCTGGAGTAACTCAGCGGGTCAGGCAGCATCTCTGGAGAGAAGGATAGGTGACGTTTTGGGTCAAGACCCTTCTTCAGACTGAGAGTCAGGGGAGAGAGAGTCTAGAGATATGCATAAGATTATGGCCTGGTGCTCATCTGTGAGGTCATGGTCCAAGGATTTTACTTTGGAGTCACGTGAGTGATTCCGTGAAGAACCCCGTCTAGGCTGCATGTGCATCAGTACGTTAGCCGCACTGGCGCAAGCACCAGACTGGCAGGACAGAGCTCCTGCCAACGGTAAGTTAAACCTAGAGGTAAGTTTGTTTTACTTACCAGGTTTTTTCAGGCAGGAGCCTCTTTTCACAGAGGTTTTCCTCCCTGTTTCGCAGCCCCACGAGTGTGCCGGCTATGGACTGAGGGGAAACCCAGTCCGACCGGGACAGCGGATAACCGGCAAATAGATCGGGTTGCGAGGTAAGGAGCCTGCGGGAATGCCGTGAAACGGAAAGAAATTCTAACCAGAGTCACTGACAGTGCAGTCAGCAGCTCCCAGCCTGTGGGGATGCCGTTGGAATGGCAAGGAAGTAACACAGTTGGGTCAGTGGCTCACAGACGTTGGTCCCCAGGCAAGGAATTAAATGGGACTCATTCAGCTCGATTTGGACTCAAGTTAAAGTTCAAGTCAAGTGAGTTTATTGTCAATGTGTCCCTGACAGGACAATGACATTCTTGCTTTGCTTGAGCACACAGAAGGCATTTACTGCAAAACAGATCAGCGTGTCCATATACCAAACATAAATATATACACACATGAATAAATAAATGAATAAAGTGCAAATAACAGATAATGGGTTATTAGTTATCAGAGTTTTGTCCAAGCCAGGTTTAATAGCCTGATGGCGGTGGGGAAGTAGCTATTCCTGAACCGGGTCGTTGCAGTTCTCAGGCTCCTGTACCTTCTACACAATGGTAGCAGGGAGATGAGTGTGTGGCCAGGATGGTGTGGGTCTTTGATGATACTGCCAGCCTTTTTGAGTCGGCGACTGCGGTAGATCCCCTCGATGGAAGGAAGGTCAGAGCCGATGATGGACTGAGCAGTGCTTACTACTTTTTGTAGTCTTTTCCTCTCCAGGGCACTCAAGTTGCCGAACCAAGCCACGATGCAACCAGTCAGCAAGCTCTCTACTATGCACCTGTAGAAGGTAGAGAGAGTCCTCCTTGACAGACCGACCCACCGTAATCTTCTCAGGAAGTGGAGGCGCTGGTGAGCTTTCTTGATAATTGCATCAGTGTTCTCGGAAAGGAAAGATCTTCAGAGATGTGCACGCCTAGGAATTTGAAGCTCTTGACCCTTTCAACCATCGACCCATTGATATAAACAGGACTGTGAGTCCCCATCCTACTCCTTCCAAAGTCCACAATCAGTTCCTTGGTTTTGCTGGTGTTCAGGGCCAGGTTATTGTGCTGGCACCATATGGACAGTCGCTCGATCTCTCTTCTGTACTCCGACTCATCCCCATCAGTGATACGTCCCACAACAGTAGTGTCGTCAGCGAACTTGATGATGGAGTTCGCACTGTGATGGGCTACGCAGTCATGAGTATAGAGTGAGTACAGCAGGGGGCTGAGCACGCTGCCTTGAGGTGCTCCCGTGCTGATTGTTATCGAGTCTGACACATTTCCACCAATACGAACGGAATGTGGTCTGTGAATGAGGAAGTTGAGGATCCAATTGCAGAGGGATGCGCAGAGACCCAGTTCCGCGAGTTTGGTAACCAGCTTGGAGGGGATGATAGTATTAAATGCCGAGCTATAATCAATGAATACCAGCCTGACATATGACTCAGGTGAGTCGGGGTACAAAGGGTTTCTCTTTATAATAAAATTTATGTATGTTATAATGTTTTTCTTAAAGATAAAAGCTAAAGGCAAAGTTAAAGTCATAAAAAGTTATATGTCTCTGACAATGTAATCCTTGTTGTTTAGCACAAGTTGCTGTGAATTGTTTTAACCCTTCACAGGTAAAGCTGCACACTAAAAATGTTGATTTAGTGAGCTTACACTGTATAGTGCGGGCCTTGGGACAAGCCGCGCCAGCAGCGCCTGACAGGGCTGCTTCATGTATGAAAGTGCCGGCCTACAGGAGAGCCCTGCCAGCAGCGCCTGATACAGGGCTGTTTCATTTCTGACATTACTGGCCTACGGGAGAGCTGTGCTAGCAGCACCTGGTACAGGGCTGTTTCATGTCAAAATGCGGCGGCACATATGTGCTTTAGTATGTTCTATTGACTTCTTTAGAGCCTGGAGTCAGTTATATCTTGACCTTTTGCTCTTCCCTCCTCAGAAATGCGGCACCAGCAACGCCTGGGACAGGGTTGCTCAAGTTCACACATAATCTGCTACGCGCACGGAGTTGGGAGATGATTCTCCACCGGGGCTGGATAGCAAGGCCCACGGAGTTGGGGGATGAATTCCTTACCAGGGCTGGATAGTACGTTTGAAATGGCTATCCCAAATGCAGCAACTGTTGCAGGCAGTGCTACAGCAGGGCACACGCCAACAGGAGGAGTGTCAGCGCCATCATGCACAAAAAGGCGCCAGCAGCATCTGGCAGAGAACTGTGTGATAGTACCTTCATAGATGCGGATTAGTTCGGACACCGACTCTGATGGTAGGGTGAGACAGTAGTTCCACCTCCGCAGGCCACACCAGCAGCTCCAGTTACAGAGTTGCTACAGGTCTCCCTCTTGGAGGCAGAGACCAAGACGGGTCAGTATCCTGCTGACACTGAGTCTCAGGGTGGGGCATACCCCAAGGGATGAAGGGCACATGTCAGAGGTACCTTTGATCTGATAACAAAGTTGCCATCCCAGCAGAATATTCTATTTGGGTTAAGTCCAATGGGTTCTTATCAGTATAGGTATCCTGCGGCCTGCGGCAGCGCCTGTTTAGGGCTGCCTACGAATCACTCTCTTTGAGGAGGGAATAGCAAAAGGTCAAGATATAACTGACTCCAGGCTCTAAAGAAGTCAATAGAACATACTAAAGCACATATGTGCCGGCAGTGAACAGCGCCAACAGGGGGATGTGAGAGCCAGCCGTCGAATTTGTTATTCAGGTAGGCCTATTCAACAGGGGACGAAAACCTGGCAGTCAAATCAATTAGGCCAACGGCGGGCAAAAGTCATAGTTTCAGAATGCACCCCAGGCGCTCATTGGCAGTAAGCGGTTCACTGGTGCTGGGGGCAGCATGATAGCTCAGAAATTCCATGCACCTTACCAACCCTACTCAACAAAATGGGTCTAGCACTTCCAAAATATGGGTAGTGCACCGTTCACAAGTTGTAATATTTACATTTGTTTTGTACAAACAAACAAAGGGTAAAAATAACTGGTTGAGGCACAGTCGTAGCATTCCAAGCAAGTTTGGGTTATGGCCAAGGTTATTTTTTTAAAGTTAAGGTTTGGAAATTGGACAAAAGTTCTCATGCAAACCATCCATGGAATAAGGCAGGCTTGGCATGTTATTATGAAGAATGGAGAGTGTCGGGCATATGAACTTCCGAACATGAAAACTTATTTTTCCTGACTAACAACAGATTCATAAGGGTCAAAGATCCATGCTATGCAAATCCCATTACAGAGGTTATCAAAGACAATATAACTGTACTAATAACAGGAAAGCTTTGCGGTATGGGATAAACTGTTCGTTGGTCATTGGGATTTACCTTTAATTATTGTTAGCCTTGACTCTGCCCTGTGGCAAGAGATTGGAGTTAATAGCAATCTGTTATAAAACTGAGTTTATTTTCATCAAGAGTAATTGGCAATATAGCAGCTGTGTTTCAGCCGAGCAAATCAAGGAATTGATATCGTGTAAGCAGCAATTAGACCATTGTTACCAACCTTATTCTATTGTCATCTGAAGCTACCTCAGTCACAATGATGAAGTAACAGTATTCAGCATTGCTGAACATGACAATAATTCATTTGAACTTGAACTTGAAACTCGCGACAGTAGTGTGGTCGGTCGAATTCAGTTATTACAAACTGATGCTAAGGACTCTAAGATGCGAAGTTACGAATACCATCTCTACTTGGAGGTATTGCAGATTGCATGTTACCAATTCTTCAATTGTTGGTATCAACTAAATATATACACTAGATGCACCCCATGGGTAAGGGGCTATTGAGCGAATATACATATTCTACATGCTCAAATTCAAGTTGCTGCTCTACGATGGTGACATATGTTAGTCACATGGTAATCAAGTAAAAGTCCCATGTAATAATTACCTAAATCTCCTTTGCCACTGGTGTATCATCCAGTTCAGATCGATGGTAACACGGAATAAGTGTTGGATCTCAAAGTATTATGAAAGTATGGTGCAATACTACATCGAATATCGACATGTTGGTGCATGTTTATTCACTGATTACTAAAATATGTGGCACAACAGTGCGGAGAAATACATTCTCGCTTCAATTGGAGGAATGTTCTTTTATGTCTTCCTTCATTTTTTGCCTCATTAGCTGGGTCTAAAAACAGTCAGCAAGACCTCGCTTGGGTTCATACTGTTGGACTGGCCAAGCGTCCATGTTGCCTGCTTCGTCAGGCATTATGGCACAACGGTATACGGTTATTCCAAAAAACAAGAACTTGCTGGTTCAAACTGTGGTTCAGAAGACCGGCCTTTGCACAATAAAACAATTATTGACTTATACATTTTGAATGGATTGACTTATGCCTCAGATTGTCACATCAAGCCATGAATGTGCTCACTGCAGAGTGCAGGAATAGCACCCAAAAAAGCAGTACATTCCTATTGAGGGGATCAGAAGTGTTTTTGTTTAAATGTTAATGTTACATTTAATATGGTACAGATTACTGACTTTTTCCAGTTCATTCTTAAATGGTATTTGACAATAATTCAGTTATAGAGACAGCTGCAACAAAAGGGAACTACGCTGTCGGGTTCAACCCGGATATCGAGTTGTTAAAAGATCTTGACACAAGTTCTCCCTCTACAAGATTATGCAGGTGGTTATTGAAAATGTGTGAACATTACTTCACCAAGGGGTTCCAGCTACATCCTTAGTTATCACACTAATATCAGCACAATGATGGCAAACATTGCAAACTCTGTGGCTAGATAGGATGGAATTGGCTGCAGGTGCCATTACATTTACACTCTGGTCTACACAAGCAGAGTAGACCAGAGGTGGCATGATTTAAGATCATCTTTCGGATACCCCACGGTCTCACGTCTATCTTATCAAGGCCACCAGAATCCTAAGAAGTATGGAATAATTGTTTATTAGTCAACAAACAAATACACAAAGGAAGGTTGGTTCAGACTATTTCAAGGTGGCTGCAGCAGGTTTAAGGTTATGCAGGTATTAACACTGACGATTGTATATCTCATTCCACCAGGTCAGCATCAACATCAGCGGCCAGGGCAATGGACATGCCCATCGACCATAGCCTCGCGACCGCAGGATGGCCAACTAAATTGTTTATTTTTAAAATGTTTTCCATAGGCCGGTTACTGACCCGGGGTTTTGCCCATTCTGTTTGCGTCCACTTTAGCCTCCCCTGAGTTATATAACCATATAACCATATAACAATTACAGCACGGAAACAGGCCCTCTCGGCCCTTCCAGTTCGTGCCGACCATTTGTTTTCCCCTAGTCCCATCTACCTGCACTCAGACCATACCCCTCCATTCCCTTCACGTCCATATACCTATCCACTTTACTCTTAAATGTTAAAATCGATCCTGCCTCCACCACTTCTGCTGGAAGCTCATTCCACACAGCCACCACCCTCTGAGTAAAGAAGTTCCCCCTCACGTTACCCCGAAACCTCTGTCCCTTAATTCTCATGTCATGCCCTCTTGTTTGAAACTTCCCTACCCTCAATGGGAAAAACGTATCCACGTCAACTCTGTCTATCCCTTTCATCATTTTAAAGACCTCAATCAAGTCCCCCCTTAACCTTCTGCGCTCCAAAGAATAAAGACTTAACTTGTTCAACCTTTCTCTGTAACATAGTTGCTGGAACCCTGGCAACATTCTAGTAAATCTCCTCTGTACTCTCTCTATTTTGTTGACATCCTTCCCATAACTAGGCGACCAAAATTGTACACCATACTCCAGAATTGGCCTTAACCAATGCCTTGTACAATTTTAACATTACTTCCCTACTCCTATATTCAATGCTCTGATTTATAAAGCCAGCACACCAAAGGCTTTCTTTACCACCCTATCTACATGCGATTCCACCTTCAGGGAACTATGCACAGTTTATTCCTAGATCCCTCTGTTCCACAGCATTCCTCAATTCCCTACCATTTACCATGTATGTCCTATTTTGATTTGTCCTGCCAAGATGTAGCACTTCACACTTATCAGCATTAAACTCCATCTGCCATCTTTCAGCCCACTTTTCCAAATGGCCCAAATCTCTCTGTAGACTTTGAAAATCTACTTCATTATCCACAACACCACCTATCTTAGTATCATCTGCATACTTACTTATCCAATTTTCCACCCCATCATCCAGATCATTGATGTACATGACAAACAACAGTGGACCCAACACAGATCCCTGAGGCACCCCACTGGTCACCGGCTTCCAACCTGACAAACAGCCATCCACCATTACTCTCTGACATCTCCCATTCAGCCACTGTTGAATCCATCTTGCTACTCCGCCATTAACACCCAAAGATTGAACCTTCTTAACCAACCTTCCATGGGGAACCTTGTCAAAGGCCTTACTGAAATCCATATAGACAACATCCACTGCTTTACCCTCATCAATTTCCCTAGTTACCGCTTCAAAACATTCAAGAAGGTTTGTCAAACATGACCTTCCAGGCACAAATCCATGTTGACTGTTCCTGATCAGACCCTGTTTATCCAGATGCTTATATAAATTATCTCTAAGTATCCTTTCCATTAATTTGCCCACCACTGACGTCAAACTAATAGGTCTATAATTGCTAGGTTTATTCTTTGAACCCTTTTTAAACAATGGAACAACATGCGCAGTACGCCAATCCTCCGGCACTATTCCCGTTTCTAATGACATTTGAAATATTTTTGTCATAGCTCCTGCTATTTCTACATTAACTTCCCTTAATGTCCTAGGGAATATCCTGTCAGGACCTGGAGACTTATCCACTTTTATATTTTTCAAAAGTGTCAGTACTTCCTCCTCTTTGAATCTCATAGCTACTCTACTCTTTCCCCTTAACTCACCGAGTTCAATATCCTTCTCCTTGGTGAATACCGAAGAAAAGAAATTGTTCAATATCTCCCCCATCTCTTTTGGCTCTGCAGATAGCTGTCCATTCTGGTTCTCTAATGGTCCAATTTAATCCCTCGTTATCCTTTTGCTATTAATATAGCTGTAGAAACCCTTTGGGTTTACTTTCACCTTTCTTGCCAAAGCAACCTCATATCTTCTTTTAGCCTTCCTAATTTATTTCTTAAGATTCTTTTTACATTCTTTATACTCCTCTAGCACATCATTTACTCCATGCCACCTATAATTATTGTAGATATCTCTCTTTTTTCGAAACAAGTGTCCAATTTCCCTTGAAAACCATGGCTCTTTCCATTTTTTACTATTTCCTTTCAACCTAACAGGGACATAAAGATTCTGTACTCTTACAATTTCCCCTTTAAATGTCCTCCATTTCTCTTCTACATCCTTCCCATGAAACAAAGTGTCCCAATTCACTCCTTTAAAATCCTTACGCATTCCCTCAAAGTTAGCCTTTCTCCAATCAAAAATCTCTACCCTAGGTCCAGTTCTGACTCTCTCCATAATTATATTGAAACTAATGGAGTTACAGGGGTTGCTATTGATTTCTTTATTAACGTAAACCATTAATACATGTGAATCAATATCATGCTAATGCATTTTGATTATTCACTCATCCTGAGTCGATGCAGTGAGACACCGAGATTTTGATCTGCGGCATGAAATCACAAAGCTTTGAAGTCTTCACGGAATCACTCACGTGACGCCGAAGTAAAATAGTAAGATTAAATGAGAACTTACCAGTTTGAAGTTTGATCTTGATTTTATGAGGAGTTACTTCGGTGCTTTTATTTGTGATTTCATACCGCTGCTTTGAAGATTGACGCAAATGCTGCCTAGACGGGGTTTTTCACGTAATCACCAACGTAACTCCTCATAAAATCAAGATCAAACTTTAAACTGGTAAGTTCTCATTTAATCTTACTATAGGTAGGAGGAGGTGTCCGAGACCTGGAGCCTGGCCTCAGCCAACTCGCCAGTCTACCACGGCACCTCCATTGTCGGCGAGTTTGATGATAATGTCGGAGTTGCTGCAGTGTGAGCGGAGGGATGGACGTTCAGAGGGGAGAGGTTAGAGAAGGGGAGACGGGGAGAGGTTAGCCTACAAACCCGCATGTCTTTGGGATGTGAGAGGAAACCGGAGCACCTGAAGAAAACCCACGTGGTCATGGGAAGAACGTGCAAACTCCACTGACACAGCACCCGAGGTCAGGATCAATCCTGAATCACTGGGACTATACTGACATTATGAGCCAAAAGGCTTGTTCTACTGCTCTATGTTCTACATGGGATCTTATCAAAAGTCTGCTTTATATCCATGCAATTGTAATCAAGTGTGTTTTCCTTCGCATAGAAACATAAAAATTAGCTGCAGGAGTAGGCCATTCGGCCCTTCGAGCCAGCAACGCCATTTAATATGATAATGGCTGATCATTCAAAATCAGTACTCCGTTCCTGCTTTCTCCTCACATCCCTTGATTCTGTTAGCCCTAAGTGCTAAATCCAACTCGCTCTTGAATACATTCAGTGAATTGGCCGCCACTGCCTTCTGTGGCAGAGAATTCCACAGATTCACAACTCTCTGCGTGAAAAAGTGTTTCCTCATCTCAGTCCTAAATGGCCTACCCCTTATTTTTAAACTGCGACCCCTGGTTCTGGATTCCACCAACATCAGGAACATTTTTCCTGCATCTACCCTGTCCAATCCTTTAAGGATTTTATATGTCTCATTAAGATCCCCTCTCATTTTTCTAAATTTCAGTTAAAACATGTACTCTTATTTTATCTTTCCCTTCTTCCGTATTAATGTTAAATCTAACCAAGTTATCCTCGCCACAAACATGCTCTCCCACCTGATACTCCTCCGTGCTCATTCTCATTCTCCAAAACTAAGCACACATTCACACCCCACCCCCAGGGCTTGCTACAGAACAGCTAGAATAGTCCTCCTGATTTCACTCATCATCTGCTATTTATAGATTAGTTGCCGGTTGATTTCTCCTGGCTGTTGTGTGAACGCTCTGAATCCGTAAGTGTAAATAATCCAAGACTTGTGAGGCCAACTCTTCTGCTCCCTTAACTGTCCTCATACTTGACAGATTCAGATGAGATACATGGAACATAGAACAGGAACAGCACAGGAACGAGCCCTTCAGCCCACATGTCGTGCGATGGACATGATACTAGCTGAACTGATCTCATCTGCCTGCACCGGATGCATTATCCATCTATTCCTTGAAGGCTGAGGTAATTCTGTTAACTAAATACCAATCCCAGTTAGATGCATCATCATCTAAGGCTAAACAAGTAACTTGTAAAGTAGGAACTGCAGATGCTAGTGAATGCACAAAAGGACACAAGGTGCTGGATTAAATCAGCTGGTCAGGCGGCATTTCTTGAGGACATGGATGGGTGACGTTTCCGGTCGAGAACCTTCTTCAAACTGTTTGTAGCGGGGGGGGGGGGGGGGTTGGGGGAAAGAAAGCTGGAAAAGGGGCAGGACAAAGTGTAAGTGTTTGGTACTTTCTGCAGCAGTGGACTGGTGTGGAAAACTAGGCAATATGATTTGATTCTGAAGGCCTTATGTTTTCTGAAGTGAGTATAGAGGTGTACAACATCTTGAGAGGAATAGATCAGGTTCAAACACTCAGAGTCTTTTCCCGTGAATAGGGGAATCGAGCACTAGAGGCTTAAGGTGACGGGGAAAAGATTTAACAGGAACTTGAGGGGTAACTTTTTTACAGAAAGGGTGGTGGGTGCACGGAATGAGCTGCCGGAGGAGGTCATTGAGGCAGGGACCATCACAACGGTTAAGAAACATTTGGACAGGTACGTGGATTGGACAAGTTTATGGGCCAAACGCAGGCAGGTGTGGCCTAACATCGCCCGGCGTGGCCTAATGGCCACAGGACTTACCATCGTCCGCCGGGGGCTTTAACATCGGAGCCCGAGTTCGCCTAGATGCTGCAGTTGGACTGCTGGACTGCGGGTGAAGAACAAAGGGAAGAGATAAGACTTTTGCCTTCCATCACAGTGAGGAGATGTTGGAGACTCACTGTGATGGACGTTTGTGTAAACTGTGTTAAGTGTGGGTCTTAGGTATTTTTTGTAATGTAAAAAAAACTGTAGGAAATGCAATTTCGTTCAAACCTAGTTGTTTGAATGACAATAAATAGCATTCTATTGTATTCTAGGTGGGACTAGTTTAGAGGGACGTGTGGTTGGCGAGGGCAAGGTGGGCCAAAGGGCCTGTTTCCGTGCTGTAAGACTCTCTAATGGAATAACAAACGTGTCAGAGAGTGAAAAGAGGGAACATAAACCAGGATTAAGTGCTGGACGATAAGGAAGAGAAAGAGGCTTTTAGCAAAAATCAATTCTTATACATGAAACTCAGCTAGAGAGCGGTCCTGAGCTCCCAACTACCTGATTGGAGACGTATGAATTATCTTTAATTGCACTTTATCTTGAACTAAATATTGCACCCTACACAGTGAACCTTTGTGCTGTGAACCGCTTGATTGCATTGATGTCTAGTCTTCTTTGACTGGAGAGCATGCAGCTAAATAGTTTTGCTCTACCTCGGTACAAGTGACAATAATAAACTGAACAAAACCATGTCAGACATCGCAATTTCATTGAGATTTCACCGCGTACAACCACTCCTATCAGAGCAAAGCACAAAGTGCTGGAGGATCTCAATGGATCAGGCACCATCTGTGGAGGGAATGGACAAACGATATTTTGGGTCGGGACCTTTCTTTAATCTATCCATTCCCTCCATAGATCATGCTAGACCTGCTAAGTTCCTCCAGTACTTTAAGATTTCACCTAGAATCTAGCATCTGTAACTGCGTCTAGCAGCGGTAGAGTTGCTAGAGACCCGGGTTCGATCCCAACTACGGGTTCTGTCTGTACGGAGTTTGTACGTTCTCGCCGTGACCCGCGTGGGTTTTCTCTGAGATCTTCGGTTTCCTCTCACACTTCAATGACGTGCAGGTTTGTAGATAATTGGCTTGGTGTGAATGTCACATTGTCCCTAGTTTGCGTAGGATAGTGTTAATGTGCGGGGATCGCTGGTCGGTGCGGACGAAGGGCCTGTTTCTGCATTGTATTTTTAAACTAAACTAAATCTGGAGTTTCATGGATCTCCATAAACTCTGAGATGCATTAGACTTGACTGCTAATTGCGCTAAAGTGAATGCTTCAATGAATTCTTAGTTCCGGCTTCTTCCAGATTAGAGTGGCAAATACTTGCATCATATAGCATTTGCCATCCACTGTAGCATATAGAATGCTTCTTTCTTTTCATTAATTGCAGGCGGAGAGGGAAGTTAGGATTGGTAAGGTGTCTTTAACAAAATGCAAACTATTTAATAGGCGCTGCATTTTATAAACTTGAGCAAGATTGGGTCACTTGGCATTTCAAGACTGCTCCATCATTTTAGTTTTACCTTCTGGAGATCCAGTGTGGAATCAGGTCTATCAGCCTACAGAATCCACGCTGGTCAGCGATCACTCACCCACTAGTTGTACCCGGCACACTAGGGACAAATTACAGAAGACAATTGACCTACAAACCGTCACGTCTTTGGGATGTGGGAGAAACCGGATCACCCGGCGCTGTGAGTTGGCAACTCTACTGCTGCACCACTGTGCCACTCTCATTTAATTTTATCATGGTTGATCTTACTGGACCCTGGGCTCCATATTCCTGCAGTAACCTTTCAACCCTGGCTTATCAAGAATTTAACCATTGTGCATAAATACATGCAAAGACTCTGCCTCCAGCACCGTTTGAGGAAGTTCATTCAGGACTTCCTGAGAGAGAAAAAACTTGCATCACCTCTGTCTTCACCAAGCAACCCTTACTTTTGAACAGTCAGCACGAGAGTCATAGAGTCATAGAGTGATACAGTGTGGAAACAGGCCCTTTGGCCCAACTTACCCGCACCAGCAACATGTCCCAGCTACCCAAATCCCACCTGCCCATGTTTGGCCCATATCCCTCCAAACATGTCATATTCATGTAGCTGTCTAACTGCTCTAAAACGATGGGATAGTCCCTGCCTCAATTACCAGCCTTCGTGAATGTTTTTCTTTATACTTCAATTTGCACATAATCACCTTCAGAGTTTGTGCTGTACCTTATCAGCTGCATTTAAATTCTTCAAATATATGAACATTGCTAATCATTTGAAATATGAATCACTTGCTAACTTGGATTTGAACTTTATAAATGTTTCTTCATATAACGTTCCAAAATTGGATTTGAAGAGTTTCATGCTTGTGTAAGATATGTTCCAGTGAAATGATTGTCTGAAAGTCTACTCAGGATGGCTTTCAATGAAACCGTTACAAAATACACTGAAATAAGACCTTGGTAGCCTTTGTGAACGTGTCTGAAAATCATCGCGAAAAAACCCTTAAATTTCATTGAAATGTAATTTAATCTTGTTTCTGCACTCCTGCCTATTTTAACACAAGGTCAGCTGGTTTGATTACTATTTCCTTGGTGCAAAACCAATAAATGCTGAAAACAGTCGCAGTGAGGCTGCATTGCCGAATAGTGAAAAGCATATTGTGGAGATGTGGAGAGGATGTTTCCACTAGTGGGAGAGTCATAGCCTCAGAATTAAAGGACGTTCCTTTAGGAAGACGAGGAGGAATTTCTTTAGTCAGAGGGTGGTGAATCTGTGGAATTCTTTGCCACATAAGGCTGTAGAGGCCGAGTCAATGGATATTTTGAAGGCAGAGACAGATAGATTCTTGATTAGTATGGGTGTCAGAGGTCATGGTGAAAAGCAGGAGAATGGGGTTAGGAGTAAGAGATAGATCAGCCATGATTGAATAGCGGAGTAAACTTGATGGGCCAAATGGCCAAATTCTGCTCCTATGACCTTAACATATATAACATATATAACATATAACAATTACAGCACGGAGACAGGCCCTCTCGGCCCTTCCAGTCCGTGCCGACCATTTGTTTTCCCCTAGTCCCATCTACCTGCACTCAGACCATACCCCTCCATTCCCTTCACGTCCATATACCTATCCACTTTACTTTTAAATGTTAAAATCGATCCTGCCTCCACCACCTCTGCTGGAAGCTCATTCCACACAGCCACCACCCTCTGAGTAAAGAAGTTCCCCCTCATGTTACCCCTAAACTTCTGTCCCTTAATTCTCATGTCATGCCCTCTAGTTTGAATCTTCCCTACCCTCATGGGAAAAGCTTATCCACGTCAACTCTGTCTATCCCTTTCATCATTTTTAAAGACCTCAATCAAGTCCCCCCTTAACCTTCTGCGCTCCAAAGAATAAAGACCTAACTTGTTTCAACCTTTCTCTGTAACCATAGTTGCTGGAAACCTGGCAACATTCAGTAATCTCCTCTGTACTCTCTCTATTTTGTTGACATCCTTCTTAGAACTAGGACGACAAAATTGTACACCATACTCCAGAATTGGTCTTACCAATGCCTTGTACAATTTTAACATTACTTCCCTACTCCTAATTCAATGCTCTGATTTATAAAGGCCAGCACACCATAGAAACATTAGAAACATAGAAATTAGGTGCAGGAGTAGGCCATTCAGCCCTTCGAGCCTGCACCGCCATTCAATATGATCATGCTGATCATCAACTCAGTATCCCGTACCTGCCTCTCTCCATACCCTCTGATCCCCTTAGCCACAAGGGCCACATCCAACCACTCTTAAATATAGCCAAAGAACTGGCCTCAACACCCTCTGTGGCAGAAGAGTTCCAGAGACTCACCACTCTCTGTGTGAAAAAATTCTTTCTCATCTCGGTCTTAAAGGATTTCCCCCTATCTTAAGCTGTGACCCTTGTCCTGGACTTTGGAACAATCTTCCTGCATCTAGCCTGTCCAACCCCTTAAGAATTTTTGTAAGTTTCTATAAGATCCCCTCTCAATCTCCTAAATTCCAGAGAGTATAAACCAAGTCTATCCAGTCTTTCTTCATAAGACAGTCCTGACACAGGAATCAGTCTGGTGAACCTTCTCTGCTCCCTCTATGGCAATAATGTCCTTCCTCAGATTTGGAGACCAAAAAACTGTACCAATACTCCAGGTGTGTCTCACCAAGACCCTGTACAACTGAAGTAAACCTCCCTGCTCCTGTACTCAAATCCTTTTGCTATGAAAGCTAACATACCATTCGTTTTTTTACAGCCTGCTGCACCTGCATGCCTACTTTCAATGACTGGTGTACCATGACACCCAGGTCTCGCTGCATCTCCCCTTTCCTATCGGCCACCATTTAAATAATAGTCTCACAAAGGCTTTCTTTACCACCCTATCTACATGCGATTCCACCTTATGAACTTATTGGTGGAACGAGAGACAGAGTTAAAGTTTCAAGCCCAAGCCCTTTGTTAGAACTGGGAAAGAGAGGAAGAAGTTAGCTTTAAGTAGCAGAGAAAGTAGGAGGGGGAAGAATAAGGTAAAGGGGATATGGTTCAATAGTGCTTTATTGTCATGTGTGAAACACAATGAAATTCTTTCTCGAGTCGTGAAGAATCGAGAGTTGAGTCGAGTCTCAACCTGAAACGTCACCCATTCCTTCTCTCCAGACAGGCAGCATGCCTATCCCACTGAGTTACTCCAGCATTTTCTTTTTTCTGCTGTTTCCAAAGTCCAGACCATACTCTAAGGTCTCCTGCTGCAGGGCCTCCAGCCATCACCTCCATCCTGATCGTCCAGTGAACTGTTGTCCCTCTCCTCGCCCTCTTCTCGCCCGGTCACCGTCAGTCTTTGTGCCTGGGGACTCCCTCCACAGCCGACCTTGAAGGCGCGGAAGGTAAGTGGTTTACTTTCCTACTGGCCTTGCTCCCCACGTCCATCATCGCCAATCCCGCCGTCCTCTTCTCCGGTTCTCTGGTCCACAGGGGGCGAGAAGGTCAGGGTGTACTAAAGGAGGAAACTGAGCCAATGTCATAGACATACTGTATGACAGAGCAAAAATAGCTATTCAGATATAGACAGAGAAAGCAAGTTATCAGAAGACTTCAAAAGAGTGATTCAGCGTGAAAACAGGCCCTTCGGCCCAACTTGCCCATGCCAACCAACTTGCACCATCTAGTCCCACCTAAGGATGAGCGGGTGGACAAAAATGCTGGAGAAACTCAGCGGGTGAGGCAGCATCTATGGAGCGAAGGAAATAGGCAACCTTTCGGGCCGAAACCCTTCTTCAGACTGGGAGGGGATGTTATTGAAACATATAAGATACTTAAGGGTTTGGACACACTAGAGGCAGGAAACATGTTCCCGATGTTGGGGGAGTCCAGAAACAGGGGCCACAGTTTAAGAATAAGAGGTAAGCCATTTAGAACAGAGATGAGGAAACACTTTTTCACACAGAGAGTGGTGAGTCTGTGGAATTCTCTGCCTCACGGTGGAGGGCGGTTCTCTGGATACTTTCAAAAGAGAGCTAGATAGGGCTCTTAAAGATAGCGGAGTCAGGGGATATGGGGAGATGGCAGGAACGGGGGGTACTGATTGTGGATGATCAGCCATGATCACATTGAATGGTGGTGCTGGCTACAAGGGTCGAAAAGCCTACTCCTGCACCTATTGTCTGTTGTCCATTGTCTATTGCCTGCGTTTGGCCCATATCCCTCTAAACCCGTCCTAGCCATTTACCTCTTCAAATGTTTTTTAAATGTTGTTATAGTACCTGCCTCAACTACCCCCTCCGGCAGGTCATTTCATATACCCACCACCCTCTGTGTATAAACGGTTGCCATTAAGTTTCCTATTAAATCTTTCCTCCCAGAAGGTCGCATTGAATATTGCATCCATGTTGCATCTGGAAGATCACAACATGCCCAACGAGAAGATGAGGAGGCATTGATTGGACTTGCATCGGGCCTCGTTAAAGTAATACTGGGGGCTGCAGGCAGATAGATCGCCACTGAGTGTAGGTCCTCAAAGTGGTCCCCCAGAGGGTGGTGAATCTGTGGAATTCATTGCCACAGAAGACTGTGGAGGCCACAAGTCAGTGGATATTTTTAAGGCAGAGATAGATAGGTTCTTGATTAGCACAGGTATCAGGGGTTATGGGGAAAAGGCAGGAGAATGGGGTTAGGAGGAAGAGATACATCAGCCATGATCGAATGGCGGAATTGGGCAGAATGGCCTAATTCTGTTCCTATCACTTATGAACTTATGCATCTACGTTTGGTTTCTCCAGCGTTGAGGCCACCACTTTGTGAACAGTAAATGAAGTATGCTAAATGCCTAAAGGGTCTCAACCAGAAATCGTCACCGTGTTTCTCTCTCCACAGAACTGTCTAAGCTGCTGAATGTCCCTCCAGTTTTCAGATTTCCAGCATCTGCAGTCTTTTAGATTTACCCTTTTCTCGATGGTTAATCGTTTTCTTTTTGACTTGGGGAAAATGTTGACGACATCCATGAATCCTGAAGACCCTTTGATCTTCGTGTTTCATCCTTGCCTTGTCACTTTTATGCGGCATCATGAGCTTTTTTAAACCTCAGTGAGATTTGAAATGTTTAGCATTGGGGAATCAAATGGAGCAGTGAATAGTAATCTTTCCATAGAGGGCCCCAGAGAAATAAAACACGAGAAGCTCTGTGGTGAGGAGCATGAGCCACATGGTGTCAGGTATCAGGTAGTAGTTCGGTTTAGTTTATTGTCACCTGTGCCAAGGTCCATTGAAAAGCTTTTGTTCCGTACTAACTAGCCAGCAGAAGGATAATACATGATTGCAATCGAGCAATCCACAGTGTACAGATACATGATAAAGGGAATAATGTTTATAATGTTTAGTGCAAGATAAAGCCAGTAATGTCCGAGGTTCTCCAATGAGGTCGATTTTAGCTCAGGGCTGCTCTCGAGTTGTTGGTAGGATGGTTCACTTGTTTGATAACAGCTGTCCTTGAATCTGGTCACTTCTAAGAAGAAAAAACCCCATCCACCTTGTCTTGCAGTCCATTTGAAATGTTACTCTTTGGTTTGTATTGTAACTGATTCATATATTGCAAAGGGCCTGTCCCACTTTCATGGCCTAATTCACCACCTCTGCCGAGTTTGCCCTAGACTCATACTCGCAGCATCGTCGTCACGAGGTCTTAGCAGGTCGTAGGAGGTCATAGGTAGGTCGTAGGGAGGTCGTGATGCTAGCCGTAGGTACTCATGGCATCAAGTAGGTCGGGGCATTTTTTCTAGCCTGATGAATAATGTCCACGAGTAAAAAAGGTCGTGAATTAGGTTGTGAAAGTGGGACAGGCCCTTAAGCATTCCCACTTAGCTCTGGATAAAGTTTGGCGAGATATGGACCAAACATGAGAAAATGAGACAAGCTTAGATGGGCAACTGGGTTAGTATGAATGAGTTGTGCCAAAGGGCCTGTTTCTATGCTATATTACCCTGTGATCCTAGAACTCAAAAGTAATACATGATATGTTAGTTCAGGAAGCAGTGCGAAGGAATTGTTACAGCATTGCATTCACATGCTGCTAAAATGATCGGATGATTGATTTTGTATGTAAAGGCAAAATACAAAAGTTATGAAAAAATATATTTATTAACTACCTCCCTTTCACTCCCCTGTTCCCCACCTGGACTCCCACCTATTTCTACCCTCCACAACCCCCCCTCTCCTCCTCCCCCCAACACATTCATCCCTCTGGCTTCACATTCCACAATTCAATCCTGTCTCACACCTTCTGCTCTTATCACTGACCTTTGATCCAAACATCGGCCTGTCCTGTGCCCTCCTCGTTGTGTCCAGCTATTGCCTGCCAAGCTTTATCCTGTCCTTTTCCCAGCTTTCATCTCTCCCGCTACAATTAGTCTGAAGAAGGGTCTCGACCGGAAATACCACCTATCCATGTTCTCCAGAGATGCCGCCTGACCTGCTGAGTTACTCCAACACTTTGTATCCAGCATGTACAGCATAGCTGAGTACGCCGCCCCAGCATGGTGCCGTTGGAGGTCAGGCAACATCTCAGTTCCGTTTAGTCTATTGTCACGTGTACCGAGGTACAGTGAAAAGCTTTTGTTGCGTGCTAACCAGTCAGCAGAAAGACAATACATGATTACAATCCAGCCATCCACAATGTATAGACACATGATAAGGAAATATCGTTTTGTGCAAAGTAAAGCCAGCAAAGTCCGCTCAAGGGTAGTCTGAAGGTCACCAAAGAGGTAGATAGTAGTTCAAGACTGCTCTCTGGTTGTGGTGGGATGATTCAATTGCCTGATAACAACTGTCCCTCAATCTGGTGGTGAGCATTTTCACACTTCTGTGCCTTTTGCCTGATGGGACAGGGGAGAAGAGGGAGTGGCCAGGGTACGACTGGTACTTGATGATGCTGCTGGCCTTGCCGAGGCAACGTGAGGTATTAATGGAGTCAATTGAAGGGTGGTTGGTTTGTGTGATGATCTGGGCTGCGTCCACAATTCGCTGCAATTTCTTGCAGTCTCGGATTGAGCAGTTCTTAAACCAAACTGTGATGCATCCCGATAAAATGCTTTCTATGGTGCATCTGTAGAAGTTGGTGAGAGTTGGAGGAGACATGATGAACTTCTCAAGCCTTCTAATGAAGTAGAGGTGTTGGTGTGCTTTCTTCGTCGTTGCATCTATAAGGGTGGCCCAGGAGATGTTGTTGGTGATATTGACTCCAAAGAACATATCTGGAGAAAAGGAATAGGTAATATTTCAGGTCGAGACCAGACTCTTTTATTTCTGTTTTCAGGAGTAAATTGCATTTAAATATGAAGGTGATTTAAAGTTGAGCAAACATTTCTAACTGCTGCCCTTCAATATTTCAGATCATATTCACGTTTATATTGATTGTCTTTTTGAAAATGGGTTTGCAATTTCATTTGTCAGTGAGTCACTGGAAATAAAAAGAACAATCTTGTTTTACACCACTAAAAAATGGAAAATTGTATTCCTTGTTCCAGGTAATTATTGTCTCTTTCTTCTGTTTAAAATCTTTGCCATAACATTTTACTTTATTGATCATTCTGAATTAATTACCTTGCTGTGTGTGATGTACTTCAAAAGCTGTAACTTTTTACGTTCCAAGGTTATTATTGATATTTTAACTGGTATCTGCTATAGAATTCATTGACCTTATTGCCACAGAAGGCTGTGGAGGCCAAGTCAATGGATATTTTTAAGGCAGAGATAGATAGATTCTTGATTAGTACGGGTGTCAAGGGTTATGGGGGAGAAGGCAGGAGAATGGGGTTAGGACGGAGCGGTAGATCAGCCATGATTGAATGGCGGAGTAGACTTGATGGGCCAAATGACCTAATTCTGCTCCTATCACTTATGACCTTATGAACTTAATCTATTTCGGTTTGCATATTTTGCTGAAGTTTTTAAATTGCGTCCCCAGTAAAAACTAACTGAGAAAGAAAATGAGTAAGAGAAAGTGCTGGAAATACTCACAAGTTAGGCAGCGTCTAAGAGAGGGAAAGAGAATGCAATTTCAGCATAATGACCCTTCACCACACTGGAACAGTGGGAAGGATAGAGAACACAAAGCGATTGCCGGTGATTGAGTGGAAATTCAGGTCAGGTAATATAATTGCTTTGGAAAAAAATAGACAAGAGAACTAAAAATAGACAAGAGAACTATAACTATAAACAGGAAATTAGAAATGCGTGCAACTAAGGTAAAACCGTTATAATGGGTGACTTCAATCTACATATATATTGGGTGAATCAAATTGGCAGGGGTGCTGAGGAAGAGGATTTCTTGGAATGTATGCGAGATAGTTTTCTAAACCAACATGTGGAGGAACCAACGAGAGAGCAGGCTATTCTAGACTGGATATTGAGTAATGAGGAAGGGTTAGTTAGCAGCCTTGTTGTACGTGGCCCCCTTGGGCAAGAGTGACCATAATATGGTTGATTCTTCGTTAGGGATGGAGAGAGACATTGTTTTAAAAATTTGTCAAAACACGGTGTCCTTGAACTTATAAGAATGTAACTTTGAGGGTATGAGACCGTAGAATTTGGCCAAGATGGGACTGGCAATGGATTCTTGAAGGGTTTGACGGTGATATCAAGGAAGGCATTAATAGACTGGCATGATGAACTACAACAATTGTTCATCCCATACCGGCAAAAGACAAAAATCAGGAGTGCGCATCCGTGGATAACGAGGGGAATCAGGGATAGTAAACAAAGAAAAAGATGACGCGTACAAATTAGCCAAAAAAGCACCTACCAAGGACTGGAGAAATTCAGAGACCAACAGAGAGGACAAAGGCGTAATTAGAAAGGGAAAATGAGTATAAACAAACAGGCAGAAACATATAAAAACTGACTGGCAAAAGGGTTTTATCATATGTGAAGCGCAAAAGATATAGTTAAAAAAATGTAGGGTCCCTTGCAGTCAGAAAACGTAATATCATGGAACAAGGGACATCAGACCAATTGAATAACTACTTTGGTTCTGTCTTCACTACGGAAGACATAAATAATTGCCGGAATAGCAGGGGGTCGCGGTCAAATGGAGATGAGAAATGAGTGAAATCCAGGTTAGCTGGAAATGGTGTTTGTAAATTGGAATGGATTAAAGCCGATAAATCCCCAGGGCCAGATAGCTGCATCCCAGGGTACGTTAATGAGTAGCCCCAGATAGTTCAGATGCCTTATGATAATTTTTTTAAACCTTTAGATTCTGAGTGTTCTGAGGATTGGGAGGATAGCTAATGTAGACCCCCCACTTTTTTAAAAAGGAGGAAAGAGAAAACGGGGGAATTACAGACCGCATTAGTCTAACATCGTAGTGGGAAACTGCTAGAGTCCCAATATTAAAGATGGGATAGCAGCGGCATTTGGAAATGGTGAAATCAATGGACAAACAGCATGGATTTACGAAGGGTAAATCATTCTGACGAATCTTATTGAATTTTTTGAGGATTACACTAGTAGAGTGGATAAGGAGAAGCAGTGGATGTTTGTATCTGGACTTTCAGAAGCTTTTCGACAAGTCCCCACACAAAGATTGGAGACAAACTTAAAGCACACGATTTTGGTTTCATATTGATGGATAGAGAACTGGCTGCAGACAGAAGCAAAGAGTAGGAGTGAACGGTCCCCGTTTATCAGGATGCAACAGCGACTATGGGGTGCCACAAGGCTCAGTGACGGGTACCCCAGCTATTAACAAAATACAATAATGATTTACAGGAATACAAAAAATGCAACAACCTTGAAGTTTGTATGACACGAAGCGGGGGCATGTTAGCTTGTGAGGAGGATCTAGGAGCTGCAGGAAGACTTGGAATAACTGGGTGGAGTGGAAATGCATGGCAGATCAAGTATAATGTGGATAAATGTGAGGTATCCACTTGGTGGCAAAAACAGAAGGTATCTATTTATTTGAATGTTGCCCGATTAGGAAAAAGGGGCGAGATGCAGCAAAGACCGGGTTCATGTACACCAGTCATGAAAGTAGGCTCTGCAGGAGCAACAGATGTGAAGAAAGTGAAAGGTATGTTGTCATTCATAGCAAAAGATTTGAGTACAAGAGCAGGGAGGTACTATTTTCTACGGCAGTTGTACAGGGTCGTGGTGAGCAACACCTGGAGTATTGCGTATATTTTAGATCACCATATCTGAGAAAGACATTCTTTGCGATAAGGGAGTACAGAGCAGTTCACCAGACTGATTCCTGGATGGCGCACGACTTCCATATGAAAAAAACTGAAGGCTCGGCTTGTACCGCTGGAATTCTAGAATATTTAAGGGGTATCTCATAAGACTCTACAAAATTCTTAAGGTTGCACAGATAGATTGCAGGAAATTTTCCCTGATGTTGGGAAGTCCAGGACAAGGGTCACAGTTAAGGATAAGGGGGAAGTCCTTTTAGGACCGAGAGAGAAAAAAATCGTTTTTTCACACGGGAGAGTGTGAATCTGTGAATTCCTCCACAGAAGGTATTGAGGCCAGTGTGTTGGCCATATTTAAGAGGGATTAGGATGTGCCCTTGTGTCTGAAAGGGATCAGGTATGGAGAAAGAGCAGTAAGAAACATGGATGATCGCCATGATCATATAGAATGGCGGTGCAGCGCGAAGGGCGAATGGCCTACTCCCACCTAATTTCTATGTTTTCTATGTTGTATAACTGCAAGCATTCACTGTCCTCTCTTATAGACAATCACTGGAACTATTGTCACCTGGGTAACTAGATTGCATCAGCGAATGGGCAAGGAACCCTTTGTCCCAACCTCTTCCCCAAAGCCCGCAAATAATCTATGTCATAAACAACTCACTCCCTTTTGAATGCTACAAACAAGTAGCTTCCAAATGCTAACCTGTCAGTGTGTTCCATATCGTAATCAGCTGCTGTGTGAAAGGATTAACCTCGTTCTCGTATGTTAACTTTGCCGAATTTTTCAATACTATGAATCTGTAGTACCACTAGCCTCTCTGTTGTTCCATCTGATTCATTCAGCAGCCATCAAGTATCTCATATTTAAATTTCCATTGCAGAAAATCCGACAGCGTTTTCTTCCATTGTGAATGTAATGTAAGGATACCTGTTTGTCAAAACAGAAAACGCAGATTTTGTCAGAAGACGCTAAGTACTGGAATCAGTCCGAAGAATAGTCCGACCCGAAACTGCCAACCTATCCTTGTTCTCCAGAGATGCCGCCTGAACACCCGCTGAGTGACTCCAGCACTTTGCACCCTTTTTGTGTAAAACCTCATCTGCAGTCCTTTTGCTACTTAACCTTGGTCTCACATCCTATCAATAGACATTCCCTTTTATTTCTGACATTTAAATTTAGCTCTTCGAAAACAGGGGGAAAGAAAAGTAAAAGCAATTTTTTTTTTAAAAAATTTTATTTTAAGATGATTGGACATTAGATAAAAGATATAAAAGAACCGTGACTGCAAATTTTATTTTTCAAAGTCTTCAAAAAATTTGGCTTCCATAAAATGATTCTTGAACGAGAATATTGCAAACGGAATTTGTTGCTCGGACGATAAATCTTGTTGCTGAATGTATTGGGGTCTAGGATCTGCAGGGTAACTATATAGCCACACTTTTTCTTCTTGCGTATGGCGTGCACAGCCTAAGGTTGTCGGACAACTTGTTCTATTTGATCTTATTTGATTGTGCACGCCGGGTTGATTGCATTTGTGGAAACAGGGCGGACCACGTGCAGGTTGCCCATCGTCCCCACCCCAAAGCCACACTAAAGTCTAAAGAAAGTTTGAGAGTGAGAGAGATGATTAGAGTAAAGGAGAGTCTAAAGTTAAATAAAGTTAATTAAAGTAGTAAAGAGTCCTAAAGTAACGGAGCCCGAGTGCCGAACTGCCCAAATGCCTAACGCCTCAGGATCAGTTCAGTATCAATTTCTACCAAATCAAGATGATACTTGAGAAGTCCTACCACTGACATTTCAAAGACAAATAGCTTTTTATACTAATTCTTTATCAATCATGCTAAGATCGGGTGACGAAGCAAGAGTTACAAGACTCAGGTTCGACCTGACAAAACGGGAGTTGTCGTGTGGAGTTTGCACGTCTCTCTCCCCGTGACCGTGTGGGTTTATCCTCCGGGTGCTTCCGTTTCCTCCCACACTCCAAAAACATCAGGTTTGTGGGTTCACTTGGCACTGTATGATGTCACTAGTGTGAGTAGAAAGTGCAATGTATGGGGGAATCGCTGTCGACGAGGCCCGTGCTCCAAAGAGGGCCTGTTTCCATGCTGTATTTCTACAGTATAAAGTCAAACCAATGTAAATCTTTTGAATATGTTTGTGTGTCAGCAAATTTTAAAAACATTGGCACATTTTTGTGGTCAGTATCTTCATGTCCAATAAGACCATACTGTACATAGAATATTTATCCAATTTCAGTCTTTATATCTTTAATTCGGTATTGATTGGTTAAGAGAAAAACAAAAACATAGGCAAAATGCAAATTTAGATCAATCAGTAGGAGCCAATATATTTCTGTTTAAGTAACTAAAGACATGAACACAGTTGATTATCAGGCTAATGGCAATGAATGTGCCAATTACTTAAAATATATTTGTAAACTAAAAAAGATAATGTGCAGAGGAAACTAATGTTCCCATTGTACATACAATAAAAGTGGGGCGGGTCATTTGACTGTTGGAATTAAATCCTATTTCAAGCAGAACATAGTAACATGGTAATAAAGAAGACACCAGAGGAGACTATCTTTCACAGAATGAATGATCTAAAAGATTATGTGAAGGCTTTGAGAATGGGTTCAGATCAAACAGAACAATGAGGCTGTTGGGTCTAATGGGCCTAAACCAACATAGAAACAAGGAACTGGTACCCAGAAAAAGCCACTAAATACTGGAGTAACTCAACGGGTCAGGCAGCATCCCTGCAGAAAATAGATTGTTTTAGGTTAGTTTAGTTTAGTTTGGAGATACAGCATGGAAACAGGCCCTTCGGCCCACCAAGTCCGCATCGACCAGCAATCACTGCACACTAACACTATCCTGCACACAAAGCCAATTAACCTTCAAAGCTGTACGCCTTTGGAGTGTGGGAAGAAACCGGAGATCTCGGAGAAAACCCACGCAGAATGTACAAACTCCGTACAGACAGCACCCGTAGTCGGGATCAAACCCGGGTCGATGGTGGAAGCAACTCTACCGGTGCGCCATCGCGCCATCGCGCCATCCACAATTGGTGACGTTTTGGATCGGGATCCTTCTTCACATAAATTAAGGGTCCCAACCTGAAAGGTCACTTATCTATGTTCTCCAGAGATGCTGCCTGACCAGCTGAGTTACTCCAGCACTTTATGACCTCTACTAATAGTTAAGTTGTTGTTATATTGTTCTAATATAATTGCATCCTTTAATTTGTTTTCAATTTCCTATGGAAGCTTTCACTTTATCAGTTCTCAACCAATCAATATTTATGATAATCTTTGCTAAAAGGAATAATCGTAGGTCTTCACACTGTCAATTTTTAGCTGATTTGATCTAATTCCTTCATATTGACCTTTAAAATGAATTGAGTAACACAAAAAATGCTTTCGTCCTCTGCTATATGTCTAACATCTAAATTGCCCGCACTTAGCTTAAGGTACTGAAGAAAGACGTCGCTGAGCACATATTGAAGTACTTGTGCCATTAGGCAAATTTAAATATTTTTAGTTGTGTTTTCTGAAAATAGTCCTGTGAAATGTTCTGAAATAATTTCCAAAATATGGAAGTATAAAGCACCACAAGAATGAAGTTGTCGTTTATGGTGAATTATATAACTTCAGCTCGTTATATTATTGAAAAAAAGAAAAGTTGTTAATTAAAGTCTATAAGGTTATAAGTGATAGGAGCAGAATTAGGCTGTTTAGCCCATCAAGTCATTCAATCATGGCTGAACTATCTCTCCCTCTTAACCCCGTTCTCCTGCCTCTCTCCACAATAACCCCTCACATACCCCATACTAATCAAAAGTGGCTATTTAAGTGCTGCGGAAATTATGTCAATTAACAGATAACAATTTCACAAAGTTATAGAATAAACGAAGTCCAATCTACAGCAGGTGCAGATTTTTAGATAACGGTGGTGCTTGGAAAATAAAACAGAGAGTAGATAAAATAGAAAAGAGGTGATTTCTGTCATGGAACTTTGGACACAGACACACCATTCGGGATCTTCCTTTGTTAATGTCGCATGCATTCTGTACATTTTATCAAATACTTTTCCACAATAGTTCTTATCTGCTGTTGTGGTTATGTTTAAACATTTTAAAAACTACAAGTTTGTGAAATGGGAGAGGTAGAATATTAGAAGCAGAAGGCACTCTTTGGGGAGAGAGGGTTAGTTAAGTTTAAAGATACAGTCTGAAACAGGCCATTCCAAGCCCATCGAGTCCGTACCGACCATGAGACCCGCACATTAACACTAATCCTACACACACAGGACTAATATTACAATTATACCAAGCCATTTAACCTACAAACTGTACGGCTTTGGAGTGTGAAAGGAAATAGGAGAAAAAAAAAAAAAACCCACAAAGGTCACAGGAGAACGTAGCAAAACTCCGTACTGACTGCACCTGTAGTCAGGATCTGAACCCGTGCACTGGTGCTGTGAGGCAGCAGAACACGACACCGCTAGAACCGCTGCGCCACCATGATTTCTTTTCACATGCTATTATATCTGTTGATGTGTTAGTTAATATTGCAAAACCTAGCACACTTTGCTAAAATGGAGCAGGTAAAAGTTAGATGCAGAGGACCCTTTTGGAAGTGTGAGAATGCACAGCTGGAATGTAAAAGAGTTTGTCACCTGTACAATTCCATTGGAGCATGTACAGTAACTACAACAAGAGAGTTTACGTGTAGTTTCGGTTGTCAAACGGATATAAGAGTTTGAGTAGGGAAATGGCCTGTTTTCATGATCTAACCATCCTGTGATTACCATAATCTGTCAATGTGAGGAAGACATGTGAACAAGTTGAGGGAAAATAAGCAACATTGGCACAAAAGGGAGACAATATTTGAAATAAGCTTCAACATGTTTCAACATACTTTCGTTTTTTATCTAAACCTGTATGTTTTAATTTTAAGACTCAACCGTGGTTTATGTTTTAATTTTAGTGTTTAGTTTTAGAGGTACAGCATGGAAACAGGTCCTTCAGCCCACCGAGTCCGTGCCAACCAAATGATCACCTGTACACTAGCACTATCCTACACACCAGCGACAATGTACAGAAGACAATTAACCTACAAACTTGCATGTCTTTGGAGTGTGGGAGGAATCCGGAGCACCCAGAGAAAACTCACACATTCACAGGGAGAATGTACAAACCCCTTAGAGACAGCACCCACAGTCAGGATAGAACCCGAGTCAGTGGCGCTGTAAGCAGTTGACTCCCTATCTTGAAGAAGATAACAATGAGTTATTCCACAATTCCTTTGATGCCTCTTATGATGTCTCATTTTCACACCTTACCATTCTTAACTCTGTGCCTCTCCCCTGTCTGTCCAGTCCTGAAAAAAGAAAGGTCTCGACCTTCTAACTGTAGGTTGTGTCTGTGTGTGTTTCCACGAGGTCAATGACTAGGGCTGCTGTTCTTATTGGAATAGCTTGTTAATGAATGGTTTATGGTTTAAAACTTATCTGTTGTGGTGCATGTAAGAATATAGTTATTCCATTTTGGGACATATGACAATAAAACACTCCTGACCCTCTCTCTCTCTCTCTCTCTCACATACACTCTCTTGAAGTAGCCAGCGTGTAAAGTTAGTTTTTAGTCTTTAGAGATACAGGCCCTGTGGCCTACCGAGTCCATTCCCACCACAATCTCCCTGTAGGTTGATTTGATTAGTACATTTTCAACAGACATGAGATGGAGATATAGGTAGAGAGGAAAGTTGACAAAAGATACAGCAAGATGTAAATCATTTGGATATTTATAATATCTTGTACAATTTTGTGTGTTCTCAGAGTATATGTGCCTGTGATGTGCTGCAGGCAACATTTTCTTGTGTAAGATTTTATTTTTTCCTGCACAGTTCTTGTGCTGGACAATAAACTCGACATGACTGTACGAAATTACTTCCTCTCTTGCAACCAATGGGACGAGGGTTCGTTGGAGCCTCTAATGGTGAACTAATACTTTGTCGACTTGCCCAGTTAAAGTTCCAATACGATTGCAGGTTTTACTGCAATGTTAAAATTTTAAATTTCAACTCTCCTATACTAATAATAATGAGCTACTGCAGGATATGCTGCAAACCAAATGTCCTGTCATTGTAAAATTGAAAACCCCATCATAGCATTGCATGTGTTCACAAAGTAAAATAAAGCAATGGACCTGAAAGCTTATAAAAAGGTTTTCAATGACTAATTACGAGGAATGTTTGTTAAATTAATTTAATAGTACTCTGGCATTAAACTCTTTTACAAAACATGAAACCACAGATTCTCTTCTTACCATAATCTGTCCGCCACTGTTTAAAACTTGTTTTAAATCAAATATTCTCCAAGTGCAACGGTGTGATTGGCAATCGTTATAAAAGATTATCAAAAGGTCAACAAGTCAAAGCCCTAGCAAAACACTTCCTCTGCACCAAACTTATGCTTAGTAGAAATGTTGCGTTTGCTTTTGCCTCCCCACTGCCTGTCACAGTTTTATCAGCGTTTTTAAAAATCCAGAGTTGAAGGAAAGTTAGGGACAGTTTTTGTGAAATAGAAGCAATTACCACTGTGCCAGCCAACCTCAGCTGTGTGGAGAACAGCCTCCGCAGAGTAACATAGTTCCAATGAAGTCAGAAGCGACCTCTTGCCAAAGTGACAAGAGCTGCCTGTGTGACCCTCAATTGGTGGTTGAGGTGAATTGCCAGAGCACGCAGCAGGTTGTGGTGTGTGTGAGAGGAGGGTGCGTGCATGCGCCGCCCAGGGGCGCGCTCTGGTCGACCCCACCGAACTGCGCCCCGTACAACCACTACTTGCTGGCAGATGGGCAGCCGCCTCGGCCAATGGCGGAGCGTCCAGGCGGGTGAGCGCCCCAATGGGAAACGGTTGCAGGGCGTCGTTGCTGCGCGCAGCCAATGGGTCGTGAAGGGGAGTGGGCGGACCGGTCGGGGCGGGAGGGTGAGGGCGGGTCGCCAATGGGAGGGCGGTTTGCTAGCGGGAGGGTGCGGGGCGGGCCAATGCAGGCGGCGGCGGCGCCAGCAGGTTGGGGTGCGCTGGCCGGGTGGCGGTTGGCGGTGAGGGAAGCGGAGAGGAGAGGAGGCTGCCGCCGAGCGCAGCGCGGAGGCTGAGCCCGGCCCCGCCGCCCTCCCCAGAGCGGCCTACCCATCGTCACCCTTCGTCCCGACCGTCCGTCCGTCCGTCCGTCTGTCCATCCATCTGTCCGTCCATCCATCCGGAGCCGGGACCGACCGACAACTTCGCGGCGCCGGGGCGAGTGCCGGCCCGACCCGACCGGACCCGGGCAGCGGCGATGCCGCGACCATGATGAGACGGGGCCCGAGGCGGCGGGCAAGCGGGGCGCGCACCAGGAGCGGACACAAAAGTTTCCCCCCCCGCGGCCGCGACGGCAGCGGAACAGGCGGCGGCAAGCGAACGGGCCAACCGGCAGCAACTCGGGTAGGAGGCGAGCGCGGCTCCGATGGGGCGAGCCGGGTAACGGGCCACTGCACCCCCCCCCAAAGTACCCCCCCCCCCAAACTACCCAACCCCCCCCGCCCCAACACTACCCTCCCCCAAACTACCCACCCTCCCCCCCCCCCACAAACTACCCCCCCCCTCACCCACCCAAACTACCTCCCCCCAAACTAACCCCCCCACCCCCCCCCAAACTAAATAACCCCCCCCCCCAAACTACATACACCCCCCCAAACTACCCACCCCCAAACTATCCCCATACCCCCACCAAACAAACCCCCCCCCCCACCCCCCAAACTACCCACCCCCCCCCAAACAAACCCCCCCCCCCAACTACCCCCCCCGCCCCCAAACAACCCCCACCCCCAAACTAAACCCCCTACCCCCACCCCCCCAAACTACCCCCCCCCAACCTACAAACCCCCCCAAACTACCTAACCCCCCCCCCCAACTACCCCCCCCCAAACACCCCCCTCAAACTACCCCCCCACCCCCCAAAACTACCCCCCCCCCAAACGACCCCCCCCCCAAAACTACCCCCCCCAAACTAACCACCCCCACCAAACTACCCCCCCAAACTACCACCCCTGCCGCCCCAAACTACCCCCCCCCCCCCAAACTACCCCCCCCCAAACTATACCCCCCACCCCCCCAAACTAGATCCCCCCCCCCCCAAACTACCCCCCCCCCCCAAACTACCCCTACCCCCCCCCCCCAAACTAACCCCCCCCCCCAAACAACCTACCCACCCACCCACCCCCCCCCCAGAACTACCCCCCCCCCAAAACAAAACTACCCCCCACCAAACTACCACCCCCCCCCAAAACTAACCCCCCCCCCCCAAACTACCCCCCCCCGCCCCCCCAAACTACCCCCCCCACCCCCAAAAACTACCCCCCCCCCAAACTACCATCCCCCCCACCCCAAACTAACCAACCCCCCTAACTACCCCCCCCCCACCCAAACTAAAAACCCCCCCCCAAAACACCACCCCCCCCCCAAACACCCCCCCACCCCAAAACTACCCCCCCACCCCCAAACTACCCCCCCACCCCCAAACTACCCCCTACCCCCCCCCACCACCCCCAAACAAACCAACCCCCCCCCCCGCCAAACTACCCCCCACCCCCCCCCCCAAACTACCCCCCCCCAAACTACCCCTAAACCCCCTCCCCAAACGAACAACCCCCCCCCAAACTACCCCGCCCACCCCAACTAAACCCCCCCCCAATCTACCACCCCCCAAGCTACTACCCCCCCACAACCCACAAACTAACCCCCCCCAAACTACCCCCCCAAACTAAAAAAAACTACCCCCCCCAACTACCCCCCCCCCAAACCTAACCACCCCCCCCAAACTAACCCCCCCCCAAACTCAAACTACCCCCCACCAAACTACCCCCCCCCCCAAACTACCCCCCCCCCCAAACTACCCCCCCCCCCCCCAAACTAAACCCCCCCCACCCCCCTCAAATAACCCCCCCTGCCCCCAAACTACCCCCCCCCCCCAAACTAACCCCCCCCCCCAAACTACCCCCCCCCAAACTAAAACCCACCCCCCACAAACTACCTCCCCGCCCCAAACTACCCCTACCACCCCCCCCAAACTACCCCCCCAAACTACCCCCCCCAAAACTACCCCCCCCCCCCAAAGCTACCCCCCCCCCCCCCAAACTAACCCCCCCCCCCAACACCCACGGGCCCCCCCCAAACTACCCCCCCCCCCCCCCCCCCCCAAACTTATCAACCCCCCCCCCCAAACTTACCCCCCCCCCCCCAAACTACCCCCCCCCCAAACTACCCCTTAACCCCCCCCCCCAAACACACCCAACCCCAAACTACCCCCCACCCCCCCAAACAACCCCCCCACCGCTAACCCCCAAACTACCCCCCCCCTCAAACTACCCCCCCCCCCCAAACTACCCCCCCCTCAAACTACCCAACCCCCCTCCCCCAAACTACCCCCCCCCCCCCACCAAACCTACTACCCCCCCCCCCCAAACTAACAAACCCCCCCCCCCCAAACGATCCCCCCCCCTAAACTACCCACCCCCACCCAAACTACCCCCCCCCACAACAACCCACCTCCCAAACTACCCCCCCAAACCTAAACTACCACCCCCCAACTACCCCCCCCAACACCCCCCCCCAAACTACCCCCCCACCCCAAACTAAAACCCCCCCCCCAAACTACCACCCCCCCAAACTACCCCACCACCCCCAAAAACTACCCCCCCCACCCCCAAACTACCTACCCCCCACGCCCCAAACTACCCCCCCCACCCCCAAACTACCCCCCCACCCCCAAACTAACCCCCCCCCCAAACTAACCCCCCCCCCCCAAACTATACCCCCCCCCAAACAACCCCCCCCAAACTACCCCTCCCCCAAACTAACCCCCCCCCCCCAAACTACACCCCCCCCCCAAACTACCACCCCCCCCCCACCCCCCACCAACTACCATACCCCCCCCAAACTAACCCCACCCCCCAAACTACCCCCCCCCAAACGACCCCCACCCAAACTACCCCCCCCCAATCTACCCCCCCCCCAAATCTACCCCCTCCCCAAACTACCCCCCCCCAAACTTAACCCCCCCCCAAACTACCCCCCCCCAAACTAACCCCCCCCAAACTACCCCCCCCAAACTAACCCCCCCCCAAACTAACCCCCCCCCCCCAAACCTAAAGACTACTAACCCCAACTAGACCCCCCCCCCCCAAACACCCCCCAACAAACTACCCCCCCCCAAACTTACCCCCCCCCCAAACTCTAACCCCCCCCCCCAAACTACCCCCCCCCCAAACATACCACCCCCCCGCCCAACCTACCCCCCCCCCCAAACTAACCCTCCCCCCCCAGACTACCCACCCCCCCAAACTACCCCCCCCCCCCCCAAACTACCCCCCCCCAAACTACCCCCCACCAAAACTAACAACCCCCCCCCCAAACTACCCCCCCTAACCCTACCCCCCCCCCAAACTACCCCCCCCCAAATCAAAACCCTACCCCCCCCAAACTACCCCCGGCCCCCCCCCCCCCCAAAACTACCCCCCCCCAAACTACCACTACCCCCCCCCAAACAACCCCCCCCCCCCCAAACAAACCCCCCCCCAAACTACCCCCCCCCAAACTACCCCACCCCAAACAACCGCCCGCCCCAAACTACCCCCCCCCAAACTAACCACCCCCGCCCCAAACTACCCCCCCACCAAACTAACCATACTACGCCCCCCCAACTACCCCCCCCCAAAACTACCCCCCCCCAAACTACCCCCCCCCAAACTAACTCCCCCCAACCCCAAACAACCCCCCCCCCAAACTAACCCCCCCCAAACTAACCCCCCCAAACTTCCCCCCTCCCAAACAACCCCCCCCAAATACCCCCCCCCCAAACTACCCCCCCCAAACTACCCCCCCCAACTAACCCCCCTCCCACGCCCCCCCCAAACTACCCCCCCCCCCCCAAACTACCCCCAATACCCCCCCCCCCAAACTACACCCCCCTACCCAAACTACCCCCCCAACCCCAAACTAACCCCCCCCCAAACTACCCCCCCCCAAACTACCACCCCCCCCACAAACACCCCCCCCCACCCCCAAACTACCCCCCCACCTCCCCCAAAACTACCAAACCCCCCCCCCCAAACTACCCCCCCCCCCAAAAACACCCCCCCCCAAACTACCCCCCCCAAACTACCCCCCCCCCGAAACTACCACCCCCCCAAACTAAACTACCCCCACCAAACTACCCCCCCCCAAACTACCCCCCCCCCCAAACTAAACCACCCCCCCCCCCCAACTACCACCCCCCCAACCCCAAACTACCCCACCCCATAACTACCACAACCCCCCCCCCCAAACTACCACCCCCCCCAAACTCCCCCCCCCCCACCCCCAAACAACCAAACTACCACTACACCCCCCCCCCTAACTACCACCCACCACCCCCCCCCCCCCAAACTACCCCCCCCACCCCCCAAACAACCCCCCAAACTACTAACCCCCCCCCAAACTACCCTACCCCCTCCCCCCCCAAACTACCCCCCCCCAAACTACCCCCCCCCCAACTAACCCCCCCCCCCCAAACTACCCCCTCCCCCAAACTACCCCCCCCCCAAACTACCCCCCCCCCAAACTACCCCCCCCCAAACAAACCACCAACTAAATCTACACCCCCCCCCAAACTACCCCCACCCCCAAATAACCCCCCCCCCCAAACTAAATAAAACTACCACCCCCCCCAAACAACCCCCCCCCCCCAAACTACCCCCCCCCCAAACTACCCCCCCCCCCCAACTACCCCCCCCCAAACTAACCCCCCCCCCAAACTACCCCCCCCCCAAACTACCCCCACAACACCCCCCCCCAAACTACCCCCCCCCAAACTACCCCCCCCCCAAACTACCCCCCCTCCACCAAACTACACCCCCCCCCAAACACCCCCCCCCCAAACTACCCCCCCCCAAACTACCCCCCCCCAAAGCTACCCCCCCCCAAACTACCCCCCCCCCAAACTACCCCCCCCAAACTACCCCCTCCCCCCAAACTACCACCCCCCCCCCCCAAACTACCCCCTCCCCAAACCCAAACTACCCTACCCCCCCCCCCCCCAAACTAACCCCCCCCAAAACTTACCCACCCAACCCCCCCCACACCCCAACCTCTACCCCAAACTCCCCGTCCCCCAAACTACCCCCCCCCTCCAAACTAAACCCCCCCCCCAAACTACCCCCCCCCAAACTATACCCCGCCCTACCCCCCCCCACAACTACGCCCCCCCAAACTACCCCCCCCCCAAACTACC